>OZ012710.1:8598328-9107012 GCA_963942595.1 Cylloceria caligata
ATCGCGTACGGCTGGCTCTCCTTCTCTTCTTCCCTCTTTTCTTATTACCGACTCGTCAGTCACTTTACACTCTCTTCCCCACAATTCTTCCTCGTGCTTCACTCCCTCTATCGCTCCCTCTCTCCCTCTGTTGGTACTCCCGTTCCATTAGCAACCAGTACCTGATATCTCGTGCACCGTCTCCTCGTCATTCTTACTAGAATAGTAGCGAATCTTCTTTTCTTTCAAACCAAGTGCAGCCGATTCGTGGTACCCAGTAGTCGATACGAGATACCAGTTCGCATACGTGGGGTTGCGATTTTTTAAAATATTATAATTTAAACAAAATATTTGCGTTTGTGCAACCAATTAATTAAAATGTTTAAATAAAATTTTGTGTTCATTTATTTAATTACAAAAGAGGGTTTGGCGTGTACATCAAAAAGCCCAAGTGTGGTGGATGCTGAGTGCAAGATAAAAACGCCAAAGGGGTTCAAGAGCGTCCGAGGAAAACGCGACTTCACGGTGCGCAAGCAGGAATCTTCGGTTCTCCGAGTGCATGCTGTTGTAGACGAGAGGTGAAATAGAGAAAAAGGACGCAGTTACATATATATATATATATATATATATATGTGGGTATATAAATAAATAAATAAAAAAATATATATATAGATATATCTATGTAGGAGGTACTTTGAGAGGGAAGAGTGAGAGAGAGAAAAAGAGAGAGACGGGATTTTAACGGTACTCGTGCGGTGCTCGCTGATAGAAGTGTACTTTCGCATCCACGGTTATACCGTGCGTCAAGTGCATGCGTGCGCCGGAGTTGTACATCGTTAGGGCAAACAGTGCTTTGCGGAAGTTTCGAATCTCTGAGATTTGTTGAATTATAGATAAAAACTTGGATATTTTGATATTATCGAAATTATTAAGAAGATATTAAGAAAATCCATTTTATCGAGAAAAATAAATATAAAAAAATATTTTTATAAAAACAATTATTATCGCGAGTTATCGAGAGGGTGAATTGACAATGCCTTCGATGGCATTTTGGGTTTTATTGGCTTGCGTAACGTTTCTACTGATGCTGACGAAGATAACCTTTCGTGCGGTTAGTCGCAAGGAACAGGAATGCCGGGATGCAATAAGAAACGATAAAACTGTCGTGAGTACTACTCGAAAGACTAGAAAGGAACGCACCGGCTTATCCAACAGTGACAAAACTTATCATTTAACTGAGAAATCTGCGGAAAGCAATGGAGAAAAGAAAATACTTCGAGGACCACCGAAATTTCCTATCATCGGTAGTCTTCATCTTCTTCGAGGACCCGCTGGACCTTTCGACGCATTCACCAGACTCGCTCGTGACTACGGCGATGTCTATCAGATTCAGTTGGGTGTTGCTAAATGTGTCGTCGTTAGCAGCTACAGCATGCTCAAAGAGGTTCTTATCACCAAGGGCAATCATTTTGGCGGCAGACCGAATTTTCTTCGATTTCACATGCTCTTCGGTGGCGATCGTAACAATTGTGAGTAATTCAATGATACAAAGTGTTATTGGTTTTATGAGACATCGATAAGTTTTCTCTTTGCATGCACTTTTTAATTCATTTCTTCAAATTTTTGCTTCTTTACAGAAGAAACTTTTGGAACAATGATAAATCTCAAGGAAGCTACACCGAGAAAAGAATATGACGATCGTTCGTACACTCGTGTGGCAATTGATATATATTTTGACAGTTTCATGATTTTTCGCGTAAAGTAGCTCTGTCGTTATCCTGCTTGTCGAATTATGTGTTTAACTATCAATTGAATATTTTCACAAGGAAATATGCGATGGTAAATATTTTTAGACTACCGGAATATATCCCAATTGCTATACGATTATGGGATCCAATTTCATATCCATCTCTCCGTGTATGTCATACTTTATTCAATTCTATCCCAAGTTTCTACTTTTCTCTTTGTTATCTATTTCTGATATATAAAGAGTCCCAAAATTCAATCGATTATATTCTAAACAGGTTCCCTTAACCCTAGAAGTGTCGACGCAACGGCATTGACGCATATATTTATCGATATATGCGTCGGTGATACTCAAGGGGTTAAGGGGTAATTCGTAAACCTAAAACAAATTCTCATAAATAAAATACAAAAAAATATCCGAGCAACTATTCATAAACATAATACTGTGTGTCAATATATCTTTAGATAATATTTGTCCTTAACGTGTAAATTGTTCTCAAATAATGCGATAGACACAAATTGTATGAAATATATAGAATCCCTCTGACAGGGATATCCTGGAATTGGAGAAAATTCGATAATTGGTTAAAATATCGAGGATCGCGATGGCGAATTCGTTAATAATTAAAATGCTGCAATAGATTTTTCTGCGGTTGATGCAGTATAGTTGTAGCAACTCAAATTTCCACTTGCTCGAGTCTCTGAGTCAGCTCGAACACTTGTGTCCGCTAGTCCGCACTTGCCTGTGTTCACACGCGAGTAGCACTTGTGGATCTCCTATTCACCGAGGTTTTCCGCAGTTCGATGTGTCGAGAGATCTCGTGTTCGCTCAGCGTCGTAATCGCCAGACGATAAAATAAAAGACAGATATAAAAGCCACGTGCACGCTGGGTCTCGTCTGACCAAAGCAGACGAGAGATGATATCAGCACAGCGGAGAGCTTGATGGGCGAATGTGAGCGTTCGCGCGGTACAAACATGTTGTTTCCGATTATACGCATGTGTACATCAACTTCCGGAATGCGAAACCCGCGCGATGTCGTATAGTTTACACGGTGGGAAATATATTTTTAAGTCTGCGGTGATCGATGCGAATACTGAAATTAAAACGATATTGAACATGGACTAGTTGCTTCTAAGACAGACCTGGCTTCGTTGAACCCTTAAAAACGTCGAAACTATTTCGATAAACGTAGTGTTTTGTTTATATTGGTTGAATTAAAAAAAAATACAACGTAGAATGTTTATCGATTGTATGTTTCCTTGTAGAGGAAGCTTTATAAAATATGAATAACAATGAGAAAACAATGGGCAAGGTACTATTTCGCTTGTTGAAATATTTATTAAATATTCTGTAGCTTATCGTCTCGTAATTTGTAAAAGTTAATGAATCAAATACATTTTTTTATATTTCAAATTTCATAGCTTTTAATGCCGATTATCGATCCGATGCCAACTTTGGTCGTAATTACACTTGTGTAGGTAGTCTTAGTTCGATAGCTTAAAATTTGAGTTGGCTTGTTTATGTCGTTTAGCGTTTTTTTTTGTAATAATCTACAGAATTTTATAATCGCATCAGTTTTAATGCTCACAATTAAAATAGAATGCCTCGGTAGACATTTCATTTTAATTATACTAGCTTGTCAAATTAAAGTCCAATAACTCAAGCGGTTCTCAAGTTAAAAGAGATAAAAGAGTGAAACCCTTTTTTAAGTATTTTAAGTATCTTGACATAAAAATGTCGAATTGCTTTTTTACGTCAACGACACGTCCTACATAAGAAAACAAAGAATAATTAGAGAGCATTATTACAACTTGATGAAATTTCTATCGTTTGGATATCCGCTATTTTGATACATTAATTTTTTATTTCATTGACGTTTGTAACATATTTGAAAAAGTTGAAAATATAAATTGCTTGTTCATTTTCTTTCAACAATCACGATGCTTTCCCTGTGAGAAAGTATATTGACCAATTGTGGTTTCCTCCGTGGAGGAAATTCCGTGAAATATAAAATATAATGAGGACTGGAATTTTAATTTTGTAATTGAAAAACCACATTTAATATACATAGTTGAACCAAATTTCTAATATTATTTCATGGTCATCTAATTTAAGTCGTTGAAGGGCTTTGGAAGCGATCGTAGCTCGTGACGAAGAGGGACGGTGGCATGTACAGGAATATACTTTTCATTTATAAACTTTCATCCTCTGAAGTTAATGATTTTACGGATAGTAATATTCATCCCGAAAGTACCGAGTACCCCTGTTATCTGTATATAAGAAACAACAAAATTAAGAACGGAAAAAGTAACTATACTGTGTTTCTAAAGACTCTACCATACAGTACAGTAAAATTCAGTATTACACTGTTAAAAATCCAGGGTGTTAAAGGCGATTGGTATGGACTTTTGACCAGTGTTTATCCATTTTGTGTTAATTAAAAAAATTTTCACTGTAGCAATCAATACAGAATTATGGTACGAATATATAATCCAAAATGTCATTGTATTTCATTCATCTATCTTCAAGTAAAACGAATTGAAGGTTTTGAGGTTGTAATGCAAATCGACACCAGTCGTCGGTATCGACTCGTGTGAACACCGCGCGTAGGTTAATTTTAACACCATATTTTTAACAGTGTATTTACGATTCATACCATAAAAGATTAATCGTTTTCATATGATTTGCACAAAATGTAATTAGTAACGTCGGTCTGAGCAACATCGGGCAATTCAGCGAACATTCTATAAAGTCTTATCGATAAATATAAGTTTAATAATAACAATATTCTATTATCGATAGATAGAATAAATCGTATTATTTATAGATTTTTAAAAAATTGCCTCCCAATATATATATATTTTTTTTATATAGACTATAATGTACAATGGGGCTGACAGACGATCATTTTCCAAGTAAGAGAAATGTTATTTATACATCATTTTTGTAATTAATTCTTGGTAAGTCACACACTTTAACCACTTGTACTTACAGCAGAATCTATATACTTATAGAGCTACGTATAGAAAAGAACGAGTGGATATTTACACATCATTTTCATGATTCATACATGATAAGTCACACACACTGAGAAAAGAGTTTATTTGAATAAATAAATGTTTTGTTAGAGTAACCAAATCGCTTATCTGAATCTTTGAATTGGCACAAATAATTATTTATTAACAGTTAATAAATGTACATTTGAATGAAATGTTCCATTATTTGGATCTGAGATAAACATCACGTTTGCTCAATATAGCATTGGTATTAATAAAAAAAAGCTTATTAATACCATTGTAATAATTTGAAGAGAACAACAAATATATTGAGAGAATTGTACATAAAACGGAATCTGCCGTCAGATCAATTTCTTTGAACAGAGTTTAAAAGGAGCTAACGCAAACACTTATATTAATAAATATTTTCTGTACTTACGTTCAAAGGATTGCCTCGATTCTACGTGCAGGCCCCACGAAACAAAGAAATCGTTACGGTTGTCCCTATAATCCTCATAAATTCTTACATTTCATGCAACGCTAGCCTGTTGTCCAATCATTCGCATTGCAATGCTACAAGCGTGGCATAATGGCGGAGGCCGCGCAATACCGAACTTATCCACTGAAGAAGGAAGATTAACGATTATTAACTCTCTTCTCAGTGCACTTTTATCACTTGTACTTACAACTGAGTCTATATACTCACAGAGCTACGTACAGAAAAGTACGAGTGGGTATTTATAATTAATTTTCCTGATTAATACGTGAGAAGTCATACGCTTTTACCCCTCGTACTTACAGCAGATTCTATGTTAGAAAAGCGCGAGTGGGTATACGGAGGAAAGCTACAAGCTCAAGATGTCCTTTTAACAGAGAAAGGCTCGAAACCCTACACGATGTGTATAGTATAGCATTTCTCGTAAATATGTATAATATCAATGGCCTAAAGTCAAAAGGGCGTATCGTGTGTGTACAAGCTACGCTTGTACGACTTTCTGGCGTTAGACCATCGATATACAATATATATATATATAAATTTATGATCATAGGTCGATGACGAATTGCCGGATCGGTGACCTCAATTTCTACTAAAGGCTGAGGACGATGCACGTGGTCGTTTTGAGAAATTGCGTGATTATTCTATACTATCGACGTATATAGCGTATATATGTAGCCCGATTCTGCAAAACCTCTATAAATCAATGAGTCTTAGGAATGAGTATCCATGAGACTATTCAGTATGTCGTGTGTACTACATCTGTCTATCGAATGTATACTAATAAACCTAAAGCGGAGTACGTGGCCGCGGAACAGGGTTCGACGTTGGTTGGATAGACCAGCGTGCTAGTTGCGCTTGAGCGTTTCGCAGCGACGGTTAGGGCTCCTTTCTCCTCGTGGAAAGGCATATCACGTATACCAACCGGGTCCGCTTTGTAAAGTGAATTGAAGCGCAAAACAGCGTACAGTGACAGTTATGACATTATCGTACATCTTATATTATTGTAAATCGTACATTATGGTACATACTTGACAGAGTTTTGAATTAGCGCTGCATAGATACTTTCAACACTTTTCAAGGCCCTTTTTGATCGTACATTATTTATTAATTACGAATCTGTAAGAATATTAACGAGTATTTCAATTGGTCGTAGTAATAACAACGTAATTTCTAATGATAATTTTCTGAATTTTCAATAAAATGTGTAACAAATTCTTAAAAGCGGGGAAAAATGTATCGAAATGGAATATGAGGAACTTTTTTTTCTATATTATGACCAACATAAAATCATTGTTTATCGAAATAGTCGTGACTTTTAGTTGTTTTTTAAAATAGTTGCAAATTGATCGCGTGCTCGTTTAATTCGCAATAAATTAAGTTTTAAAATGATGTGTTTTTCATTAGGCTGATTTAGAAAATAAAATTGATTAATTTCTTTATCGCTGCTAATTTTTTAATTGTTCCAATTTCTATAAAATATTGATGGTCTATCGGAGTTGTTTTGGGCGTAAAAAGAAAATTTAGAATCGGCAAATTAGCTGAAAAGTTATGATTGTTTAAAATTTAATAAAAATCAACAGTTTTCAATCTCGTAGGATCCAGCTTGGAAATGAATGAAAGAAGTTTTTTGTCTTTTTTTTTTTTTTTTAATTAGAGGAATCGGTGATACAATTTTCTGTATAAAATACAAAAAAAAAATTGTTACTTACGATTAAAACTAAAAGCCTGAGACAACGACACAAATTTCGATACATCAGGTGAATAGATTTAGGGCGGTTTCATATCAAGAAGGAGCTTATGATAGTGGGAAGAAATGCATAGTAGATATATATTTCATGCGACATCCACGAGGGTATAACTATATAGTTGGTACAGTGCAGTATCATCACATGCACTCTCGTCTTCGTCTCGTGGCTACTTCTTCATCGTCGTCGTAAACCCGTTGCTGCGGTAATTGCTAAAGAAAAAGATACAAGAACGTGCGATTGAGCGTAGTGTATCTCGAGACTTCTTTCGTCTTGGATATACGTCGTTCTTGCCAAAGGTGTGCGCGGTGAACAGCGTATAGCATTATATATTCATATAGCGACATCCCCTCTCTTTATTCATTTTAATTTCATTTTCACGAAAGGGAGGAGACGTGGCTGCCGAGGGATGAGAAATAAAAAAAGAAAGAATGAACGAGCGATCGTTGCAGGATGTAGATTGCGACTGGTTGTTGGCTGTTGGCGCGGGTAAACTCGTAATACTGGGAGCAGGAAGCGCGGCCTCGTCGAGGTAACTTGACAGTCGAATTAACCGCTTCTCGGAATGAACGTATGAACCGCGACGGCGAGGGTCTCTCGAGGCTCTGCTCCGCAGCAGGCTCGATCCGTTGTCGTTTCTGATCGTCCTCCTGGACCGGCGATCGTGTACAACCGGTGGTTGATACTCTCCGCGCTTCGCTGGCTCCTGGTCGATGCATCAAACTCGATCCACTCTTTTGCTTGTATAACGAGTCTCATAGCTGGCCGACTGGCTCGAACCTCATTGCTTACCAATGCAACCGCGTGTACCGGGCTCTTTGCCGCGAGGCTGATGCTTCATTGGCCAGCACGCAAATACTCTTGTTTTCCATCGTATGCGTGAACTTGGGGTTGGCGATGCGTGAAGCAAGATCGGGTTCCTGGATGGGATACTAAAGTCTGTAGAAAGTGCATCCTTATGATATGCGCGTGCTTCGGGATTGGAGTTGTTTTTAATATATATATTTTTTTTAATACACTGCATATACGAGGTCAAGGTCTTAAGATTTTTATTCAGCGTATAATTCACGGAGAATTTATATAATAATTTAATTGCATTCGAATGGTTATGAGTAATTATTCAAGAGAATAAGTATTTATATTTATATTCGATTATCGTTCATCTATGGGAAATAGTTGCTGACATATTCATTTTTAAGTTTTTTAAAACTAATTTGTCGTTTAAATGATTCATCGCCAGAGATTATAGCGAAACATAAATTGATAGTTTCAATGTTTTTAATGTTGTTCCCAGCTTTGGCGCTCTGCGACTGGTCGGATCTGCAGCGCAAAAGAAGATCGATAGCCCGAAAATTTTGTTCTCCACAAAATGGATCACCCCAGCAGGAAGATCTCTCGAGTATCGCGACACTCGAGGTAAGCGAGCTCCTTGCAACACTCGATCATCCCGATTCCGTGCCGATTCTTCAAGGAAAGCAATGCCTCAAGCCACTGTTGTTAGCTGCTCTCGCAAACATGTTCACTCGTTACATGTGTTCGACAAGATTTAGTTATGCGGATGAGGAATTTCGTAAAACCGTGAGAACCTTCGACGAGATATTCTGGGACATAAATCAGGGTTACGCGGTGGATTTTCTGCCGTGGCTCAGTCCACTTTACGCAAGACACATGAAGCGCCTGAGCGACTGGACGACGTATATAAGAAGTTTTATACTTCGTAGGATAATAGACCGTCGGCGTCCGAGTCTCGATACGGTAAACGGAATACCACGTGACTTCACCGACGCGCTTCTTCTCCATCTCGAAAGTCCGGAATCCGACCTCTCCTGGCAGCACATAATCTACGAGCTCGAAGACTTTATCGGCGGACACTCGGCCATTGGAAATCTCGTTATGTTTATATTCGCCAATGCCGTTGTGTATCCGGAAGTCCAGAAGAAAATTCAGGACGAGTGTGACGCTGTTTTGTCGAGACCGGACCGACAGAATAAGTCACTTATATCGATCGACGATCGATTGGACATGCCTTACACCGAGGCCGTTACCTGGGAGACTCTTAGAATCGCTAGTTCTCCAATCGTTCCTCACGTAGCTACCGAAGACACGGACATCGGTGGCTATCCAGTTTCAAAGGACACCGTCGTCTTCGTGAATAATTTCGAGCTTAATCTCGGCGAGGCTTATTGGGGACCGGATTCTCGCGATTTTCGACCAGAGCGCTTCCTCAAACCCGTGGAAACTGAGAGCGGAAAGATCGGTTATCGAGTGAGCAAACCCGAGTACTTTGTTCCATTCTCCACGGGCAAACGAACCTGCATAGGACAGAAACTCGTTCAAGGTTTTGCCTTCGTAATTGTCACCGCATTTATTTCACGCTTCAACATTCACGCCGCCTCCGACGACCTGAAGAGTTATCTACGCCCGGGCTGTGTCGCAGTTCATCCCGATCCGTTTCATCTGAAGCTCGAGCGCAGAACTTCACAATCGACAACATGATATGCCTCACCTCATCTCTCATCTTCTGTAATCGTCGTTTGTTTTTGTTTTTATCATCGCGAATTCATTACGAAACTTTTGTTGAAGCAAATTTTTCTGCATTACGTTCACGAGAACCGGATGATTTGTTGTATAATAATTATAATGAGGAGTGTACGAATAACAGTTCTATTGAATTAAATTGTATCTTTCAAATAATGACGAATAATTCGAGTAGTTCGAATGATACCCGAGGTCTGAGTCAATTACGATATGGGTCTTAGGTATAATATATTTACATTACATGCTGGCATTTACATTTATGACTCAGTCTATCGCGGTCTATAGTCACATTGCAGTGACTTTTGAAACTACAAGTCGGCTACTATATGACAATTCGAAAAAAACAAATCATCAAATATTATATGTTTTGTGTGTTTGAAAATAAGTCTGCCATATGTCGTCGTGAATGTAACAAAATGACTGTTTGTCAAGAGTACAAAAATGTAATCTTCGAGTGCATCATATTTACGCACAAAAAGATAGTTTTGTGAATGAAGGAAAGTAATGAGGAGACAATGTATCGATTCAATTGTTACACTTGTTTTATATATTCGATCTTTGTGGGTGCGTGTGCGCGCGCGCGTTTGTATGTGTATGTGAGTGAGTTTTACCCACGCGAAAATGATATTTAAAAATATGTTTAGCAAAGTGGATGTTTGTAAAATTGATGAAAATCTTTTAGGTACTTTTTCTTGAACACACGAAAATTGTCAAATTGTACAATTATTTTGAGATTGATATCGCAAAAAAAAAAAAAACAATTGTAGAGTCAACGTCGGCCATTGTAGAACTATAGTCTGAGTCATAGCCAACCTGATACCTTAAACTCATCTCGTTTTATTAAAATTAGATCGCGATGATCGTGTCTTCGTCTTTCTTGACTTGAAGAATCATTGAAATCAGTGATGGTATATTGACATTTTAAATAAATTATTCATAGATATTCGAATAACTTATATATATTTTTATTATTTGACTTATTCGAATATTTAATTCACGATGAAGTATTCGAAATGTTCGAATATTCGCACATTCCTATTATAATCGAACGGTAAGACTGAATTGTAAGCCTGAAGAGTCGTTGGTCTTTAGGGAATGAGAAAAAAGGAGAATAAGAGATCACGGTTTATGGACTGTGCTATACGATAATGTATTTGTAAGCGCGAGTTTTTTTATACATATATTTCATTTATATATTCTATATATAAAGCTATTATACGTTGTACGAGGAGCGTCTTGATACCAATCGCAAAATATTGCATCTGGTTCTCACATGCTTGTATATATCTAAACTATATATCGAAGAAAAGTACGATCGTTCGTATGAATTTCCGAACGTCCGAAGCACCACGTCGACTAATTTGATAATTAATTTTGTGCTGTATTCACGCGACAACTTTTATTTCTTTTTCAGACACCTTCGAAATTTAAGTTTGCGCGATTGTACTCGACTGTAGTATCTGAGGAATGATATCGACTACTTCAAGCTAGGGGTGGTATATCGCGAACGAAGTATCCGTATCAATCGCACAGATAGATGGTTCGTTGATTCGTAATCGACATTGTTTTCTTCATTTAAATTATTAATTTAGTATAAATTATATTACGAAAGTTACCAACAATATTTATAATTAAATGTTGAAATTTCTTATTAAGAAAAGCTCGTTTTTCTATGAAAAAGTGATTTTTTTTTTTAGCAAAATCAATTACGGCAATAACAAATTAATTCTATAAAAAGTGAAGATATCAAATTTTATATTAAAACGTGAGTTACTCTTTTAAAAAACTAGTTTTAACAAAAGTATGTCATGAATGAAAAGAAAGAAAAAAATTATAACAATGACTAATTGAAAGTAAAATGGTCATTGATGAAATCGCGTGCGAGTAATTAAAATCAGAAGGCTTTCGTCGTGTGACCATCGATATGCATTCCTCGATGGAACGAAGCTACCGCGCTGTGGTTGTAAATACACTCGGTGTACGCGCATATCACATACTTTTATATACATAAATATACATTTGTGTCCTTTTCTTTTTAATAAATAAATGAAAAGTGGAATTTATCAGAGAAGAGGAAAGAATAAAAGTTTAAGTTAATCTAAGACCATAATTACTACTAGACGCCAATCATGAATAATTGAGAAGAGGCGGGATGAGAATACCTCTACGCGCGTCACAGACGTTGCGAGTCAAGATGGCGTATTCCCGGATAACCTGAATCATGATAACAGCACTACACCTCGACGTTGAAGGAAGGTGCACCAACGTAGAGACGAGGAGGCTGCATCTTCCTGTAGACGAGTCGAAGACGATCACCTTGACTCGGTAGGTTTAGCGTGATGCTTCAGGCGTGTTCCCGACGACCGGGACCGAAGTCTTTCAACACAGTTCTACTCTCGACTCGCTATTCTTCTTTTGGCCTGTCTCGTTTTCTTCATCTCCCGTTTCTATACCTCACTCTCACTCCCTCTTCTCTTTTCCTTGCCCCATCAATCTTCTCATCCCTGGGTAGACATAGACGTTTTTTTACGAGATTCTTTTATCGTTTTATCTCGACCTTTAACGTCTTGCGCACCGACCTATCTTCGCTCTCTGACTGCCCTTGAATTTAAAGTATTTACCAAATAGTCCATTTCGTTTTATTACCCGCAGAACCAACAATAACAACAAAGATAGCAAAGGTGTGGTATATAACCGGTGATTTCTGTGGGGCAGATGGATTTTTACCGAAGCGTCTGGCTGCAGTGTTCCCTGGCAAATGTTGTGGTGAGACTATCAACTTTGCTGTTCGATGTGGTCGCGGTTCTTCATCCGCGTTGTCCTGTTTGTCTCTCTCATGCGTGTCGACAATCGGAGACCGATTCTCTGGCCCACTTTTGGAGACCTTTCAGAAGGGCCTCTCTCGTCTTCTCGAGTTCTCCTGCAAGGAATTTTATCCTCGTAAGTGATCAATGTCATCGTGCAAGTGATACCGATCGTCGTCAAGACTCGTGAGAATTCGTTATGAATAGTGCGTGTTCAGGTTTTTGGGTGACACTAGAAAGATCGTGCACACGATCAAAGTTTTTTTTTTATGGCTTTGCAACGAGGCTTTTGAGACGAACACCTGTCGCTCTGAGTCCTATCGTCTCCTTCGACGCTAGTAAGAAGCGGGAAAACCAGTCTTAGATTCTTACTAAGCCCTCGGGGAACAAAAAGTTGTATTTACGGAGAAAACGCAAGAAAACTTGCCTTAGAAGTTGCTTCTTGGTCTCTGCTATGGTCCAGTGGAAAACTACCTTTTCAGCGATCCCTCCGAGAATATCGCAAGTTAGAAAAGCAAATCATGTGGGACATCCCGCGAGACAACACCTGGAGGGTTGCGTTAAACCATCTACGGTTTTACTCGTTTATGTCAAGAAAATACTTTATTTACTTTTTGGTGAACATCGTCAGTAAACATTTCATCAAAAATGTCTAGTACAAAAAAATTGTCAAAATGTAATGAATATGGAAATTGCTGTTCAATATTTCTGTCCGTACAGGCACACTGAAAATTATTAATTGTTAGTCCATGCGACTCTTAATATATTCAACGTAATTAACTTTAATTCGTTTCACTATGAAAAATAATTCTTCAATAAATATTTTTTTAAAATCAACAATATTGACAATAGTAAGAATATTGATTTCAAATGATAATAAATAATACCAAGAAGTATTATAATTTTTTCATATATCGATGCATCTTTTCAAAATAGTTGATTTGGTAAAAGATTTTATCTTCTAGCGACGTACTCCAATTCTAAAGACATTTTACGTTTGGCTGGAAAATTAAGTCGCAAAGGATCCGAGTATAGATTCTGCAATTAAAGTAAATTAAATTTTGAGTGTACAATTAAATTAAATGAATATTTTTATGATTCTCAACAACGACTGAGACTTAAATATTTGTATTGCGAGAAACTCGCAATTATTACTTTAGAATGTAGGTGCTCTAGATATTTACGTCGACCGCACTAGCACGTGGGTATCATCTGCCGGTGAAGATAAAGAACTCAGCCTTGTGAAACAAGTTTTTAGTCCAGCAGGTTTGTACGCTCGGGATGTGGTAGCCTTTAGAAGTATACATGTTCTCTTCCAATATAAATACTTGCTCCTTGAAGGGCTAAGACAGTAAGTGCTTTGGTGAAGCTGGACGTAAATAATTCCATCGTCTTTGTAGTATTTTAATGGAAAAATGGGTAAAGGGCTTGAGGTAAATAGAGGATGAAGCTATGAGATGAACCTTCATCGTATAAAATTATTTAAAGCTCAATTATTTTATCGAAACAATACGTTTATTGAATTCTTACATGCGATATCTGTTGAATGATCAATTGAAACATTAAATATAAGTTTGCTGATGAACGAGGGATGAAATTCCTGTTTTATTCTGAGTACATAACGAAATAGTATTAATGCAAACGATATAGATGAGAGTATGATTCGATGAAACGTCATAAATGACTCTAAATCGAGAATGTCGTGAGACAACGATAAAAAAAATCTAATTATAAAAAAATCCCCTACGCAATAACGAAAATAAAATAACATTGTTTACAAGATCATGAACACCGTCTCTTAGAGATATATTTACAAGAATAATATTAAAAATTTTGCTCGAAGTGAAATTAACTTTTATTGTTAAATTTCGTTTCGAGAAAAATTTCGTTCAACCAGTGAAGTACAGTCTTCAAGATGTTCATTTTACGTTTGGCACTATGGTCGATGTTTTTCTGATACTTGTACTGGCCTTGGGAGTTTTGTTGAGCTTTGATGAATCGTATTCTTTCCAAGATGGGATTGTCCTTTTGATATCCGTATTTCGCCATCTCGTCTTCCATTTTGTTGAGGCTGTACTCGTCGCTTCCTTCCGATTGACTCTGATCCCCCCACGAATTTTCGTCAACAGACTCTCCATAACTGTAACGATCCATTGTACGTATATTTTTGACCGAAGCCGAATTTACCAATCCGTCTAAAGCGTTCAAGACGATCTCGGTTCTCTTGTCTTCAGGTACATTTTTGATGTTTAATAGATTTTGGACATAGTCGTTTGCGCCAGTGTAATATGTATATTCACCTTTCCTGATGCTATTAGATTCTTTCGGAACTGCATCCGAGTTGTTGTCGTCGATAGCTCGCTTCTTAGTTTCTACGCTGTCGTCCCGTTGGATTTCATTATTATTTTCAAATAGATTCCGTATCTTGGTGTCTGTGACAGACCTTAGGCGATTTTTTCTTTTGGTATTTTTTATTTTGTTCTCTACGTCAATATTTCTTTGGATTACAGGGTGCAAAGTGTCTTCCTCTAAATTCAGAGTTAGATTGTATTTCTTCACAAAGTTCTCGACAGGTGTCGAGCTCGTTACCACGATTTCGCTTCCTGAAGTCGATCGAATGCATCGTTTCTTCGGTATTCCCTGAAATTCTGATCTCTCGTTTGGTTCGATTGAGTCGTAATCGTTGTATTCTTTTTTCGACGTTGTCTCAGTGCTGTATTCCTCTTCCTCTGCCTCATTTGACTTCATCCTTTCCTCAACGATATCTCCGTCGTGAGGAACGCAGCAGGGACACTTTCGCTTCACGAAATTTTCGCAGATCTTTTCTGATATTGACAGAGCGTACGAACCATCCGGCATCCTCTGTATCGACAGTGGGATCTTGACGCCGTCGCCCACGTAAAAGAGATTTGCGTTCGGCAGATCCGAAATGCTGTCTTCGCCAGGATTCACTCCTTTCAAGTTAATCTTCCCGAAGTACGTTGGATCGTATTTAGGAGTCATGCAGTTCGACGAACCTCCCGACGATATCGAAGATTCCTTCACGATGTTGTCTTCAGGGCGATCAAGCCTTTCGTGTGAACGACTCGAAAAACGTGGCCCTCCAACTCGACCTCTCGCTGCTCCCGTTAAAACTTGAGACAATGTTATACCTTTTTGAGTCGAACTATAGTCCTTCGAGTTCTTTGTTAGTTCACGATGAAGTACTTGTGTTGTGGTTTCCTGCACTGGCATGCCGATAATGTCTACTCGAGTCGGTGCATTGTCATAGACGTTTCTTAAATCTTCATTGGTGACATCAAAATATGATTCGCGGCTCTCCATAGATTCGGTTGATGTTCGGAATTCCGAATTTTCCTCAGAATTATCCGTCGTCCATGCATTTCCTAGCATAATATTTTCCATGGTCGCGAACTCTTCGGATTGTTCATCATCTCCTTCATGCAAGTAGGTTACTGGTGAAGTACTCAGAAATTCTGGAAATTCAGTATTTCCAATATTTTCGTCAGATATCGTAAGTACCGAAGACTCAACATCGTGAGTCAAGTCGTGATCTATCGAGGTCTCCGCAAATTGTTGGCGTAGATTTTGCGTCGCGCTTTCATCACTGCTTGTCGTTCTGAGTCGATCATTTCTATAAACTGGAAGACCATGGACATCGACTGGTTTGGAGATACCTTGATCGGTGTATCTATGATTGTCCGATACAAAAATGTCTTCGGTGACGTCAAAATCTCTATGTGATTCGTTACTGTCCGTCATTTCGTTCAATGCTTCTACTTCTTCTGAATTTTTATCGAAATTTTTTCCCAGGATTTCCATTCTTTCGGTTGAAATATCGTAATCGTACATTGGTGTAGATACGATCTGATTATGTACCATATTGTTATGTATCCTCATATTGAGATGTTCAACTGACTCACTACTGTCCGTTGATTCGTCCAAGACTTGAAGTTCTTCGAAACTTTCCTCAGATTTTGTATTTCCAATTTGTTCGGTTTTTCTCTCGAATTCTTCAGTCACCGATGGATTTCCATTCGCGACATATTCATCCGTGGTATAGTCGTCGTTACTTCCTTCATTGTCAACGTTCAAATGATAAATAGTAATTGGATTTTCTAATGATTCCGTGCTAACCATTTCTTCTCCGGAATTTCTTTGGGATTTCTTCGTTGTCCATGAACTCCCTTGGTCACTGATGATTGATTTCTCAGTTGAACAAACACACATCTTGGACTCTGTCGAAAATTCATCGGTGTTAGCCTGTGTTGCCTGCGCAAACTTTACAAAATTATCACTGGCTTCGGACGATTCGTTAGATATACCTAAAGCTGAAGTCCAATAATTTTCCGTTGATTTATCGATGTGCAAAGAATCTGGAGTGATTTCCAATTTTTCTTCGGATCCTACGATTCTTTCAGAAGTTTGATGATTTTTCACATAAGACAGTATCCTGTCCTTTGGTGAATAATATTTGATCGGTTCATTCTGGAGATCCTTTTCGTTATAATAGAGAGTTTTAATAATCGTTGGAATTTCTTTAGTCGTTTCAATGACATCGATATTATTTTCATTTTCCTGTGTAAATCCACCATCTTCATTAGATTCTCCCATAAATGCATAATCCGCAGATTTAGTGACATAATCGAATTCATTTTTAGGGATTACCAAGCTGGACGTTGAAGTACGAAGTTGATTATCAGTTGCAAAGTTTGTAGACGACGTCGATTCAAAATGTTGCCTCTTATCTCCCAAAATAGTTCGTCTTTCGAACCATTTTCCATCCTTGATGAAATGCTCGATGACAGGAATTCTAGGAATATTCTTGACAGACCCAGTAGGTTCTTTCATATCCGATGTTTCGGTTATTGTTCTCACATTCGTCATAGTTTTGTGAGAAGCTTTTCGAGATTTTTCATTACGAGCGATTATGTTGTTCAATGTATTCCATATTATTGAACGATCTGCAAGGTATTTCGCACTTTTTAGAGCGCTTTCCACTGCATGTACAATGATGTTCTGAACAGCCGGTAGTTGGATTCCTCGAAGTCCCATTCCGGGACGTCCGACGATATTTTCGATGGTTTTCAATATTGTATCGTCAGGTTGCTGTGCAACGTGGTCGTTGTCCGAGATCAAATCTACGGGAACTACCGTCCACTGTTCATTTTCGAATCCATGTTCATCATCCACAACCTCTGAAGTCGTTGGTCCAGGAAATTTATTTTCTACTATTGTGTCCAAAACGGAATCGATCAAGAGATCTGACACCAAATCCAATGTACTTTGTTGGGGCACGTCACTCATATCGGAAATTAATCCCTTCACAGTGTTGATCACCATGACTCTGACTTCTGGCACAGAGAACAAATTCTTCAGGATTGTCGTTTCTGGTAATCGAGGCGATCCGTTATTTGGAGCACCAACGACATCGGGTGATACCGGGCTATTAATATCTCGTTCATCGGATTTAACTGAGACAAGATCATTTACAACTTTCTCAAGTGTAGTTCTCAAAATATTTCTATCTTCGGGAGAAAGCTGGTCCTCGTTTAATATTACTTCAGTTGAGCCGAGGATTGGAGCTGTTTCTTCTTGAATCAAAGTTGTTCCCCATTCGGTATAGTCGTCGTAACGATCGGTACCCGGTCCTTCTTCGAATTTAGTGAATTTGAAAGGTAAATCAGTTTCAGAGCTCGTGTAGTCCTCGTAACTGATGGTTGAGAATGTTGCGTCTTGACCTGGGGTTGATTCACTTCTCTGTATATGTCCGAGTAATTGGGATGGTACGTCATCTTCATATTTGGAGGAATCGGTTGTCGGTAATCCTTCCAGAAATAAATTGGAGTTTGTATACTCATTGCTTTTCGATGATAGGTGAGCTTCTTCCAGTGTCGTTATATCCTTAAGAACATCGCCTACGAATTCGTAAGACGTTGCCGATCCGGTTGTGAATGGTGATTCTGATATTTCTAAAGATTCAATAGCTGAGCTTGTAGGCGTTGAAAAAATGATATTTTCTTCATTGAAAGAATTACCAAGAACATTATAAGGTGAAGCTGGCTCCATGCCTTCTCTGATTTCAGATAATTTATTGCCAGTATCAATTAAATGATCTTCAGTGCTACTAACCGCTGATGAATCTCCGCGTTCAAAGTGAGCATTTTCGACAGATGAATAATTATTGCCATCGTCGGAAATCTCTCGATAACCTTCTTCGGTAAACACACCTGATAAATTTTGATCGTTATTTGAATAGTCAGTGCTAAAATTTTCCGTCGTATGACTGGATGAGTCATCAGTAGTCAAAAATTCTTCATCTTCCGAAGCTACCACTTCGTCCATTATCGTTGGCTCGTTGATTTCTTCAGTTCGATTGACATCATCGATTGTCGATTCATCGGAACTCATTGACGTAAAATCTTTTGAATTCACGAATTCTCCGCCTCCATTATGCGAATCTGGGTCAGTCATCAAACCGATTTTATCATCGTAAGACTCGGAAGTAAGATATACGTTAGATTCTTCGTTGGCACCCGAATCACTCACAACGCTGGAAGTAGCTCCTGACCGATCGAACAAATTTTCAATACTTAGTTGAGGCTTTTCATTGTTCATATATTCAGAAGGAACATACAATGCATTTGAAGCCTCGCTGGGGGCTTGATATTCGTCATGAAGATTGTCATTAGATCCAGAAACCGTGTAAGCTTTCTCAGTTACCATTGGTTCTTCCACAATTAATTCAGACGTTGTATACCGATTCAAGATATCTTCATTCGAATAAACATCATCTTCAGATGACATTGTCAAATCCAAATCCTCTTGTTCAGTTGTGGTACGATGATTGACTATCGCGAATGGTCTTTTAGATTGTGTTGAATAGGAATTTCTCTCCGGTATTTCGGCAGTCGGAGGCCAATAAATCTTTGATGAATCTGTTGCAGGCATTCTCAGCAGATCGGATTTAGTCGTGGTAGTAATCGTGTTTGCAGGATACGAATGATGCGATGATTCAAATCGACTGTGAACACTTTGACTTGTAGTAGGTTGCTGGTTCGCAGTTGAATAGTACAATTTTGTAGAGTGTGCGTCGTTGTAATTATTCGTGATATGTTCAGGTACTTTTGTTCCAAATTGGGGATAAGAATTTTTTTTCGTAGTCAAGTATCGTTGAAAGTTTGTACCTGCTGAAGAACTACCGTCTACCGAACTGCCGTCTGATAACCGTCGAGATACCATGAATGGGGGGTAAGTATTTTTGTCTGTCGTAAAATGTTTATCTATATTCGTGCCTTGGATTCCAGATCGTGTCGGGTAGAACGAAGTTCTTGGCATTTCCTTAATATCGGTTGTCTTAATGTTTTTAGCATCATGAATCATCGGGTAAGCTATCGAAGTAAATATTCCTTCTTCAGGCTCGTTCGCTCCTAATATAAATGATGTCGAGTGTCCCGTATCTTGCATCGTTGAATAGGAAGTTGTGTACCGATTGTTAACATCGTCTTTCGCACTTGAGATGAATTCAGGCTTCGAAAAGTTATCTGTAAGTGTCGATTGAGGTTTTTGTACGAATTTCCGAGGAAAGGTCATTGTTTTAGCACCCATCGGCGCAAAATTTGATTTGGAAAATATTTTTGGAGTGAAATATGTATCCATAGGAGCTTTTCCCAATCTCCATGGCGTTGTATAATGTAAAGTTGTTGGTACGATTTCAGTACTGGCATCTTCGTCTTCTTCATTTTCTTGTCGCCATGATGAATCTGTCTTAATTTTTGCAGCATCATTAGTATTTGAATATGTTCTTGATGTATATAAACGTTCTTCAGGCTTCTTTATTCCCAGTAAAGACGTTGAGTATCTCGTATTTTCCAATTTCGATGGCGTCGTATAATGCCGAGTCGCTGGCACGATTTCAGTACTGGCATCTTCATCTTCTTCACTTTCTTGTAGCCATGATGAATCTGTCATAATTTCTGCAGCATCATTCGTGTTTGAATAAGTTGATGATGTATATAGGCGTTCTTGAGGTTTCTTTGCACTCCGTAAAGACGTCGTCGAGTATCTTGTATTTCCCAATCTCGATGGCGTTGCATAATGCAGAGTCGTTGGTACGATTTCAGTACTGGCATCTTCATCTTCTTCACTTTCTTGTAACCATGATGAATCTGTCTTAATTTCTGCAGCATCATTCGTGTTTGAATAAGTTGATGATGTATATAGACGTTCTTGAGGTTTCTTTGCTCCCAGTAAAGACGTCGTTGAGTATTTCGTATTTCCTATGGTTGCGTAGTGTCTATTCCCACCATTAGTCGCACTTGAAACGTATTTAGGTTCCGAATAATGATGAACCGGTATGGATTGAGTAATCCCCACAAATTGCCGATGTGAACTCGTCGTCTTTGGGATATGTGGCTGAAAATCTTCTTTCGCTTCTTCCGTTACGCTAGATTGGTAGACATCATACTTGGAAGACACTGCATTTTCATGGTTACGATGGTTGGGACCATGCATATCGAATGATGTGGAAGCTTTACGATCTCCACTAACCACGATTGGATTAACCGTCGTAACTCTTTGCCAGCCCATCAATCCATTTCCCTTTTGACTGTCCGTTTGCAATGTTATACCGGAATTATCTTCTTCGTCATTTGGTTCATTCGTCGAATATCGAAACTCGGATTGGCCATAATTAGGTAATCTTGACTCGTTGATAGTCTGAACATATTCTAAGACATCTTCAGAACTTTCTTCTGAAGTATTTTCGCTCGAAGTAGTGCTGACATCTTCTTCACCTGGTTTTTCCGTGAATTTGAGATATTGGAGCGATGATAATTTATGGGCTCCTTGCAAATTCTGCGAACTTCTCGCACTCGTAATTACGGGAAGTTCCATGACGCTTTCCTTGCGATTTTTTTGTAATATTTTCTTTTCGTCAGTCTCCTCAGATGTTCCCCAATCATTTTCCGTTTCCGATTCATGGAAAACTTCCTTCGGTATCAAATATTCAGAATTAGGGTTACCGTATCTTATGGACGATTTTGGATTGTTTAAATTTTCGTACTCGCGTGTTTTGTATTCCCGATTTAACGGTTGACTCGAATAATATTGAGATGCGGTGACACGATTGTGCTCAGGTTTCAACGAGATACGTTCATCGTGTTGTTGCTCGGATTGATCTTCCACATTTTCGCCATTTTGGTGTAAATTTTCTTCGTTTTGCCGGGTCACCCCTAGTCCAAGAAAATGAGTCGAAGCTTTATCAGCGTTGTATGCGTTTAATTGGTATCGCGATGTCTTCTCCTCAGGCGATGATTTCGCAGTGTAATGAGTTTCTTCTTGCCATTTGTACCGAGGCTCATGAACTGATGATACAGGCGGTGTAGCAATACATAAATCAACACCGAAAAGCTTGATGCATTGATCGATGTCTAGAAATGTTTGCCCCAATCGCGTTGGAACGTACTGGTTATGCGATGGTTCTCGATAGCTAACGAACGCTTGGTTTGCAGGTTCCAAGGGAATTATATTACTTAGACCAGCGTCGTATTGAGGAAATTGAGGAAATTGATACCTAGGATAATCAATGTAAGGAACAGGATATACAAGATTAGGAGATCCTGGAATTTGATGGTACTGATTGAAGTTGCCTTGCTCGTTGTTGTAATAATCTTGAACACCTTGTGCATCGTTGACAGACGACTCTGGTTCAGGACAGGGTAATTTATCCTCAGCTTCCTTTTGTTCAATGACTGATTGTAATTTCTGCGCGAAAGGCGACTTCCTGTCAACTTTATAAACGCGTCGATTCCACTTTCGATTGCCAGCTAATGGGGTTTGAATTTTTATCGGTTGTTCGAGTGACTGAGCTTCCGTATCGCAGGGCATAGTTATTTGAAAATTTTTCTTAATTGGACGGCGTTGGAGATGCTGCTTCATTGACAATTGTGTCGAATATTCTGGATCTTCGATCAAAATGCTTCCAGGCGGACAATTCAGATGATTGGGAGCTGCAATAAGATGCCCAGAGCCAATATGTCCTGACAATCCTTTCTGACTTTCGTCATTCGTCGAGTATCTGCTTTTGCTAAGAATATTTGGTCCGCTTTTCTTCTTCATTGCATAGAGACGAGAAGGTTTCTTCCCAGGTTTCTTCGTTTCACAGTCCTTTTCAAGGCAGTAACAAACATATTTCTTTGACCTGTTTTTACCTGGCCTCTCTAAATCTTTAGTCAATAGTCTCATTGAATCTTCTCTCTCTGTTCGAGCTTTTAAAAGACTCCGTATGATATCGTTGGGATCCTCGATTGAGGCAACTCGAAGTAATGATTCTCCAGTAATGGAGTTTTCCAAACTTTCGTCTATCGAGCTCTCCGTTGAAACTGACATATATTTTCGTGGATTTCTTACCACGGGAATACGTCTCATTATTTGAAGAGACCTTGGATAAGACTTGCAACGCTTCGTTTTGTGACTGTTGTACGGTACTTTCTCTACTTCTTCATTTTCTGCTTCTTCTTCTTCTTCTTCTTCACTCTGAGAGTAAATATTTTCATCCGTACTTTTAACCGGAACCAGCAACATCAAGGTCTTTTTATTTTGTCCGATATCGCCCTCCACATTGTTTATATCAGCGTCTAGATTGTAATTTGGCAGTCTGTCAAAATAAAAATGTAAATGAACAAGGATGTAAAGTAGAATACCGATACATTGCTTTCTCATTATTATCCATCTTCTATCTTTCACTTTTATGTCTACCTCATAGAGAAAGCTTTGTCGTAAAGATTGAAAATAACGAGGAATCGACTGATCTATCACATTCTGCTCGTAATTATATAAACTAAAGTTTGACAAAATTTCAATGATAAAGAAATAAAATCCGAAAAATCTAATTGCTTTAAAATATTTTATTGAAAATTGTAGCCAATGACAATACCTTTTGGGGCAACTAGTGTGAAAAATTTAAGATCGATTGCTCAAGTTATTCTTAAATTTTAAGGTTAACAATTTTGTGGCATTTTGTTATTATAATAAAAATACAAAACTTCACAATTCTCGCAATCGATGAAGACAGGAGAGAGAGAAAAAATCGTAATTTTTTAAAAAAGTATCAAGGAATAAAAAAATGGAAAAAGAATTATTCATAACTTCTCGACGTTCAATTAGTAATAATGTTTATAAAACAGGTCGTTCGCTACGCTTCACGCACTCAGAGTTACAGAGGTTATCACATGTGAGCCTGGTGTATATGTACGAAACCGATTAATATTTCCGCAGTCATCGGTCGAGGAATGCGGTCTTCAAACAAAAAAAAATTACAACTTTTTTACCGTTTAGAAAAAATGCTGACCATATTCATCCGAGGTCAATGCGATTTAAAAAATGATTTTGAATGCTTAAATTCACTTTTATATGTTCCACCGTTTTTTGAGATCGTAACATTAAAAAAAAAATTATAATTCAACTCAGAACTATTCCTATGAACTTGGGACCAGTCACTTGAATTATTTTGACGACGATCACATTTGTATAATGCTTAATATAAAATTGATACCGAGTTGAAATCAGACGAGAGAACAAATCGATGAAATTCACGTTCTTAGTTATTTATAGAGTGATATTGAACGAAAGAGCGTTCCGAAAAATTGTTTACTCAGCCATTAATCGCACAGTATGTTGAGTTTGAAAATAAGCATTCTGACATATTTTTCCGATGTCTGGTTCAAAAGTTATTGACGTGAGAATAGAACATTTTTATGCCGCGCGAGCTCTGCCTTATGTTAGTAGCTCATAGCGTAAAGCACTAGTACCTGAAGGGTTAAAAGACTTTTCACTGTACAAGCATTCAATTATGTGTCCGATTTTATGGGGCAATGATACGGTGGTTGTTTTTCTGGGTTACGGATCGGTGTTAATGCCCGACGTATAAGATGCATCGAACTGTTTCAGGAAGGAAGCGAACAATGTAATAGCTCGAACAGTGCTGACATTGACGTTTGCAACACAGCTCGGTGTCCCGACGGCTCTATACTTATGACCGAGGCTTTGGAATTTTCGTACCACAAGGAAATAAATTTTATTCTAAATGTTGATAATAATTACATCCGTTTCCAGTGAACGGAAATGATTTTTCTTATGTCTTAAAAAGCGTTGGGCAACTCCCAATAACAAAAAAAAATGAATTTCTCGTTAATTTTACGATAAATTTATTTAATATTAATAATTTTGTTTTTTTATGTTTGTTGTTTATTCAAGTTATGTTTTTACAATAAAAATGTTATTGAGATTTCAGTGTCAGCGTTCTTAACGTTTTAGATATTGTAAAACCCATTCGTTAACTCATAAACAGCTTGAGTTTGCAAATTAAATTTAGATGCACCAGTAATTAGGTCAGTTCCCTCTCTTCGTTGTAATAAAAAAATTATTGTAAACGTTCTAATTCGAGTAAACTTGGGGCTAACGAGGTCAAATATTGCATGCGAATAGAATAACGCTGAATAATATTTCGTATTAAATTTAACGCAAATCAAACCTTTGAGTTACATGAAAATAGAAAAAAAAAAGATTTTACAACAAATAACAATAATAACTCTAAAGCGAAAATATCTTAAGGAATTAATCTAGAATATGATACAGATACTCGGTAAAGTAAAAGAAACACTAGGATTGAGTTTAATAAAAATCGGTGAAACGATTTAAATGAAATAAGATTTTAAATAATTCGGAAAAATCATTTGTCTAATTGATTATTAAATTATAAACGAAAACAAAAGTAGAACTTGCACACTGCGTTCTCATTTTTAAAAAAATCCGTAGTACACGGAGCTTACTCTATGAGGAAGCCAAAATAGAGCAACGTATTATCTCATAGAGGAAATCTTGTGTATCGCGGACCAAAAAAATAAAGAAACAATGTGCAACTTTGAAACTTTTTTTACAAGTAATCAATACTCTAGTCTATAATTAAATATGTTAATAATGTATTGAAAAAATTTATTTATTTATTATTGACCTGAACACAATGAAAAAAAGAAAATTTAATTAAAATAATAAATGAACTAACAAGCAACGGATAGAATATCGACGATAACTCCAACCTGTTTCGTTGAATTTTATTTCAAAATCATTCTTCATTATGTTTTGCGATTATTAACATGATAAAAAATATCTAAAAAAATCTTACTCAGGTTCTCCGGTATTTGTTGGCGAGTTGTCAATTGTGGGAAAAGCGTTTCCGAGTTGCGATAACGCGAAGACGGAAACGAATATAACGATTGATTTCTTCATTTTCAAGCTAATTTTCGATTTTTTTCGATTGTACATTTACTCCAATTATTTTCAATTTTACGTTTTACCCAAACGTCATTTTAGGTTCGATCAATTAAATTTATTCGATGAAAATATGACAATTAAAAATTATTCGATATCTCACTAATGCGTAGACATTAGATAGAATTAATCATCCGTAACAAAAGGTCCGAACAATATCAAGCGCTTGGGGCTACTGAATAAAATTGACAGTGCGACTCGGCCATGTATAAGAACTTCTCGGATTCATTCATTGCAAAATTTTGGGTAGTCAGAGGGGGGATGTTGCAATGGTCCTCGATATTGATTCTTGAATCGTCGATAGATTGCAGCTTCGGAATCCCAATAAGGAAATATTCTTTGCTCGATCTGCGTTCGAATGATTTTTATTAATTACACAAACATCAATACGGCAATGAACGAGGGGAAATTGCATTGCTATATATATCCGTAATCATATGTCATCACTCTAATATTCGCAACTTTTTCCGGAAGGTAAAGATAAAACAAACGAAGGGTATCCTTCCGTACATATTGCCAATTAATTACGATTAACTATGTACTTTAATTCAATACTGTAAAGTATCGCATATATGTTGCACTCGTAATTTCTTTCGAATTATGGTTTCAAATCGTTTTCTATGTATTAAAAAGAGGTTTCAGAACAAGGACATGTTGTGTAATAATCTTTATTCTTTACATAAAATATGTTTTGCAAGGATGAACATTACCACATTATTACATAAAATATGTTTTACAAGGATGAACATTACTACCTTATTATACAGCTATATAATGTATCTATTGTACACAATACAACTACATAATGTAAAACATAATGTACTACATAACGTAAAACAAAAGTAAAAGTTATGTAGCAATGTACTACATATTGTAAAAAATTATGTAAAAAATTATGTACAACGTTATGTAGTAAATGTAAACAACTACATAATGTTTTACATTATGCGGTACATTATACAACTGCACAATGTCTTATATTATGTGGTATATAATGTTTTATATAATATGGTACATTATGTATATATACATAATGTATTTATTTGTACATTATCTATAAATACATAATTCGATGAAAATTCGAATGCTTAATTAAATAGTAAACAAATAATAAAAGATACAATAAATACATAAAATAAGAACAATAGTGTAAAATAGTAAATAAAGAAAAACTAATTGAATCGGAATGTATGAACCATGCCCTCAAGAAAATTGAAGAATTTCTTGATGCTCGTGATCGTAGTGTTGAAAATATCACTGCTTATCGGAGAATTATTGTGTTGTTTGGTCACTTCGATCGATTCCGGATGATGAGAGGAAAACTTGATTTCCTTCTGGTTGAATCTGTCGTCGAATCCGTCGATGAATTTTTCGAAAGATTCTGAGATGTGACGAGCCTTGCCGAGACCGTTGGTTAAAGTTGCCTCCAATTTAGGAATCGCAACTTCGATCAGTGCTGGTATTCCTTGATCATCGATCGATGATACCTTGTTAGCAACGGTTTGAGGTATGGAACGTACTATTTCTTGAATTGCGTATCCGTCAAGCACCTTTCCGTTCTGTTCTATCGATGGATTGGCATTTTCTACGATGTGAATGGTCGATGTATCCGTAATTAAATTGTCAGCGACTTTATTACGAACGGTGTCCAATGGTATGTTGTTCGAAGTTGAATCTTCCTCATCTCTCGATAACTCATTCTTCAAGGACCTTCTCTGTCTACTTTTCTTCTGATTCTTCACGGGTATCAACATCAAGAGCTCATACTTGTTTGAATTCAAAGCTTCATCCAAATCTAATTCGTCGATCATTTCCAGTTCAGCTTTTAATTGCGCAACATCGTTCCTCTTTCGTTGTGTAGAACATAATTCGTCTTCAGCGTTGCTTCCTTTCGTCTTTCTTCTTGTATTTTTGGAAGCAATTTCTTGCAATAGATCCTCATTGTCGAACGTATTTGCTTGATAATCCTCCATGCTTGTTGCAGGGTTCTGCACTCGTCGGTCCGCTTCGATCTTCTCAGGAGCTAATCTCGCATATTTGGGAGTTTTGTACTTGGACATATAATCGTAATCCGAATTCTTCGGGAATTTCTTCTTCGAAATATACTTTTCTTTGTTATTGTCTTCATCCTTCTGCACCGGCAATGCCATGTAGTGACCATTATCTTTGACAAGCTTAAAGAGTTCATCCTGATCCTCGATGGAAACGTCTTCGGAGTCTTCCTTGAGACACATATATTGGTTTTGATTGTTTGACGTGTTTCTCGTTAATCTTGGTGGTTGGTTGGAACTTTTCAGGTTCTTCTGCCTTTTCTTCTGTGATTTTAAAATGGCGTGGCATCTTCTATAGTCCCTGTGATATGAGTCTTCTACTTCATCCTCGCTTTCTTCATCAGAAATCGGCTCTATTTGCTCCTCATAATTTGTTTCCCCAATGGAGGACAACTGTGCCTCTTCTGAATCAGCCAGTCCAAAAACTTCTCCGGAATCTTTTTCGTTCGAATAGCGATAAATCATTGGATTTTCTAAACTTTCGACAATGCTGTAAAAAGATTTACCAGCCTGTTGCCTGACCTTGTGATCAGTCAGGTCGATTCCTTCCCGAAGAATTTTTCTGATAACTTCGGAATTCGATGATTCTTCGGGATCAGGATACGCGAGTATCTTTGGATCATTGGAGTGCCTGATCGGTTGACCTAGTACTTTCACTTTTCTCTCTCGAACCTCGTGTAACGGTCTAACAATCTCGATCATTTTTGGCACGTATTTCATCCGCCGCTCTGAATTCTCAGTAGGATTATCGTCCCCGAACATTTCATAGTTTATCGGTTTGTTTTGCATCAGATAATCTAGTTTTTCTTGATCGACGATGTCATCAATTCTCACGTCATCATTAATAATGTCTACGATCTCGCGCCTCTTCAGGTTTCTTTCTTTATCGTCGATGGCTTTGCCCAGTTCGTCCATTAACTCGTCCCGATGCTCTTTAACGGTCATCGTTTTCTTTATACGCAAATTGTCGCGCAACTTTTTCAATTGCTTAGCACGCTGCTTTTGCTTCGCTTTGATCTTGAGTTGCTCCTGCAGCCGTTTCTTCGTAAGGTTCCCCAGTAACGTTTTTGTTTTTCTTGAATCGTTCTCTTTCTTGAGAGCCACAAGAGCGGCTGATCTCGTGGCTAGTCGAGCTTCTATCGCCTTTGCTGGATCCACGACTTTGATAACTTGCTTCGCTTGCGGTGATGTTTTCCTCGGTGTTTTTGTACTTTCTTCCACTGCTTTTAGGAGTTTCGAGACTTTTTCGTCAGTTGATGAATTGGTTTTTAATTTATTCATATTGTCAGTGATATTTTTTTTTACTTCCAGCTTTACTCGTTTTTCGACATCTGCCTCTTCCTCGGTTTCGTTACTCCAATTGAAGGCTTGGGAATCTTCGAATAGGCCTTTCGCTGTCCCAACCGTTGAGTTCTCGCTATCCCTCTGTCCAATCTGGCTATTTTCCTTTTGAACAACTTCGTCCGGATTGGAAGTAGTGGCAGACGAAGAATCCTGAATCTTCGTTTCCGTGACGACCGAACGAAGTCCAATAGCACTTTCTTTAAATTCGGAAGATGAGCTTTGAAGATTTTCACCAAGCTCAGCAAGCCCGAGAGTATGCCACGTGAGATTCTTCTGCGACGTTTGGTCAAGTGTTTTCGAGTCCGCTTCAAGATCTTTGGGCCGCGAGACAAGAAAAAGCTGGTTCGCTTTCGAATCATTTGTCGATACTTGTTCCAATACTTCTGGAAATTCGCGCGGCAATGGCACCGCAGCTTCTTCTTTGTTATGTCGTTTCACAGGGTTGCTCGTCTTTATATCCTGCTCGTCATTTTTCACCGCCAAATCGGCCGTCTTGTTGGCAGAAACCGCGTTACCTACACGTTCTTCAACAGCCAAGACTTTATGTTTTTCATCACGTTGATTTTCATTCAAAGTCAAATTTGCTTTCTCGTTGTCAACAGTTAAGCTTTTGTTGTATTTATTAACAAGCAAGTCCTTTACTTCTTTAAGAATGGGATCAATCGGAGCTGTCACCAAGTCGTCTTGAATGCTGGTATCGTCTTGACCTCCGGTAGTTTCATCGGATGCTTGTGCGGACTCAGTTTCCACTGACTCTGAGTCAAATTCGCCGCTGGAATCCTCGATACTCTCCGCCTGTTCACCTACGATCATCTCCTCCACATCGTCGATGGACGATCCAGCTTGTCTCTTCAATCGCGTCGTATGCATATAATCTTCATCGAATCGCCCCCTTGTTTTTGTAGTTGGAGGTCCCTCTCGATTTCTGAATCTTCCTCGATCTCCTCTGTCTTTACTGTAGATGCGGTCCAATTGATGACGTTGATTCTTACGATTTTCACTTCCTCTACTAGTCTTCATACCTCTGATGACTCTACAATCGCAATCTTTTAAGTTATTGTCGTCCTGGAAAATCATTTCCTGGTCCATAATCTGCTCCACATTGTCGATAGCTCTCGTGCTTCTAGAAGCTGGATGTGTTTCGTCATGTGAAGACTTGTGGTTACCTAGAGCTTCGTGTTCCGCTGAGGATATCGCAGCTCTCCCAAACTCCATAGAATCGTAATGAGTAAAATCTTCGAATTCATTCGACGACGAGTCTTTAACGAGTTTCTGGTTCATAGCCATAAGCGGGTTATGGTCAGCACTCTGAATTTGCTTTTGATTTCTCACTTCACTCGATGGAACTGGACTTTTTAGCGAGTTTCTCACATGACTTCCAGATCTTTCCGTATTCATGTAATCCGTCGTTCCTTCTTCTTCTCCCTGATGGGATCTCGCGGTCTCGAAATATTTCATCAGTTTTCTAACGGCATTATCTTTCGCTGTTTTCTCCTGATGAGCATCGGGTTCACGTTCTTGAATGATTATTTCATCATTCGCTTCCTCATCGCCACCATTAAATTGATTCTGAGAATTCTGTTCCATTCCTATAGATTCAGCTTCCCATAGTTCGCTGTATTTCTTACGATTCTCTTGCACACGTGGAGCGGTCAGTTTCACGTTTTCAAAGAATTCCTTCGGCACCTGGCTGAACTCAATATTTTCGTCTTTTGTCCAAGTGAGGTCTGGCTCAGGTATATTTCGTTTTGTTCCACCAATTCTCAATATCTTCATTGATCTTTGCGGCTCCTGGCCCTCATCGTCGTCCATCACATAATCGTAGTCGTTTGCGGCTTCTTCCGAGGAGGTCCCAGTGGTGAGAAACACGTCGCCTTCAGGAAAACCGTTTAACGGTTCGCGTTGATGAAAACCGTAGAAATTGTTTTCGTTGCTATCGACAACTGTTCTATGATCAAAGATAATTGGTTGTCCGTCCTTGTCCTTTTTTCTTTTTCTGTCTATTCGGCGTTCCTTCGCGTCATCGTTCTTCATTCTTTTTCTAAAGAGGCCTTCCTTCCTCAGTCCCAGTGGATCTTCGCCGAATTTCTTCTCAGTATCTCGTTGAGTCCTGGGTAAGGTATCGCCGATTTCTTGAAGACGATTATTGAACTCTCGTTCTTCTCCCAATATTGATAATTTCTCGAGATTCTTCTGACGTCTCTCTTGTTCCTCGGCCAACATCTGATATATAGCTCGAAGCTGATCCTCGATCTTCGATGGTACGCTGGTTCTCTTTATCTGCTTAGATTTAAGTAACTCTTCAAGAAACATGTCTTCAGGATTTCTGTTCTTGTTTGAACTGACCAGATCCGATGTAACATCGTAGAAGTTATTTGAATTCAATGTTTCGATCGGAGTGTCATCATCAGCTTTCTCCCAATTCTTCATCGCATTCTCCATCTTCGATATCAGCATCAGAGCCTCGACGACCTTTTCGCTATCGATTGTCTCATCATCCTGTGTTTCGGCGATCTTGTCTCGTGTATTTGAGCTCATCGTCTTTCTTCGTTCATATTCTTTCAATCGATTCTTGTATTCCATCAATTTTGCTTTTATTTCTTCACCCGTTTCTTCATTCAGGTCGTCCATTTTTTCTTGGCTCTTCTCTTCAAACCCAAAGTAAGCTGTGCGTCCTCTCGACAGTTTTCTCTCGTCATAGCTGTCGCGTTTCTTCAACAGCTTCTCGAGTCTTTCGAGATCCATTCTTGCCTCCAATTTTCTGTAGCGTCTCTCCGCATCGTCTTCTTCGCTGTATCTGTACTTTCTTCTTCTCTTGTTCTTGTTAGACTTTAACGAAAATCGATTCTCTTCGGCGGATATATTTTCCTCGCTATCCTTCTCTTCTTGTTCCTTCTCGTGAACAGAATCCTCATCCGAGTCAGTCTCTTCCAGACGCTTCGTAAGTTTCTTTAGCAACATTTTGTCGGTGTTGTCTTCCTCGAGACCTCCACACGATTTTATCTGAAATTAATGACAGAAGATCAGTAAAAAAATGTTCTTACTTTCGACTGTCATTTTATAAGAAACAGTTAAGCACTATGAGTCAAATTAATTTATTTAAAGAATACTAATAGATAAATTGTTCTTTTTCTTTTTATATAATATTGCTTTCAATCAGACTGTTACACCAATGCAGAATAACTTTCACAATTTATGAACAAATGATGGCTCTCAAATAAAATAATAATGCCTTGAGATTCCACACGAGATATTGTGTTACACTTTTCTCTACTTAAAAGAAGCAACCCGTGAAATGTATCACCTTCAGGCCTGGTATCACCCAGAAACCTATTCCACCGGAGGGAAGTTTTAGAGCGACTCCTTTACTGTTACTCGAAATCGTTGGCTTTATCTCCGGCAGTTCCCGCTCGTTAAGGAGGTTCAAAGGTTCATTGTTCAGCAGAACCGTCCTGAAAGTACAAATCTTAGTTAATGAGTTCACGCAGTTCAACAGACTAGAAAATTGACCTTTTAAACCGAGTTACTAAATACTTCTATCCGTTTACTTCTTTATAACGCAGAAGAAAGACCGAATACGAGTTATAGTAGCATAGTATATCGTATATATATCGTTCGGAGAGTTAATATAATCATTTAAAGAAACAATATTGTATTATGGAAGAATCCAACGGTAAGTGGAAATGGAATTCACTTACTCGGAGAACATTCGATTTTGAGCGTCAAAACCAGGCAGAAGAATGTACTTGTGAACAGTCTTGATCTTGATTCCTTTCAAATTTACGACAAGCTTAGACGGTGTTAGATTTATTCCAAAAACAGTTAGAGAACCCTTCTCGTATTTGGTCGAGGGTTTGGTGCACTGACAGTAGAAGTGAACGTGTGTTCGATTGCCGGTTGCTATTTTAGTGTCGAGAACTTCGCGACCTACGAGAGTTTTGTGAAGGACGGATACCCAGTAATCCTACAAACAAATTATTCAATTAGTAAAATTCCATATCGTTATTTTGAGAAATATTTTATTTTTAAATGTAGCAAAAGCTTACGGGGGTTGGCTGAATCAACATAGAATCAATGGGCTGTCGCATGAGTACTTGAACTCCGAGTTTCGCAGCGTTACCGAGACGTCTCGCCCAGACAAGGGCGCCCATAAACTGTTTTTTGCACTCTTCGGGTTTTGATTCGGCTGTAATAATAAATAATAAATAGCGATATCATTGGAAATTAATGAAATAAATAAGAAAATACAAGTTTGATGAAGTTCTTACCGAGCCATAATGGTTTTTTCGATATCAATCGACCAACGACTCTGTACAGACCGTCTCTGTCAAGTGCTAAATTATCGTGATGCAGAGATACACCTTCGGGGTCCAAAGTTATGCTGGCAAAGTCTCTGAAATATTAACAAATGTTTTACGAACGAAAAATGACAATGATAACATAAAGTTTAAGATAGTTTAAGATAGCTTTGATAATAAGCGTAGGATGCTTCGAAAGTGGAAATGGTTGAAATAAGTGCGATGGAAGCTCACGGGTGCCAACTTATTGCTGAAAGTGCTGTTCCCGCGACGCTCAAGTAATCCTGCAGATATTGTTGCTGCTGTTTGGTTCTGTACGTGACAATATCTGGTCCTATTATGACGCTTTTTGAGTATCTTGGAAATGCGTCTAGCATACTGCGTAGTCGCATCACGTCTCTTCCGATAACGATGCCAGGTATGTCGCATCGCGTTTGACATTCTGTAAAACGGAGATTTCTTTTTAAAGTTCGAATAAAAGATCTTCACATTAGAATCATGCATATCATTGCTTCATCGTTATTATCCTCGCTATTATCGGATAGCAATTACTTTACTTTTATGCCAATTTTCAACGTGATACGTTTAACTGTTTCCGAGTTGTAAGAGTTAAATCGACTGTACAACTTTTTGAAAAATATGTCATCATTTTGGAACCTTTTTGTTGATTCTGTCAATATGCAATAGCAATCACACTTAGTTGTAACTATAGGTAGGTGAAAAGTTTTATTTCGATAGCTTGAAATTTGAACGAGTCACCTTGTTTGTTATGCCCACATCAATTTTAAAACCACTGATCATGTATAAAGGAGAAATGCCTGTTTCACTATCGTGACAAATCTGTGTGACATTGTTTCTAGCCCTTTTTTTCTGAATATTTGTAAATTTCAAGGGTCTCATTGTCTCAAATGTGTCTCACTTCGATTCATTGATCGTTTTGTTTGCAGTTAATGCTGATAAATATCAAATAAATAATTTTTTTTCTACTATAGAAATACTATTGTGATTGACCATAGCGTGTTATAAATCTGTCGTGCAACTTCTGGTTCAAGGTAATTTCTCGTTCGAGGTCCATTATTAACCATTACGGATAAGCTGGGTCACCCGAGCGATTCCCGACGACGAAGCTCAATGGCAAAAGCTCTCCTGTGGAATGCGATAAGAGAGATAATGTATGAGACCCTGCGCATTGCGCTCTCTCTCTCTCTCTCTCTCTCTCTCTCTCTCTTTCTCTTTTTGGACCTATGCGTGATCGTCGAAGTTAGAGAGGAGTACCACGAGTGGAGTGCACGAACTTATAAATCGTTCTAAATCGTGACTGCACTCAACGGAGTGGAATGTTGTAATCGGATTTCTCTCGCAGTATCTCAGGATCGATCCACGTGTTATACCGTTCACTGCTGCAGAGTGCTTTGCATGGATCGTTAAAGTTGTCACGAGTTAAGAGAGTAGGAAATAAAGGACTGCTACAAAATATTATGGTCTACCAGGATTTGATAATCAAATTTTTAGCTTCGAGAACTTGAGCTAGATATCTTTACTAAAGATTACGAATAATTTACTATTTATACAAGGTCAATACATTTTTTACATTTATTCCCATAGAATAAGTTTTGTCTTGAAATTAAAGAAAAAAATATTCCTTTTCATTTTTAAAATATATATTTTAATATTATTCTTAACGAAGATATGCATATTTTATAATAATAAGCAAGTGTTAATTAATCTATGATGCATGTTGAATATTAAATAGTAACAGATAATCAATTGTTTTTACATTTAACAATTGTTATCGCATTTAATTTAATTTTGACTGCAAATGTTTGTGGTTTAATAATATAAAAGTGATCTTAGTGAATGTTGATTGTACAAGGATGGTACAACCTTTTTATTATATTTACGAAGCGAAAGGTAACGTTTCATTGCAATTATCATAGCAGAAGATTATGTTGCAACGGTATGGACATTCCGGATTGAAGCTAAAAATTGAAAGGAACTATCGATTAATCATTAATTACCGTAACCGAGCTGCCAGCTCGTGTTGAAACCCATATGATCGCTGAACGATATGAGGTCCAAGGCGTTCCTTGAATCCCAAACGGGGTCTCCACCACCACTCTCGGTATGTTGGGGTGCGATGCAAGCCAGAACGTCCAGACCCGCATACTCGGCCCAGCGGTGCAAGACGATCCAATTTCCCTCTGTGGGTGTGTGTCATAGTATGTCATGGAATATTCCATAATTATCGATCTAATATCTACAGGAAAGGGTCCAAGGTCCAACGGGGTGTAGATAGTCTACGCCAAAGGGTAATAGGGTGCTGTTAGGTAGTGGACTGTTAATTCCAGCATTTTTCAAGCCATCGCTGTCTTAAACTCGATTAAAAAATAAATATCCATGTTGTTTAAAGAGCTAAATTTACTTTCCATGACAATGGAGTACATATGTGGATGTATTAATTACTGGAAGAGTATACAATACGATACAATACAATACAATGCAATTGCAGCAGTTGTCTTCATGATTTTCAAATACTAAAAATATTTTCAATACTATTATTGAGTTGTCTGACTCGATAATCTAATCAGAGAAGAATAATGTATGCAATACGAAGAAACTCATGAAGGTAACTTGGTTGAATGCTTAAAGAAACCTGAAAAAAAGGAACTACTGATACAGATCAATTTTCTATCCACAACATTTTTATTTTAAGAAATTCAAGTAGCGATTTAAAAGTGGCCGAGAAAGGGCTGCCATGCTAAAGGGTCATAGGGTGTCGTTAGGTACTGGACTGTTAATTCCAGCATTTTTCAAGCCATCGCTGCTTTAAACTCGATTAAAAAATGAATGTTCATCTTGTTACAAGAGCTAAATTTACTTTACATGACAATGAAGGATATATGTGGATGTATAAATTACTGGAAGAGTATACAATACGATACTATACAATAGAATATAATTGTAGCAGTTGTCTTCGTGATTTTCAAATACCAAAAATATTTTCAATACAAATATTGAGTTGTCTGACTCGATAATCTAATCAGAAAATAATTACGTATGCAGTATGAGGAAACTCAAGCAGATAACTTGGTAAAATGGTTAAAGAAAACTAAAAAAAAAAAACCGGAACTACTGACACAGATCAATGTTGTATCTGCAACATTTTTCCATTATAAAATTCAAGTAGCAATTTAAAAGTGGCCGAGAAAGATCCGCCATCAAGAAAAGTTAGTAGTAGTGGTAGTTCCTTGATAAAAAACTATTTTTATGCATATAAATTTGTGACAAATCAGTTGGCACGATAAAGCGTCTCTTAATATATGTTAATCGAACAATCAAATTATAAAAACTTTATTTACCAATCATTTTGCTCGTACTTCATGTATGTATATAGCAATGTTTATTGGCGTTAGAAGACAAGTATCCTACGAACGATTTATGTACAGTACAGGAAAGCCAATTGCAAATTTACATTGTGTGACTACTCGATAAGTTGATACAAAAAAAAATTACAAACAAGGTTACAATTATAGTTCTACCGACTCAAGGGCAAGCAAGTGCGCAAACAGTAGATCGACGAATTGGCACTTGTGATGACAGCCAGAAACAATTAAATAAAAGTTGCACCCATCACCCTAAACTATGATATTTTCGATAGGCGGATGTACGCGAAAAAGCTACATTTGGCCATGGCGCATGTCGAGTAACGTGATGCTGAATCAAAGCAGCATGACGCGTAAAAGGTTCACGCGGGTAAAGGGTTAACGTCGAGTAACCAACCAGGAACCAATAGCCGAATAGATAATTTTAAAATATACCTATATATTTTTTTTCCGTCAATGTTAAAGCATAGGATGACCGGGTACTCGTTCGTGATTGATTGACGTGTCGTTTACCACACAATGATTCACCATGCCCAATGCGCAAATACAACATATCCGCGAGATTTTCGGCGATTCGGGACGAAGGGTGAACGGTGCCGATGTCTAGTCTTCGATGTATAATTGCACCAACTCAAGAGCGAGACAAAACAGACGGCATTGAAGTAACGCTGTAATCGTAGCGAGTGAACGTCCGGTATTCCGTCAAATATTACCGAGCAATTTTCAAAATCCGGTTGTAAGAACGCGTTCGGAAGACACTACCGCATGCCAGTAGCGAAGAGGCTTCGAAACTCGGTACACTTCGATAACTCGGAACACTGGCAGACATGCTGAACATTTTATTGATATTCTTCGTAGCGAAGACATCATTTTCCAGACGGAGGCACGATGGTAAAAATTAATGTATGGATTGCAATTTTAATTATAAGTATTATAGCTTTGCCAATTATAATAACAAAGGGGTGACGATAATTCGTTCTATGCGAACAGCAAATTTTGATTCCGCACGTGAGCGTCGGTACGGTTGCGTGAATAACGAGTCTCAAAATTCTACGAGCTCGCCCTGGGGACTTTTCTCTGCAGAAATGGGAAGAGGTGAATGGGTAGGAGGAACCACCCCGAGGGTCGTTAAAGCATACCGCATTTCCGGAGACTGGATACATGTATATACGCATAGTACACTAGCTTCTGCGATACCAGAGCTGGGATTTCCCGAAGCGCGTTAGTCACGACAAAATCAAAATATTGTTCTCGAGGGTGCACGGAATACAGCGATCCATAGGGTTGCTTTGCATATGCCGTGGGAATTGTACATAAAAACATTAGCATTAGGCGGATTATTTCGGTCGCCTTGATTACAAATTATGTATTTTAGCGTTATCACGTTTCGGTATCTGTTCCGGATGAGAGGTATCAGAGTGCAACAGAATTTTACGAGGTTTTTCAACTACCCTATTGAATAATAATAATATACAAATGTGAGGGCACAAATTATTATAAAATTGACTGTAAATATCGGATTGCATTGAATTGACAAAAGTTAATTGACAAGATAACATCGATTACATCTTTCAAGTCCTTATATATACAAATTTAAAAAAAAAACAATAAAAACTTTCCACTTGAGTAATAAACTTTCGAGTTATCGACGATAAAAAGTAACAAAAATGATTTTAATTGATTAACTCATCAGCTAATCTATACAAATGAGAATGAAGCAAATTCCCAATTTCATAGAAGTGTAAATATTTTCAATAAACATTTCAACAGTCCACAAATGTTAATTAATGAAAATATATTAAACATTTTTTAAGATGTCGATACCAAAGTTAAACGAGCGAGTGGTCGTGATTAGTCATGATCATCCGCCTCGACACCTTATGGCTTGACCTTAAGACAGTGCGATTATTAGAGTCAATCGTTAAAAGTGGATTGTTGAGTGCAACTTCGGAACGTTTACTATTTCGCTCGGGCACGTTTCTCGATAATTCTAAGATCGGTTACGAGCGTGGTGCGCGTAAAGTGATTCGAGGGATTTCTTCGTAACCGGACAATGACGAGAAATCGCAACATAAATATAGCTACGATAGTGCAGTTGCAGGCTGAATGAAGCGGAGTTTCTCGTGCAAGATAATACGGGCGAGCGAGTGACGATACAGGGGAATCGGATAGCTCAGTGGCTCACAATCACGGTTCCTGGATGTGGCACCGTAACTTTAATGACCTCGTAAATATTGCACTATAACCCTTGCACTGAGCTTATACTATAACACTGTATAACTATGCTGTATAGATTACTATATAGCTTAGGAGGTGTACACGGATAGTGTCTACGCCATACAACACTCTACTATTACATAGAGTACTGCACGAATACATAGATATATGTACGCCCGTCCGGTCATTAGATTTCTTACGATAGATGAAAACGCTCGAGCGAATGACCGGCATTATGGACTTTACGATCGGAATTACGGTGTCGTCTCTACCTACCCGCTACCGAACCCAGGCGATGCGCTCATGACCTACCTCGCAAATTGCTTGACCATCGTATAGAAAATTGATTGTAAAATTGAAGAGTTGATACTGTAGAGCGTTGAGATAGATAATTTATTAATGAAAAAAAATTATATTTCTAATTTTATTGCTTGTAGTGTAAGATCCTTTGATAGAATGCTGATTAATTAAACTTACCGGTGAACGTGAAACCAGGATCTTGCTCGTCTTGCTGACGATGCGATCTTTCAAATGTGTACGAGTTACTTCGAGGTCCACCTATCCTTACGTAAGCAGGCGCTAGAGCTTTTGCCATATTAATGCTTCTTTCAGGATTATCACTGAAAAGAAAAAAAGTCAGTTTAGAAGTTTATATAATTTTTTTTAAACGTTCGATAGAAAATAAAGTAAAAGTACATGCTCAATAGTTATAGCATAATTCAGAGACAAATAAACTGTACATTACAATTATATTTATTAATTTATTGATAATAAATTTTTTTTTTTTTTATATAAAAGATTTTCTTTTTAAATATCAAATAAATTAAGCACATTTTTTTGTGGATAACGAATTTAATAATATTTTTCCGAAAAGATTCTTCATGACGTGGAGAACGACGATGTGGACGGGTTGGATAACGGGAGATAACAAAATCGTGTGTCTCGATCCATAGAGAGAGAGAGAGAGATCGGCATACGACCGCGGTGCTGAAAATTTAATTTAAATGGCAAACATGGCCGCACACTCGATTTCGATAGGACCGGAAAACGAGCTGGATATAATCGCGGATCTGTCGGTCGAGGCGGCGAGTTTTCGTGTACCGGACTTATACATCGATGCACCGAAGCGGCTAACTCGAGCGGGTCTCGTTATTGCATTTCGCGGTGAATGCGTCAGTGGCTCGTTCAACTGGTATGTGGACCAGTTGCAGCCTCATCTGTCGGTTCTTTCGCCAATTGTTTGCTAGATCGTAATTCAATGAAACGAGTAGAGAAGTTTCATTTCTGCATTTCGTCTATGTACCAAACTCGTTCCATCGAATAATTTTTGTATTCTGCATTGCATCTCATATAAATACATTTCCATTGTCTTTAAAATCTTTGTGTAAAGATAAAATGTACGGGAGAAAATTAACTTTTGCCTTTTGTTTCGAGTTAAGCTCACTGCCAATAACAATAAAAAAGAATTCTAAACGAATCACGATTAATGATTTCGTTTCAATATATTATTAATTCGTAAAGTAAATTATAATATTCGTAAAGCCGAATATTTCTATAAAAGTATTAAAACATTTTTAACGACAATGGGATAAGAGATTGTGCGCCACAAAAAAGTTCTATTGAATAGATTTAGATATTAAAAAAAATTAAATTACGTGCAAAAGTATTATTGTGTTTTTGAAAAATAATCAATACTTTTCATATTCCTGAGACCTAAAGTTGACTCTCTATTCATAGAAAATAATAATTTATACCTCGTATTTAGTTTTCCCGTTTAAGGGTCTATGATTCTTTAATTTTAGACCTAAAGGGAAATAAAACATGTTTTTTTTTTTCAAGTAAATTTTGTATACATCCCAGTTATGCCATTGTACGTTGAAATTTCGTTGAGAAACAAAATGTCGTCCTTGCTTAAAGTAAAAATTATAGCGAAAGATGGACACCTGCGATTTATCTTACATTAAACCCTTAAGGGTATTATATAAATTTTTTTCATAAACTCCTCCATGTTTTATATTTGGGACGCGTAATAGCTTCTTCCTCGCAACCTCTTTTTTCGTTATAGAACGCGCGATAGTTTTTGTTTTAATGAACAACTTGTATTACTCACGTGAGTGCATTGCCGGTGAGTACCGCCATAGGATCGAGTGTGTAACTGAGAAACTTGTCGCTCGTCAGGGCCACAGGTTTTTTAACGTTCACAGTAAGAAGAACGTCCTCGGCTCGTAAATTGTCGACGAAAAAAAACAAAGCGGGAAGCAGTAGCCGCGATAGCAGGAAGAGGGCCTTGTCAGCCGAGAAGTTGGCGAGACGAGCCATTCTTCTCCTCTTATTTCTTTTCTTTATATACCCTTGATAATATTCTTCTTTATACTCTTGTTATCCCTTCAAACACGTTCACGCGACGCTCTTTCTACATCAGGCATATTAAATGTAAAAAAAGAACGAAAGAATGAAAGAAAAAAATACGAGGAGAGTCGATACGCGTTGCGAACTTGATACGAGCGGGGATCGACCGTGTCTTCTCGCTAAAGTTTTCCAACTGTTCGAATTAAACTCAAAGCTCAGCGACGCTTCCAATCGTTTCGAAAAATAAAAAAATGTGCTGCTCTTGCGATTTGCGAATTAATTAGAACAAAAGTAAAATTAAACGTTCCGCTGAACGAAATGGTACGGCGTTCGATTTGGAAATTGGCATTCGGTCGTGGGTCGGTCGCGCACCTCCCCGCCCCTCGCTTGTAATTGCGTAAATCGGGCGTTCGAGTACTCGTATCTAGGTTGCACAAAAGTGCTCGATGCGACTCGAAGGGAGAATCACCAACGTTGCGTATTGCGAGTTCGTAGACGTCAGAGTGCTGGCTGGGTGCGATGAACTTGGGCATCGAACTTGTATAAAAAAAAGAAAATAAAAAATATAAAGTTGTCTAGAATTTCGGCGTTCCTTGTCATAAGGGTCCACGAACAATCTGTAGAACTATTCAAAGGCCTTATCCTTGAATGCATCGAGAAAAACAATTTGCCCTTTATTCACTTTAAAGTCTACGAGATGATTATATAATCTCGCGTTTACAATAACCCAAATTCTTGAATCGACGTATCATCCGATGATAATTGTTATAAATAATTGAATTGACGCGACGTCAATAACTGTCATTCAATCCCAGGTATAGGAAACACTGAAATAAAGAACAATTCACAGAGAGTATCGTACACAGTGTCAAAGTTTGGTAACATGAATGATTTTTTTATTACTTTTTTTTTTCTTTTTTACCATTGGTTAGAACTAAATAACATAAACGCATTTTTTTTTCTTGTTCTTACTTCACTTTTGTTTATTAATTACTCGTAATATTACTATAATGATAAGAGCTATAACGAGGCGATCGCGAGGTTCCAGATAACGATTGAGTCTTATCACCGTAGAATCAGCCATCTTCGAACCACCGGGACCTTGTTACTCAAAAACATTGAGTGCACCGAAATTATTTGTCTTTTAGAACAGCCAGTCGACGAGAAACGTGTCCCATGGGGTTCCCTGCCGGACGTTTTAATCGCAATCCCGGAAATGAAGATGTCTGCCGACGGCCCTTCGAAACGATCGAAAGCCCTTATGTTATATATCTATATGCATACGCAATCTTCACATATACTATATATATATATATAATACATATACATATATACAATACATATACTATACATATATATTATACATATACATATATACAATACATATACTATACATATATATTATACATATACATATATACATATATATACATACACACATATATATATCGTTGAGCATATCAAGTCAACGGGGTTGACACATTTTTTATTCGTCCCCCGACAGGCCCTCGAGAAAATCATAAACGTGACGTATATTAATCTCGTCTCTGCGATCGTCCCGATAAATTTACGGGACGTCGAACATTCGAAAGTGCTTTACACCATACACAGTATCTACTATTTCTTTTCTCTTACGTTTACACATGGACGCTGACCATATTAGACTTGGTAGTTCCAGCAGACTCGCAATCGTTTCGACGCTCGGACACTCGTGAAGTTACGACTTCTTGTCTTTTTTTTTATTACGTACGATACGTTTTTATTTCGCTTTATACGGCACTCTGGCTCCTCGGAAGGACGTCCAAAGTAGAGCATAAAGACAACGACGTAATATCGATGAGGCCTCGATCCTGGAACCTCGTGTTTGCATTAGGGATGCGTCAAAAAGCACCCTTCTAAATGATCACTCTTTTCATCTACGAAAATTGTGTAGTGTGAGGTTTCGCGCGCGCGCGCGCGCGTGTGTGTGTGTGTGTGTGTGTGTTTGTTTGTTTGTTTGTTTGTTTGTTTGTGTGTGTGTATACGCGCGTGTGTCTGTGTGCGTAGAGGTTCGAGTGTACAGAGTATGTATATTTCGTAAATATTTTTATTTTTCACTTTTTTTCATCTTTTTTTAAAATTAATATTATTATTTTTTTATGTGTATTCCGTATGGTAACTTACAATTTAGATTACTTCATTTTTATATCAATATATATATAAATTATATATATATATATATATATTTATATAATATATATATATCTAACAACAATATAATATTATCATCATCGTCATCACACCTGGATTTCCTGTTTTTTTTCTGTTTTTGTTCTTCAATGTTTACAATAATATTATATTCAACAACAAACCCGCTCATGTTTAATGTACCAATGTGTCATTTTATGTTCATTTTAGCCACTACGCACGCTACTTTATACAAGAGTTTCTCTGTTTCAATTATATATTCACTTGGTTTCGTCGTTTTCTTTTTTACTTTATGTCATTTTTGAATTTTCCTATATATTGTTGTTTGTTTGTTTGTTTCTTTTTTTCTTTATTTTCTTAAATTTTGTTATCGTTATGCCTTCTTGTTCTCTACCTTCGTGTGCCTCTTCATGTTGTATTACCGTTTTTATGTATCACTCACGTTAACTTACGAGATTTCACGTTTTTTTTTCGTGTTTTTTCGAAATAGCTTTTTTCGTTACCTAATTCATGAACAAATTTCGTGCATTTTTCGGACAAAAGTCATTGCACTTTGTATCATTAAGTGTTTAATTCCTACCATCAGGGATCAGTGTTGTGTGTATAACTCGCTCCGTTGCCACTTTTCTCACGCGGACGATCGTCGTAATTCTTTTTCCATTCCACGATGACGCTCGCCGGCGATTTATTCCTCGCCAGGGGTTGAAGAGAGTAACGATCCACGTATCCACGACGATCGTAGAGCTGCCGCGAGTTTTGGGTATTTTGATGTTATACTAGATTTTAGTATTGTTTTTTTTCTTTTCACAACTTTTTTCTTCGTTTATTCATTTGGCTAAAAGGCTCGTATAATAAGTATAGGCATCAACAGTATTGCTTCTTGGTTATCGGATCTCCGATCTGTCGACATACAAGTGATATACGAGAGCCAAAGGATACCTCTCACTTTTTAAGATAGTTCAATATTAATATTCGTGAAGCGAGCGTTTCCCATAGCCTTCGTATATCAAACAATCCTAAAAATCGCACAATTCCGTTTCGAGGTTGAGATATTATATTCGAATTTGATACCAAAAAATGGCAGTCAAAACAAAAAAAAAAAAAAAAAACAATTTTTTTGTTCATTGTAACATTCTCATATCTGCTTCTAGCCAATATCATATACTTTCTGGTTTATCAGTTTACGTTATATTTTTTGTTGTTGTTGTTTTGGGTCTCATTTTTTTTATCTTTCAAGAATCTCGCTCATCCATTATCGCTCTCGGTCGCATTCCTCGAGCTTATTCAGCATACTTTCTCTCTCACGTACAAAGCTAAAGCCTAATTATATATTTTTTATGTCGTGGGTCTTTTTTCATATTTATTTTCATCATCAATAATATATCTTCCTTAACCGCAAGCTCACCTTATCACGCTACTGCATAATATATATATATATAAACACGTGTTTATATGTATATATGTATATATACATTGTATATAGATTTATGTATAATATACCCATAATAATGTTCATCATTCTCATCATCATCGTAATAATAATATTTTTTTAATCATCGCAATGATAATAACAACAATAATAATAATAATAATAATCGTGTAATCAATAATTTCGGTAATGTTAAGTTATTATTATTACTTTATAATGCGTTGTGTCGTTGTCTCTGAATAGTTATATACGTGATTTACACTTTATTCCTTCTTTGGTTTTTTTTATATTTCCGGTATTTTTCTCGCTTTCTACCTTTTGGTTTTTTTTTTATAATCGTTTTGTCGTTATTTTATATGTGTGGGTGTGTGTATGTGTTTTTTCTGTATAGATATATATTCCACGAAGTTCATCGAAGTGAGATATAAATATGCAACACGCGCGCACATTTTTCTCACGATCTTATTGGATTTTTTTTCTTATTCTTCTTTTCTTTTAAGGACTATTTACATTTAAAAAAAAATTATAACACAACATTCAGTCAGAACTATGTCAATTCTTCGGCGCATTTATCGTGAAAACTTAAAGATTTTTTATCTTATTTTTTTTGTATTTGATCTCTCTCTCTCTCTCTCTCTCTCTCTCTCTTGCTCTTTCTCTCTTGTACACGCACTTCTTTAGCCCTTGCGTGGGTATATATGTTTGTGTTGTGGGGTGTATTGTTTTACTCGTTTATTCGATATTTTTATTCTCATTACTTGAACATTTAAATCGATTATAATAATCTATTGTTGTTATTAAGGTCGATTGGGTGTCGTTTACCTCGTTACATTACCGCTCCCCACTCGTACATTCGATATACATGGCTCAATTTTTTGTGAACAATTTCACTTTTGATTACCGATTGGGGAGCAGAATATAATTTTTCTCCCATTATTATATTTTCTCATTTCTCGTTCTCTCTCTATATCATTCTCACTCTTCTTAATCATAAATAATGCGGTGTCGTGTTATATGTCCGCGACTGTAACCTACGAAACACGAATCAAATAACGCGTAAGTGTGTGTGGAATTATTTTTTTTTATATCACGTGCCACATTGCCGCGTTATGGCTTAGGGTGGCTTAAGTAAAAAGGCAAGGACGAAGGAAAAGAGCACGAATGAAAGTTGTTTGTTGTTGATTTATTATACATGCTTGCCGAGTTGATTCACGAGTCGCGATTAATCGAAAAGTTTTGCACGCAACCCGGCAGAAAGTTGCTGAGAAGTAGAACCACGATACCGACCGAGATTGCGAGGATCTTTGGATGCGACCGCGAAAAACTCCGAGTACCGCGACAGCAAAAGTTGAGGGATCTGAATCGCGTCAAAGGCAAACTTGAAACGAGTGGTAAAAGACGAAATGAGAGGCAGATGTAAGCTCCAGAAGCTTTCTTGGGTGTTGAGAAAAAGGTTTGCGAAAATGGGAGAAATTTTAGAGTCTGACCGTGAACCCTTTCCACGAAATTAATTTTTCATTTGTAAAACCGAAATGACTACATTGTCGATTTTATTATTCAAGAAAAATAATAATAATAATTGAAATTATAATTATTTTTATAGAGAAAACAGTAAAATTTGCAGCCCTCTTTCCAAGGGATTTCGTTAACAATTTTGGGACCAAATCCCTTAGGGTTCAAATATCTGGAAACAAATCCCAGAGGGTGAGGGTTGCAACTACGTAGATTTCACGTGGAATGCCACTTATATAAAAATCCTGGGATTTCAAGGATAATAACATTTTTCAAAATTGAAATTAGTTCGTGAAAGGGTTAATTTTATTGTCCCGATCGATTATTACGCAATTTGTTATACGCGCGTCCGATTAGTCTCATCGAAGGGGCGTAACGATTCTCGAATCAAGAGTGGACGACGCAAATTTTCGCGTTCCACATACAATTTTAATATTTCACCGAGAAACCTTATTCTCGAATAGACATACACACATACGCGCGCGTACATACATATAGCACAACGAACGAATTTTTCTATTTGCAGTTGTCGAAATTCGATCTTCGTCTCTTTCGACGTGCAATTAATATACAATTTAACAATAACAATCTGAATATCGAGAAACAACAACGACACACACGACATTAATCAGCAGTGATAACAGTAGCAGCAACATCGCAATTTCTTTGACTGCTCGATACGATTAAGTGTTTCGAGTTTTCCTTTTTTCTTCTTTTCCATGTACCTCCGTGATTCTCCAATTTTTTCAAACTCACGGGGTACTTTTCATTTGATTTAAGGAAAGCATCGTAAAGTCACATTGCGTTAGGAGCGTTAACGAGAACGCGAGAGAGACTCGTATAGAAGTTGGCGATATACGAACGTAAACGAGCGAAACTGCGTTTATATTGTGCGCAATGAACTGCTGAATCACTGTCAGAGAAATAACCGTCCGACAATAAACTTTCTTCTTCTCTTTTTTCTTCGCGCAATATTCTTTGTACCGAGATTTCGCATCCGCGGTATCGCTCGTTTTCGAATTGACACGCGTTAAGCTATGCGATTAGGTAAGAGAACATATACATACATATATAAATATATACGTATATATACACATACATATACAAATATCTGTAACATACATGCACGTAGAAACATCGAAGGTGCGAGTTCAAAGAGAGGACGAAAGAATTAAATTTTTTTCTAAGTTTTTGCAATACGCAAAAATCTTACAGAGACGACGAAGTGACGTAAAGAGTTATAGTTTTGTTAATATAAAGGGAAATATCGTTTCGAATACCAAGTTAACGATTATTTTAAGTAACGACGAATTTATCGTTGTCGCTGGTTCATCAATGTGACACATTCGGTAAACAGAACGAACATCTTCGAGGACACAAACTTTTACGACGAGATATACAGAGTTTTACATTACAATTATAGAATTAATATTTTGTCCATTTTAGTTTTTCTTTGGTATAGTTTGTCTGTTGATCTTCTCTCGCGAGTTATAATACTTTGAAATGACACGTTAGTGTGTATCAGTGTGATAATTAGCGAGAATAATATATCAATAATAATTAATGCAATATAGTTATAATATTAATATTTTTTATTTATTTCATTTGTTTTTTCGTTTTTTGTTGTTAAATTCGAGAAAAAGGAATGAGATCTTTCGACTAAGTAAATATACATTCTCGGGTTAATTGAGTTAATTGACTTGAAGTATATTGTTTCGGATAATTCAGGAGACGGAATTGGTTGGTGGGTTGTTGGTGGTCGAATTTGGTGTCGAGGGCCCGATGGAATAGTCTTTTTGGAAGTGTGAGCTTAGGGTTTAATCTTTAATAATTCGAACGAGATACTCGAACGACAAGGGAGAGCTTGGATACGGGCAGATTGACGAGGGTTAACATTTTCAACTGAGACATTTACCAATTCTCTTGATCAGATTGATGCACGAGAGAGTTGATTCGTATAACCGTCTCAAGATCATTGAAATTTTGATTGAGACAGACAGACTGACAGGTAGACAGATAGACAGATAGGCAGTTTCGATATCGAGAACTGCGATAAATTTAACGAGCGAGACGAAGAGTCTAGAGGGTTGAAAGCGCGCGGTCCAGCTCGCCTAAAATTTTGTTCTTATAATAATTATACCTCTTACCCCCCCTTCTCTTATTACATTCAATTCAGGATTTTAAATATCTTGTACAATGTTCGGGTTTAAAAAAAAAACGTGGATGTAGTTATGATTGTGATTTTAGAATTGTGAGTGTACGGCACGGATGGAAAAATTGTGGTGTGCTTCTTTAAAATTTTATAATTCTTCTTAAAGCAAATTTATTTGTTTACTTGTATAGATGTGTTCAAGTGTGACTGGGGCAAAAAATTATTGAATAAGTAAACAAAAGAAAAACTATGAGTTTTTAACGCCTTTTTTTGTATTAAGTTTTTTTTTTTTTTTGTTAAAGGGGATCCATGGCGTTGATTCGAACTCGTGTACTCGACGAACCGGAGAGCGGCACCCGCTATGGCAGAAGAACAATGTTCCGTTTTTTTTTGTAAGCTGTAAATTACACAGAAGAGAAGAAGTACAAACGACACGAGCCATCCGCAGAGCGAAGAATATTGAGACAAGCGTAATAAACAAATAGTCGATACAGAAATTGCACGAGCATGCAGCAACATTGATGTGCACCATGAAACAGTGAGAGAGAAGATATAGGATAAAAAGAGAAAAGACAGGTGAACAATTTGAGCCTCTGCTCGACGAAATGGATATTAAAAAGAAGATAAAGCGAAGGAAATATTGAAAAAATTAAATCGAAACTTCGACAGTGGAAGAAACTCGAGCTCGATAAGTCTCAAACTCCATAAAATATTCTTTGGTTCTTAAAAAAAAAAAAAAAAAAAGAAAACAAAAAAAACATGCGAGAGAAATATTTCCAACTCTATCTCTTCCTTTTCGACTTTTGTTTTGGAATAAGTTCTTCCGTTTAACACCGTCCAGCGAGCCCTTCGGATATCAAAGTTTCAAGTCAACGTAAAAGCGATCCAGTGAATACGCACGAACAACACTCGAGAGCACTTCCTTTTCGCAAAGATTTCTCAGACTTAAGTTTTTACTCGCGCTCAAAGAAGCTAGCGGCGCAGTTGTCCTCGACACCTGGATATAAAAGTCGGATGTTTACTTTCGAGCCAACGTATGCTCGGTGGTACGGTGTTGAAATCCTCTTTTCTCGCTCACCAAAAGTTTTGCTACTTTCGAGCGTACCGAGTTTGCTGCTGGTGCTTTTTTTTTTTTTTCGTTGTAACAACTGCGAAGCTACACATCGACTACCAAACAGCTGCGTAGCTTCGTTTTTTTTTCTCCGAGGAGAGACCGATCGAGTTGAAATTTTTCTCTCACAACAAACTGTAATAGCTTCCCAAACTCTTGGACTGAATGTAAAAAGTTACTTTTATTACAGTGACGAAGAGAATCAAGTATTTACGTTCGTGGTATTTCTTCTTTAAAAAAAACGCGTTCTTCTCGTTATTTATCATCGACACCAAAGAGAGAGATAAAGATTACACAATGAAGCAACAGTGAAGACACCAAAAGCGTAAACAGACAGCGCCGCGACGTTGAGTATACTTTGATGCTGCATTAAAGAAATTTACCAGTTTCACGAACATTTTATTGTTGTTCATACCGACGCGCCGATTCGAGATCGTTTCGCCTACGGACGAAGAGACGACGGAGCTCTTTACGATATTTCGTAGACGTCGTATTTTTTGGTGCTTTTTTTTTAATTAAAACATTTGTTTTGCAATTACTTTAATCGATGCAATCAGAATAAGTACTAACCGGTGAAGAAAGGTCGGGGTGGACAATTTTTGACGCAGGGAGGAAAGAGGTTTCGTAGCTTAAGATTTCGAGGAAAGATTTCGAAGAATCACTGCCAAAGCTTCTTCGAGAGCTTGCGAAGGAGATTGAAAATAAAAAAATACACTTTGTTTCTCCGTCGTCCATACAAAAATGGCTTTACACGTTTTGAAAATTTGTTACTTTTTTTTTCTTCTCTTATTCATCGTCTCTCTCTCTTTCATGAATAATCATCGTGAAATTATTATATTCCTCATTGTTTTCTCTCTGTACCTTTCTTTCACTGCTTCGCACTCTTTCTTCACTTCATTCTTCTTCTTCTTCTTCTTCTTCTCACACTTTATTCTCTCTACACATGTACGCCAAAAAAAAAAAAATTATGACTATCGTTTATTCGTCAATACGCAATACGGTAGAACGCAACTTCGCGTGTTTTAATGATTTCTATATCCACTTTCTACGGTTCCTGTTAACGCGCTTAGCATTTCAATATATTTTCACACATGCAAGCCTCGACGAACTTCTTCTTCTTTTTTTTTTTTTTTTCTTAAATTCACAGTTCTATCTTTGATCTTTCGTATGATTTACCTTATGATTCTGAACTCTGTTCATCGCTGAAGTCGATCTTCATCGATTTTCGTTCTCTTAGCGCACATACTAAATTTTGTGCATTTATCTACTTATCGCGTAGTTTTCTTCTTCTTTTTTAATATATTTTTTGTAGATATATAAGGCATGCATTACCTGCGGTATGTTAATGCTCCGATCACCTTTCTTGCTCGCGAGTGCGGTCTATCTAAAGTACCATTCGATTTAAGCGCGTCTTGGACTCAACATATCAAGCTATAATTACTTTAACAAATGCTTCGACGCGCTTAAACGGACAGATACTCAAGCTCTTCAATGAATGTTTCAAGATTCGATGTTCGATAGCCCGTTTCTTACTGAGTCCCTGAATGAAATTAACATTCAATTATAACATTTTTATTTAAACCCTTTTTAAGTCACACCGTCGGTAACCGTCTCGGAATGGGATTATGAAGAGACGTGGATAGCGCGTTCTTTAGGTTGAGTCAAGGAGTGAGGATATTCTTGTGACTTATAAAGAGTTAATCACGCAAACGGCAATTCTATACGATTTTTGAGGTTTCAAACATTTTCTTCATTAATTTCTCTTCAGACGTTGAACAAGCTAAGAGACCTCTCGCGGCGTGAAACGACAAAGCGGAGCAAACACCACCGGCATTCTACCACGTGAATTTATCGACGCGCTATATTTTTTTTTGCCTCTCGTCTTTTTTGTCTTTGCTGTGCTCGCACGCACGCATCCTTCACTCATGCGAATACTCAATTAAAACTTATTCAGGCATACCAGTGTTTTAAATATGCACTATTACGAGCCGTGGACGTACACATTATCACTCGTCATTATCAAACACGTCATTATCATCGTCATCATCATCATCATCATCATCATCATCATCATCATCATCATCGCCATCGCCATCATTCTCTATTATCATCATCATTATCGCCATCACCATCATCATTATCATCATCATTCTCCATTACCATTAACTTCATTCGTCTCGTCCTCCTCCTCCTCCTCTTCATCATCATCATCATCATCCTTCTCATCATCGTCATCATCATCATCATCCTTCTCATCATCGTCATCATCATTATCATCCTTCTCATCATCGTCATCATCATCATCGTTGTCGTTGTCGTTATCGTTATCGTTATCGTTATCGTCATCGTCATCGTCATCATCATTATAATCATCATTATAATCATCATTATAATCATCATGATTCACATTTACTTCACATTTACTCATCCGCACCGTCATCCACATTGACATCCGCATCGTCATCCACATTGACATCTGCATCGCCATCCATATCCACGAACACAAGGCCCTTGTAACCCATTCGGACCTCTTGCGCATCCCTAACTATGAATATCAACTATCTTTCGCTATTAATCGTTATTATTCAAACAGTCGTCATACGGTTCAACAACTACATAACTCCGCTATTATTGGTTAGGGTTTATTTTTTTTTTCTATTCGTAGTTTACTAAAAACTTAGGAGCTAGATACTTCTTCCTCTTCGTCTTCCATCACGCTCTCATGTCTTCCCGTCTCTCGTAGCTTTTCTTGTTCTTCCTTAAGAAATTTGGAATTCCTTAATCTCGATAATACGAGGAACGTTCCTTTGACCAATTTGTCCTTGTCTTTGTTCTTCTCTCTTCTATGTGTTTAGCTTATTTTACTTGCTCGGTCGAAGTGATTGCGCTCCGGGGAATCCTGCGATCATCGTTTACTTGGCTATCGGTAGGGCCGCGACGTCGATTATAATTCAACCGGATCTTTTTGTTCTATCTATGTTGATCTTGAGAGGCCGATGGACCAATTTCTTACTCGTTCGTTCTCGTTATTTCTTTATCATTTATCGACAGGTTTGAGTCTCACGTATCCAGAATATTCGAGTCTTCTTTAGTTCCATTCTGTCCTCGTGAATTCCAATCTTTTTTCCCGATGATTCGCGGCGTGATATCACTCGAGAAATTCATCCAGCGTTTCTCATTACTTTCTCAATATTATCTTGAGACGAGTCGAATCTTCCTGTGTTCTTTGGTCTATTCATATCGTGGTTCACGGAACTTCGTGACGCTCCTCAGTCTTGGATGTGGGGCGTCGCTCGGAAGGGGGTACGGTCGGGGAAGATCCTTTTCATCAGTCTTCGCGCGACGTCGTTGCGCATTCTAAAATATTCTCTCGTGTTTCGGAAGCGTGAAATTTCATACGATCCTGTCGTAAACGTTTCGTCTTCTTCGAGCAATCGTCCTCGTCATTGCAGTACAATGCCGTAATTGTATGAGAAATAGAATCGATCGAGATGCCCAATCGATCGAAAAATCGGTTAGCAACGACTTATGGAGAATTCGGCAAAGTCGTTACGCTTCGAACAATCGAAATCTCCATTACACCGTTTGCCATCTCCGATTTTCGACGAATTTACCGAGAGCTCATCGTAGAGCACGCTCCTTTGGCGAAGGGCGAACAATGTTCTCGAAGCTCCCGATGTCGATGAAGGATTGGGGGGCCGGCGATCGGGAGGGCTATACCGCAAAGGAGAAACTGAACGAAAGCAGCGGAGTGTACAGGACCATTCATCAGCCAATGGAACAATGGCCTTTCGACGTCAATGGCAGCAACGGTCTTCTCTCTCCTTTATGCTTCTGTCGCTCTTTTTATACGTAGCAGAGTGATTGAACCAGTAATTTGTGGAAGTCGTTTAGGTGCTTTACTCTTTACACTTTTCTCCTGCTCATTCCCTCCTCGTTTCATTCCTCTGCGACTTCATCTTTTTGCATCTGACTTATGCGACTCCCATAGCATTTCTTGAATCCCGTTGGATCGACGAACCACTTTAATTTTCGCAGTAACCGTTCGTTCCCTCGTGGCATAGCCGTCCTTATCTCGTCGCCTCGCAACAAAGTTCCGCGCTCAATTGGCCGTGCACGGATAGTTGAAACTCAATGCACGAATAAACCGTGAAAACGCTCTCTTCAAAGACAAAGCGTCTTTCGAAATGCGTATCTGTCCATGACTCCTTTCTTCCTGAAATCGTGTGCCATACTCGTCTTCCTCAACGACAATTGTACACCCCTTCTGTCAATGGAGCTTCTCGAGGGAATTTTCCTTCCAGACGTACACGATCTTAGGTATTTTCAGGATGCATCGACAGCACTCGTTTCTGAGCGTATTTTCCAAACGTCGCAGCCCCCTTACCTTCATTTCTCCTTCGTCTTCAGACTGAACGACATTCACTCTTTTCTCCCATGAACGCTTTTCGAATTCCGAACGATCGCGTTGAACCTCACCAACGAACTGGAGCATTGTAATTCATCGCTCGCCCGAGCGCGTCTCGTATATACATCCATTGCGATTCTACGCCTGAATATTATCCGATTTGTGTGTATGCCAGTGTGTGTGTGTGTGTGTGTAGGTTGGTGTATGTATATGTGTATGTATGTTTACCGTGTGCTACTTTTCCTATATTTATATGTGTAACGTGTATGTATATTTCCCTTTCATTTTTGTTGCTTGATTTTTTCTACGCAGCTCTTGTTGTCTGCTGATGTCTTTGGATCGTGCCCGGATTCGACGATACGACGATGAAGACGATAATGCTCTTGTTTTTCACGAAGTAATCCTCGTCACCCAGGATTTCCCTTCTTCCCCCATCATCACTTTCCTTCGCCAGTCTTGCTTCGGTTCTTACGAATCTTGTATTCCCTTCTTCTGTATGTTGTTGTCTTCTTCTTCCCTCTTTTCTCCGTCGCTTCCTTCTTTTCCGTCGGCCACTTATGCCACTCTCCCGTCTTCTTTTGCTCTTCCTTCTTCCCCGTTTTACCCCTCGATCACACTCGGGCTCTCGCTCTGCTGGTCGTAGGGATCGGGATAATCGGCCGATCCCGATAACACACTTTGGTGCCATCGACCTCGACCACTCGGTTTCGTTGACTCATTGCAGGCTGCATCTGTTCTCGATCTGCGTCTTGATCTCGTTGACTTGCGTTTCCAACGAGTTTTTCAGTTCTGTAACAGATTTAAACGAGGAAATAAACGATTAGATTTGTTTATTATTATGGTAAAGTAAAAGTGGGTCAGTCATAGGCACTTTTAGCGATGTATTTTAAATCAAAGATTCATTTTAAGCAAAATAAGCGTAAACTGATGAAGAAAAATACTGAGCTGTTAGAACTAAATTTGGCAACAACCAACTTATTCGTTGGGTCAACCAATCTGTTGGTTCGTCCAACTATTATTAGTTTTCTGGTTGCCAAAGTTGATTCGGGCAACCAACTATTTCGTACCGTGTACTGCGTTTATGTTAGTTGGAACAAATAGCAAGGCCCCCTAATCCATCTTTTTGTAATTGCTTTACAGAACGAACTTCATAATCTAAAACTTGAAACTCGCAAATATCATGTTACGCTGCGCCATAAATTTCCTAAAGTTGAAGATCATTGAATATGCCAACGCGTTTATCGTTGAAGAATAGCTGCCAGGTTGCGAATTTGCCGTTCATAGCCATCACCACCAATACGTTTGCAGACACTCGTTCGATTTGCTTAGGCGCCGGAGCAGCTCTGTTTAATTTCAACCACGGCTCGTTACCCAATTATCGATTAGAGTCGACGATGTGCCACGACGACCGCTCGTCGTAGCCTTCCCAAGTTCAGTCTATCTCGCTTTTCATTCTCCACCTCGTGCAGCCCGTGCGAAGCCGTACAACGGTTCGTCGAACCTGCGCGTGAGCTATCGAACGTGCAGAATTTATGCTCGGTCCGTTGGTTTGCTAGACACGAGAATGTAAGGAAGGGAGAACTCGCCCCCTGAACTAAAATCCCGTCTGCGCTATTCGGCACGGTACAGGTGCGCTACAAGAGCTTCGGGTACAAACCCGAAGCGTGCGAAACATATTCAGATTCCTCGTGAATTATAAATATTCTTGATGCCGCGAGTATCGAAGTTTCGAGGTTTTTTTTTTTAGCTATAGGGAGGTGCTCTTCGGTTTCTACCCGTCTGAGGCAAGTTGTGTCACGCGTTCACCAAGGGATACGTCGTAAGAGAAGCGACGACGTTTCGGTGATTTGCAATTTCTCCGTAGTGAAATCTCTTTGGATGAAAAGAAATACGAGTATCTTTTTTTATATCCCAAAAGTCTTGTTATCAAATTTTATTATAAATAAATTATATTATTTCAATTTGACTCTTTTCGAAAAGAATTTTTACAAGTTTACACCTTATGTACAACGTTCAACCGTAAACACATTCGTTATAAGAGAATTACACTGTACACGGCAAAAAAGGTAACAAATGTGCGTAACACCGTTTATTTTTTTACCGCAAACATACAAGAGCGGGTTTCTCAACAGATTAAAATCTGTACGTTGACGTTTTGCTGTATCTCAAAATGTTGATACATTCATAGCGAGCTTGTTTTAAAAGTAACATAATATATAATGTAAAAAAACATGCGGAAAGTAACAACGTTGAATATAAGAAATATATAGAAAACATGTTTAAACCTTTTTGCCGTTTAAAATTTTACGCGAGATAGAAGAGTGTTTCGAAACGTCCGTTTGATGACAACCGTCATAACCACACATGCAATGTTAATACATAAAAACATGTATACAATATCGATAAATTAACCATATATAAAAGGTAGCAGCGGTTCTCGAAGGTTGGAACGTCTGTTCTAGTTTTTTTTAAATAAATATTTGTTCCACTATACGAGGATCTCGTATGGGGTCCTTCCCCTTTCACGAGCTCCACCTTCTATCCTGATTCCGTTCGCAACTAACTTATACCGTCTACCGTATCACATTTGCACGTGAATGCAGGGAAACTATGGAAAACTTGTGCCCTGTACAGTCGGACTTTTCGACAGAGAGTCGTTTTCTTACAGGAAATTTCTAGGATCCGAAAAAATTACATTCCGCTCGATGATTCGATGTTCCAACCAGTGAAGGGATAGATGCTCATCCGGGTAGGTAATGCTAGTACGGAATATTGCTTCCACTGATGGTTTAAACGTCTCTTTTATATTTGTCGTATTATTTCTCAACGTTATTACTGTCATCGAGTGTCAAATAAGACTATTGCTACTTTTAAAGCATGTTCACTGTGCATTTGTTAATATTTCAATGTATTATAAAATATACGGTGTGCAGATTTTCATCTATTTAAAAATTTGTTGTTCTATATTTAAGGTAAATATTTGACCGGTATTGCGAACGTTTGTTATTTTTTTCCCCTTTGTAATTTAATTATATTATAACGAATCTTATATACGTTCAAACGGTGTACAATAGAATCCGCGTTAATTTGATTAATATTTTATAAAATCAATTTAATTTCTTAAAGAAGATTTATTTTCTATTTGACAGAATAATTAACGAAACCTCAAAATTATAATGAGAAAAAGTTTTTTTTTATATCATGATGCTATTTGTAACCAAAGTGCACTTTTCACCACTCAAATGAGTAAAATATATCTCTATTAATATCAGTAGACTTTCTGCAGATTCTACCTTAACAATTTGGAGTAATTCCATTTCGGTAACTGTACTTGAATCGTGGGGTACTTCAGCGTCATAAAAGCATAGAAATCCAGCGATAGTTGCACGAGAAATATCAATCTACTTAGCATAATTGCATTGACGCGCGTAAATGGAATACTGTGATATCGAGATAGTTGGATAGTTTTACCTCATTTGAAATTCAATCATATATTTCTCGGAATCGAAATATTCATTGTAATATTATATTCTATGTATATACCTACACACTGGGTAATCCGAGAGTTTGACTAAATCCTCGAGAACTCTCAGCTCTTGGGAGTTATCGAGGTTGTTGCAGCAGACGAGAGTGGTTAATATATATATATATATGACAATATTTATACAGAACAAGAGAGGGATAGTTTAAATTTGGTGACCCTATAGTTTGATTTTGATGCTAGCCAAGGACAAATCTGAATAATGCTTGTCCATAGTTTCAATCTCAAACTCGGATGAAACATAGTTCAAGGGGAAATTCAAAGTTGCCCAACATTTTGAATTGCTTGAATCTATTACAGAGTATTGCAATTGAATAATATATGTAAATGTACTCACTAGTGAATTCATCCTCGTCTTCAGCCTCGGCTTCGGCCGCAAGTTCTTCGGGTGTCTTCTTCTTGCGCATAAGAGGGTTTGGTTCCTCCTGCGGCATCATCTCTTGTACTTCCTCTCGTTTCTTTATATTATACTGAAAAAATAAAAAGTATATCATCAAAATAAGTATACTTCCGTCTTTTATTATTCTAACTTATATCTTTAATTATAACATTTAATTGATATAACCGTAGAATTATTTTGAATAAATGAAAGTAGTCGAAACGGATGAATAATATTATAAATATTTTATCTATTTAGCTACGTTAAAATCCATCGAGTATGTTAATCATTTAAAAACAATAAAACTTTAATCAAGTGTACTGAAATTTCTCGACAAATCCGGATTGAGCTATTATAAAAAAATACAATCTCATATATTGTTGGAAATAAAATTGCGACGATTTCGTAAGAAGTTAGTCTATTTACGAGAATGTACGTTGATTCGACGAAAAAAAAAAATATAAATACGTCATTCTCCATTGTTTCGATACTCCGGTGCACTGCAATGATACCTTTGCCTATTTCTCGTGCGCTATCGATATATTTTTATCGTCGTATTCGACTTTTGAGCATCAAAGATTTATAAGAAATAGCGCACGTAGTACGTAGACACAGCGAAACTTTCACCAGTCGTAAACCTTTCGTTTACGTTTTCTTTAAACGTGTGTATAGTACGAACAGTAGCTTTGAAGATATATATAGGATATGCTTGATATAGTTATACTTGTGGTGTTGAAGAAATCGAGTATTCAGCGTAAGAACCCGGACTCTCTCATGGGCAGATACGCTATATAGCTCTTACCATTGGCTCCATAGCCACCTTGATGTTTATGCGAATATTATGTGCCGTGAATGGCACCCGGGGTGCACGTTAAGCCGCTACGATCAATTCCGTAGACGGCATGAAATTCGGTTTCCGCGTTGTGTGGCATTTCTACCTCCAATTCTACAGGCGGATATGCCTCTGGTACGTACTACTGTGGCGAAGGGTTTGGCTGGTAAAGACAGCTAGACGCTTGAGGGAACTAAGCTATCTCACAGGAGTCGAGTAACGAATGTATATGTATGGGGTATTTCATTGTAATGGATGTATATGTATGGTGTATTCCATTGTAATGGATATATATGAATGGGGTATTCCATTGTATTGGATGTATATGTATGGAGTATTTCAGCTCAAGATAATTTTAGTTTTAATTATGAAGAAGTATGGGATTTCAAGAGAAGATTTCACACTAACTTCCAGAATTTTTTGATACCCGAGAAAACCATTTTTTTTTGCATAATATTGTAGTATGAACCTTTAAGAATATTTTAAGATCAACCGGACCCTGAAATTTAAAGAGTTAACGACGTTACAGCAGTTTTAGCGAAATAGTGCGCGTCGGGATTACCGTGTTCCATCGAATCAGTCACCTGAGGCAGGTATACGCAAAAAAATCGTTGCTTTATTGCCCGTGGGGTAGTTGTGAAATACAATAGCGTTTAGAATCTAAGGGATGTTTCATTCTTTGTCAGTATATCACGGTCTATCAGTGCGTACACATCGTCTTTCTAGTGCAAAAAACTTACTTACTTAAAATTATAAAAATTCAGCCCAGGAAGATCGAGCAAATTGAGAAAAAAAACCCTCCGCCGAATCCAATATCAAAAAGAGATGGAAACAGCGAGCACATCTGTATCGGTCAAAAAATTACAAAATACACAGAAATCGACTCAAAATCTGGTTACAGAATTTTTTATTTTGCTACAAAGAAATATACTTATTATACCTTAGGGGGGGGGGGGGGGGTCCAATAGGTGAATTTCCTTTTAAACAAGGTATTGCTGACGTGTTCTATATGCAGGTTCCGCAGAAAAAGTTTTTGTTGCTTCAACCAACTGCATGGCGTTGGCATTCCAGGCGATTCATTTGGTAGGGCCAACACATCAACTGATTGTCACCCAATTGATTAGTTGGCTCAACTAATCAATGTGTTGACACAGCCTTATAAATGGTTAATAACCAATCAATTGGTTGACAACCGACTAATTAACACAACCGTTTAGATCGTCCGCACAACCAGATTAACCGCCTGGAGCGTATTAAAAGTTGGTTGGAGCGTTCAATAATATTTTTCCGTGAAGAAGCTTACTTCGACCTAACTAAATTTCACCGATGCATCGATAAATCTGTTTCCATTAGGCAGTAGGAAACATATCGAGTTAACTTTAAAAGTACCTAGTAGACCTCTGATCGTACTTTGAGAGGGATTATGAGCTTCAGAAACGGTTGCTTCTCCCAGCATTATGGATTGGCGAGTAGTTGCGAAACACGCATCATTGGTTGTTTAAAGTCTGTACAGAGAAAACCACCGGGTGCATCCGCTTGTATACTTATTGAGAAAGAAGAAAAGATTAAGACCAAAGTATTGCCACAGTTCGTTTCTGCATTGATAAACGCACAACAAAATGCATAGAGCTTGTATATACACATTTAAGTATACTTATGCATGAATATCAAGTACACGCGATATGAGTACATGTACTTCGTAGCGACATTCCCCACACAGCACTGTACAATCAGTGGGTACGTAATAGAATTAAGTGCGAGTATATATGTGTGCATCAGAGGAGAAGCTATATATCGAGATATAGTAAAATATATGCAAACCTACTCTGATATTCATGCATTAATATATAGTTCGTGTATAAATGGTCTCACAGAGATTACTGGCAGGAGTACAGGTACCGGGCGTATGACTGGCTCGATCCGCGAGCGGTGAACGTCCGCACAAGTCAGGCTCGCGTCAAGAAGATAGATAGCGCGGGACATAAATGAGGTCGTAGCTCGTGTTACGTCAAACGTAATGCTGTGGACCTGACGCTAATTAATACCCCTCAAATCGTATTCGGGATCTCTGCAAACCTGCAAACATTCACTCTCGTGCATGTTGGTTCTACACAGTACGTACATCTGAGTAGTGTGCGCAGCACGGTGAGCTTTGAAATTTATCGGAGATATCCAGCAGCGTTAACCGTGCGAGTCATTGATATCAATTGACAGCGGTTCCTAGGGCTAGTCCCTGTGAGATCACTGTTGTTCGAGATAGCCTCTCGAAATTCTTCTTCGACATAAAAGGAAGTAACGTCACTGCGTTGTCGTTCGATACGTCTTGCCGATTTTCCTCGATGTCAGTGTTGACTTTAAAAACAGGTGTGACGGGACACTGATGAAGAGCGACGATCTCGAGGGTGCATCACCCTCCGGAGGAGCCAAAACTCGATGATGCCGATGGTCGAGTAATTAGAATTACCGATAAACCCAACCAATTTATTGGTTCGTACAGCTGATAGTTGGTAATCGCGATTAATCTTTTTTCTTCGTGTAGATTCCCTATACGACCACTCGTTGTCGCTGAAAATTGTTTTTATCGATAAAACGGTTGAATCGGAGATATAGCGAAAACTGGGCAATTCGCTCGACTTTCATTTTGTTTGCGAGAAACATAATAACGATTATTCGCCATTTGATTGCCGGACTATCGTTCGAGGCCTCGCATTTTTATAGTAATGCAAAAAAAGATTTATTTATTATATTTATTTTTTCAGTATCAAACGATATTTATTTATCAAAATCTGGATAAGTTGGATCAACTATATAAATTTATCGTCTTATATTTGAAACGCCATTTTGCAATTTCTGATTCACGTGGTATAGTTACGAGGTCATCGCGGTAGTCGCCGCTGTGATTGTCCTCCTTTTTTTTACTGTCAGCCTCCTCATACTCGTTCTGCGGTTACGACTGCCCTATTTCTCATGAAAAGAGCTTTCAAGTTTTATCTTCGACTTGACAAATTCACGTCTTTTTTAATGGATAGCCGGGTTCCGGGTTCTTGCTTTTAGCCCTTTGAGGCACGATAACAGAATATTGTAGCTAGGATTATAACTTATAACTTATTTTAGATTGTATTTCATGTATTGAAAAAAGGTCGATTTGCCTCATTGAAATTCTCTAGGTATTGAACGATCTTTTAATTAAATTAAATTTGCGATGGAGCGATATTATTCTATGTGGAATTAAAGGAAAATCGATTCGAAAGGGGCATACGCGTAGCAGCAGCGGTAACAGAGACTGGCGAAAAGTGTGAGAGTACAGGATTGCGATGAAAGCTCCGAATTCCACAGAGCTATTTTAATCGATCAAAAGGAAGGACGATCTACATATCTCCACGAATACCTCGTGTCTCGTGTTGGTGACGCCTGTCTGTATCTACTTCTCTGTCCCTCTGTATGATCACAACTTCAACGTATCGCCTCTGATCGATAGCACTTTGAATCGAGGTGCGTGCGGTCTATAACGAAATTCCAGTGCTTCCGTGTGCGGCTCATGGGAAATTGGCGAATTCGAGGGGGTTCGAGGTGGCGATATCGACGGGAGTGTTCGCAGTGTGGTGCGAGCATGAACTTCACTGAGGAAAGTTAATTATCACCCTCAAAAGCTCCAATCTCTTGTCCCGATCAAATTATTTTTCCGAATTCTTTGCAACTCGCTGAATACGTTACCAATGTAGCTTGCCGAAGGCCTAATTATTCGTAAATGTCAGGTTTTATTAAAAATTCGACATTCTTGGATCTTGGGATAAAACGATTGATCTTTTAAAATGTTTAACGATCCTATCCGATCGATAATTTTCTGCTATTGACGTATTTTACCAAGTTTTTATGAAAAATGTAAAAAAAAAAAATACATTCTGCATTCCCATAGATGAAGCTTCATGAAATATTTTTTTTCGAAATCTTAATGCCAAGATATTTAAAATTTCGAGAGAAGTGGTTGCGAAAAAATCTTAGGATGCACGTGTGTATTAAGACCTCGAAATATTCAAATCTCTGTATCTCAAGAATTACTCGATGGATGGAACTAAAATTAGGCAAAAATTTAAAGCAGTAGCGTCCCTTTCTTCGATATAATTTTCGCCAAAATTGATGCGCGGAATTTAATTTTATGAGTTTAGAAGTTTTTGCAAAGGTCTGTAAATGTTCTAATTGTCGCGAATCTTTGACTATAGAGTTGAATAGTTTTTTATAAGTAAATTAACGTTCAAAGACGTTTAATATTGCATTTGGAAGAAACGAATCGGAACGCTTTAATGGAATTTCGAATTTTTTGAAAAATTCACGTTATTGCGTTTACTTACGTTAAACTTCATCAGTTTAATTCAAATTTTCTGCAGTAATGAACTAATATCAGAAGTGCTGGATGTACAATTTCATTTAAAGATTGGTCAAAGGTTTTAGAGTTTTTTTTTGTTGATATTCTTAAGCTTTAATCATATCTATTTATGAAATATTTGATGATCAAAATTGGTTTTTCATTAAACTGACGATTGAAGTTGTTCCGAATAAGTCTGCAATTTTAATTTTAAAAACAGCCAGTCGATGAATTATAAAAAAGCTTCGAAATTTCGATAAAATACAAAGAGAAACCGCAATAAAAAACTTTGGTTCATATCGTGAAAACGAAAAATGACTACACTCAGTTTTTGATACCCTCGTTGAGCAGGATTCTTCATTCTGCCGAAGGGCTCGAGTGTTCGTGAACAGCTGTAAAATATTATGAAAAAGTGTTGATGAATTCATCGAATGCGAATGGAATAGAAACAAAAAAAATATGCGAAAATATGCGCCACACTGACGTTGATATACATACGTACGCATTATGATCAAAACGTACGTTCGGTTACTCGTTTCGGCTTACAAGCAGTTCGTTCGTTAACTCGAAATATTTCGCTGTATATCTGCAACGTCAGCGAATACCTTCAACGAAGTGAATTCGTTCGGAAACGAGAACACCGCTGCTATCCGTATTTTTTATCCTCTATGTATTTTCACATTTTTACGTCCTGCGATCTCTTTTACTTTTATTTATTTTTCGTTGTTATCCTCGCCCCTACCCGTCTCCTCCCCTACTGTTCACGATTCTGAACAGTCGCATCAATATAGTTTTTTACTTCCATTCAGTGAGCAGCAATTTTGTTTTGGCTGAAAAATTGCATTTGCAAATTTTCCAAGCGTTTAATTTTTTTTTTTCAATTCCATTTTTGCATAATCGATTCAATAATGCAAGTCACTCAAATCGAATAATGCGACCTTTGTCCCTGACACAAAAAAATAAAGACTTTGCAACAAATAGTGTTCGTGCACTGAGTAATGCAAAATTCTTCCTTGGTAATCGTCAATTTCATTTTATACTCCAATCACCGAGGTATTCAGACTCGCGAGCCAACACGTACGGTATAATATTCGTCATATTAAATTAGAGACTTAATCTAATTGGCTTAATTCGATTTAACGAGAAGTGCTAGCACCCGACGGGAGCTCCTTATGGTGCATCCCCCATGTGTACGCGTAGCGAGTTCGCAGACCTGCTGCCACTGCATTGCGGAATGCAGTCAGCAGAGGCAGTGTGCACCTTTGCATTGTTCTCTCTCTGTATATATATTTGCTTCGCACAGTATGCGTACGTTGAATACATACATTTGCATGCATATACACTTATCTGTGCTGAAATCCTGCGTACAGGTTGCGATAAAATGTGTATGCGATAGTAGTACCCATATGGGTTAGCGGAGGTATAGAATGTATGCACGTGATCCATTGTTCATCCCTATACGTACATCGTTCCTTCGGGAATAAGAGCCGTAATATTGCTTTCGCAATGAGCTTTCGTATCGGTGTCCGTTCGTGAAGGAATTAATGTGATATAGATCGTTTGCAGCTCTCATCAACGACTTAATACGATATGTGATTTCTTTTTTTCTAGACAAGATCGATGACTAAAACGACTATTCATTTCAGTTATCTCTTATATGCATCGCTCTAAAAGGGGTCGTTGTGTGAAAAATCGTATGCGCGATAACGTTTCTCACGACTTTATTTGCATTCTTACGAGGTACTTACTTTGTCTTCCGTTTGCGGAAGAGGGTACGAAAAAAAAAAAACGGTAAGAAAACTTGCGACAGGTTCTTACGACACGCGATATTTACACGCTTGATGTGTGTACTGTACGTTTTTATGAGATCTGCATGGTGAAACTGGCTAGCAACTATAATGGCAACATTGCGTCGTTATTGCAAAATAAAACAATTTTTTTCTTCATTGTTTGTAATCATTTAACTTTGATCGTATATAACGATTTAAGGTGGAAGAAACATCTTGAAATTATTAAAACATAGAAAAATAGATACGTTTGATACTGAGAGGTTACCGTTTTTTTTTAACTAGACCGTACGGCTCAAACATCGTTAACTTTCTACATTGGAAACTGTAATAAACTGGTCAGCTTCACAGTACTAACAAGCTGTATGTGTTCTCTATCTATGCAGAGAAAACGGGAAAAAAAGTATGACGAGAAGGGAACGAGGAAACAAAAGTCTCGTTTCAGAGATCGTAAATTAAACTGACTGACCGTCCACCCTCTTTCTCACTGCGCCCTTAATTTTCCACTTCGCCCCGTTATATTCACTCTCTCACCTCATTTTCTCTTTCCAGGTTGTCTTATTCGTAGCTCACTTATTGTGTCGTTTTGCCTTGAGCCTCTGAATGTTCCAACGTCTTTTCAAGTTTATCGAGTTATACATAAAACTTTGTAATTTTAAATATAGATATATACATGCTAAGGTACTTTTGCTTATTATAATGAACAACTACTAAATCTATATCTTCGTATCTGCTAACTATGTGCCTGTTGTTAAAGTTATACAGGCACAGTACAACTTTTTAGTCTTAAATACTTTGTGTTGGAATGATGAGAAGATCATGGTGAACGTCTTAAAAGGAGTCAGCCTGACTCTATTAGGAAGTCGCCATATTGAATGCAGGGACTCCCTACTAGAGTCAATTTGACCCCAGTTAAGTTCAGTCTTCTCTCTCGTTTGGTGTGCACTGCGTTGTTCGTCCTTCCGTGAAACTGCTTTTTCTTCTTTTATCTTTTGCGCTATCATCGATTCCTCGGATAGCTCTACCCATCTGGCTATCTTTCTTACCTTTCCACAGCCACGTTTCAACAACTTATAATTCGAAGTTTCTAATTGCTTAGGCTCCTTTTTAATTCCAATAATAATAATTTTCAATAATTGACTGCGTAATTTTACAAATTCAAGTGGGTGTCCTAGTTACTGACTGGATCTGAAGGATTCCATTTTTTAGTACAAAATCGAAGATATAAATGTTCGAAATAGGAAATTCATTCAAAATTTGGCAGTTTTTATCTGTTAAAATAGCCAAACATTTATCTGCAAAACATTTATGTATAGATTATAATAGATTTAACTAACTTTAAAATGCTGCAGATTCATCACAACTTGATCGCTAAACATTTTAAAATTTTCTTTACTAATTGTTTATCAATCAAAAAGTCATACACCGGGACACTCACATTAGTATAATTATCTTCTACTAAATAGTACATGAAAGTTTTCGAACTTTATAGATAATATATCATTTTTATTAAAAAATCAATTTTCAATTAATTTTATACATCGAAAAGTCAGAAAAATGATATTTTTTATTTTAGTATGACAATAAAAATTGAAAGGAACATTGTCGTCGAACGCGAACGAGTAATTACAAAAGTGTATAAAGGATGTTTGGATATAAAAAAAAAATTCGATTGTCTAGAAAATTGGTATTTCACTCATCGGGTAGACAATTGGCTAAAGCAATTTTCGCTTGGTGAATGAGGCGAGAGAGATTAACGCGAATAGTGGGATTTTCCATATTTTTCTATGAAAATTTCATGAAACGATTGGTGAGTCGAGTGTACAGCATCAGCAGCCGATGCGTTCAAGCGTCCGCCACTTCCACTTATATTTCGCGCATATTCGAAAAGGTTCGTCAAACCGGACAAGGTCGATTCGCGAAGCGACAGCTCTACTCGTGTAGAGTTGAATTCCATCCCCCTTCCCTCCCCCTGGCCTCAAGCCACCCTCAGCATCATCCTCTTTCAGCAGCATCGTGCATGCACTGCAACTCACCCACAATATCCGCAACCCTTCATAGACACTCAGTCAACCCTCTCACTGGATTTAAACCGATTCGTCCCTCTTTCTACCTCTCCTAAACCACTGACGCTTGATCCAACCCAGAATTAATCAGCCGCATTGCGTTTTTCCACTTTTCTATCGGCCAATCCACGGGGACACGCACGTGGGTATATGCCGAGTGTTTCAGCCTTCAGCACCGAGTTTTATTGACATCATTCAGTCTTCTTCTCCTCGACAGCTCGTGCGAGTACCCTAGGAGACTTTCGATGTTCCAGCGATAGTGGTGAAGGGGAGGGGGGAGGAGGAGGGGGGTTTTCCCATGAATTTGTGAAATTTGAAAGCTGTCTACCTATTCCAACTTTCGTCTCCAGTATTCTCTACGCTATTCCCGATGCTTTTGCTATTTTATACTTTCACGTTTGCACCGCGGGTCTCTCTTCTATTCTCTTTCCATATTTTTCGCCATTTTTTTTGTCACATAGCTATTTCATTCTGGTCCCTTCGTCAAATATCCATGTGGACAGGTTGGCTTGGGTAGCCGACGTACACAAAGAGAATGTGAAAGAGGCGGGTGGTAGTCGCTCAGGTGGATATAACTGAGCTGGGAATCGACCCATAGAGCCATTCTGCGATATCGTTCCACGATCCAACAACACCCAACTATTGCTTTTGAATATCGAGTGTATGTAACCAGGATATACGTTGACTGTTGGTGCTACGGGGTCACATGTGTCAATATCGTCGTTTGGTGCGTGACGGGGAGTTCGATACCTCTTTGAGCTTGGAGTCCATGTCACCGATTGAGAATACATTCGGAGAGTATGAGAACTTGTTACAGACATGTGTGAACAATAGAATGAAACTAAGCCCGATAAAAATCCTTGATAAAGAAACATTTAGTGAGTTTAAGAATGTATTACAAGTCAAAATAAAGAAAAGACAAAAGATGGATGCAGTTAAGATGAAAAAAATCGTATGAAATATCAGTTTCCATTCCAAAAATGTTATTTATCAAATAAATGAATGAATACGTGGCTCATAAAACTCAAGATATCAAAAGCAAACATTAAAGTATAACGAATAAATAAATAGTGAGATAAAATAATGTTTCATAGACGTAGACTTCTAGAATTTCTGAATGATCGCATTGCCTATGCATTTCCATTTGGTGATAATAATTGAAAAACAAAAAGACTTAAAGCTATCCCATACCAGGAAGAGAACTCAATTGTTTCACCACGTCATAACTACCCTATAGCATATGTATGTGCTTTCAGCACCAGCGATCCATACATTATACTGATTGATCGCAAGCGCGAGAGTGAGGTGATATTTCCGTGATCCATTTCTCCCGAGCACTTTGCTTCGCACCGAGTGGTTTATGCCTCGCATCGACTTGCAGTTCTGCTGGGAAATTGAAGGGCTTCGTTTTCAAGCTTCCCTGTGAGCAGCTCGATAACGATCGTTCCTGCACGCGTGATTACAGTGCACCAGCAATACGTATGGTATATCGCGTATAAAAGCTACAGTGGGTTGACGTGTATTTTTACCGGTGCTGTTCCTCTACACCCGCGAATTATGCTATAGGTATGGATCGTAATACTGCAGCTGCACACTAAAAGTTGCGTGCTCGCGTGCGGAGAGCGTTATAGTAGTCAAGCGATTACTTTGCCATCACGTAACCCCTGTGGTCGTGGAGTTGCGGCTCACTCGTTCGGTTATATCTGCTTATGTGCCTTTGTTGTTTTATGGATGTAGAAGTAGGTACTTATATACGTCAATGGTTTGTAACAATACATTATATAGATATTTGAATGTGAGTACAGATGCGCGTGAACATGTGAAATATCGAATTGTCGCTGGATAGGCTCGAACAACCAATATCCGTTTGAAAAGGGAAAATTCATTACACCCTCTATTGCGCTCAACGTAACGAACCGCGAGCTCGTACTGTTAGAATAATGAACAAGCTGCATCATTATCGAGGCTTTATCTATATAAGTCTTTCGTTACTTTTGTCTCTTTCACACGAATTTGTTTATTAACCGGGTGCTCATGTATTCTATTCATTTTGCAATGTACAAAATAAATTTCTCTTGAAATCACGAAAAAGTAAAGAAGATAAAGCTGTACACCTTTATGTTTTAAATATTTTTTGGAGACCTTCTAGTCACTTCCGGGAGGCAACTGGTAAAGTTTTCTTAGTCTTATTGCTTTTGCTCGATGAATGAGTAAATTGGTCAGAAAATAAGCCGTTTTACATTTTTTAAAGGTAATCGCAAAAATAGATTTTAATTCCAGCTTATAAATGGTAATTTAATTAAAAGCGTTAACTAAATAAAATTGATTGGATTATACAGAGTGTCTTTTCCTTGATGTAACTACGTAATCTCAATATGATTCGAATATAACACGTGCATAGAGAAATGTAATAACACGAGAGAGCTAATTTAATGACGAAACGAGGCAAGTTTTCATCAAATTTCTTTCTAAAATTCTGTCACGTTTTTTAAATATTTCTTTTTCGTAGTGTCGGCATAACTCGGGAGTAAAAGAAAATTCGTAATTCCTGTGTAGCAGCGGTGAGCCTCGACGATTATATTTGCCAGCGAGAGCGAGAGACCGTGGCTCAATCCCCCTCCCCCTCATCTTTCCCCCCGGCTCTGCTCCATAAAAGTCGCCGAGCTGGAAATTTCATTAATCGCATAAAATGCAAACGTTATCCTGAATACACTCGTTAAAACCGAATCAGCATGCCAGGCGGGTTCACGCGGTAAGAACTCTCTTCGTATTATACTAGGTATAACGTCGACGCACACGATACTCCGGTTTTCTCTCTCTCTCTCTCTCATCGGTGGCCTACAACTAACGCAGCAATCGTGTTTTCCAGCAACACCGAGTACACAATTACTCGTTGATAAAGACTGCACAATATATCGTTAGCGCCACGATCTTTTCTCGACAAAATACATAGTACGATCTCTGCTACGGTAAAAAAATCTGTGGTATAGACAGCAATGGTGCGAATGATGAAAAAAAAAACCAACCAGTATTAAAATTAATATCATTTCGTAGTTATACGTTCAGCGGCCAAGTGGTATACCGGAAATGCATTGTACTTTCGATTGTACTCAAATAAAAATCGACACCAACAGTGTGCGATGAACCACGTTGACTTAATATGGTGTTTTTTTTCCTCAGAAACTAATACAATTATATGACACGTGTTTAGGAGGTGGCACATTTAAATACGAAGCAAATATTTACATTTACTTTTAACGGTGTCAAATGCACACTAAATGGTATCTTTACCTGCACTGTCCGGTGTTATACTATTCTATGTTAAACGACACCATCGACTTTCTTACACGGACGATTAACATCAAAGTATTAGATTTATTGGGACTGCACAGTTGTGTTGAAGAGGTATTCATCTTAACTCCGATTTTTTTACAGTATTACAATTAGATTTTTTTTGTCTCTCATTATGTTAACCTGAGCAGCGTATGTGATTGGGGGTTCTGTGATTCATTTATCCTGCAAATTTCAAAGAAAAATTAGTACTAGCAAATTATATTTTATTCAGCTCACGATTGCCAAGTGAGAGAAGGTGATTCTTATAAGAAATTACTCCTAAATGATCTTGGACCGTTTATCTTTCTGAAATCCCCGAGTCAAAGATACTCTAGAAAAAATCACTTGCTGCAAGTAGTAGCATCCCATGCTGGTCAGACATCTATGAAGCAGCATCATTCCTCTTCTTGTTCTTATTAACTCGAGATTGCGATCTTTCGACGCAAGAGTCGAAGACTTTATGGACCTTTGAGGATTTGATATATAGAAAGATACGAGTTGGATAAAAGGGAAGCAAAGAGTAAGGCAAAGAGCTATAAACTATCCAGTAGAGAGAAGATTTTTCCATCGTTGGTTATCTCCGCGTCGAAGCTTCATCTCAACTTTTTCCTTTTTTCTTTCTTTCTTTGTTTTCTAAGCATTTCGCTCTTTCGCCAAGTGCAATATCAGGCCAATTTCGTTGAAAGTTTCGGCCAGCAACGACGCGTCGTCAGTAAAACTGCACGTCGCATCTCGTCGCACTGCGGGTATACGTTCGAAGCCCGCACTTTACTTCTGCCACCCATGCAATACGAAGTTGAATACAGGGGCGATTCCTTGTACTCTTTCGACGCTCTACGCCTTTCTTTTATTTCCCTACTTCCGGAAAACTCATGAGCAAGCGTTATTTGCGTGCGGAACACATTTGCCACGTTTTGCACGCGAGAACGTACGTTGTGCTTCACTAATATATTATGAGGAACGCGAGCGTGTGCGAATTAACGAGAAAACTTATAACACACAGATGTATGGGACGTACAAGGGTGCACAGTGATGTTTTTTTAAAAGCGAATTCTTCGTTTCGATATAAATATTTCTTATTTTCTCTTTCCTTCTTTTTCCTAGAGTATCGGCTTTCCTCTAAATCCTGCAAAAAATAGAAAAATTAATAATATTTTTTGTGCACAATCCGCAGGAGTTAAAAACTTTTGGTGCCGAGTAAAAGATGCTTTACTTCCGGTGGCAAAGTGATGATTTTTCTGATAGAATCACCAGCAATATCGAGGAAGATATTCCGCAATGAGTAAAAGTTTTATAAAAGTCGATTCTATCATGACAATCCGTCGTCGAATGTATTTAACCACGAAATGTCAAATGCGAGTTACAGTGACTGAGGGAAAAAGTGTATCAACCAAGAGATCGTCTACCGTATTCCCACGAGAAAAATTTCGTGGGAAATCTCGAAAGCGCTTGAGCTTTTCAATACCACGTTCTATACTCATCTTTTTTTCTTACTTCTATTCATGAAATTTTTATTTCAGTATACATTTCATCTACGTCCGGGAAAATCGTGAACACCCAATGAAACGTTCTGGTACTTTTTTCTAAATAGCATTTAATGAAAATTCTTAACGTTTGAATCAAGGGCACGGGTAAATATGATATAAATAAAGTTAAAAGAGTTGAAAATCAATGAAAAACAATTTAATAAAATGATTGGACTGATTGAATTGACATAAAGAAGTTTGTCCAGGATTTTTTTTACATATTCCAGTCACTTAACGCATGATAGTAAGTGTATCTATTAAAACAATTACTTCAAAGAGTATTGGAAGTACGAAAAGTTTATCTAAATTAAATTGAAGCTTTTAAAATAATTGAATATTGCATTTTCATAAGTAAGCTACATTTCCACAAACGGTTCAAGTTTCCGTGCTTCAACAACTCGCGAGTCTCAGACTGGAAACATGAAATAAAGTATTCAAACTGTCGACTTTGAATTTCAAATCACATCGTTGTATTAATTGGAAACCATTTTTTTTTCTGTTCGATGCAAAGGATATTTCGTGTTGGCTATGCGAAAAACATAAAACGAAGCGAGGCAACGTGCTTGAAGAATAAAAGCTGGGTTTAAATAATGCATATAATGCCTGAGATTGATTTCCAATCGAGGTCGAGCATGTCGATCGATGCTGGGGGTCGAGGTGTTTCTCTATAAATATACGGTGGCGCGATGGAGTTGAGGATCTGGGTCTCTCCGACGGGGATGAGAGTGTATAGTGGTCGACTGGTGCGCTTGGTGGTGTAAGAGGGGGAGGGGGAGCTGGTACTTTCTGACGGGGATGAGTGTGTATAGTGGTCGACTAGCGCAATCGAATATATACATGAAGAAATTTTTCTTTCTGTTCTTGGATTACAAACGTTCGGTTGCGTTGCCTCGATTTCACAGCTCAGTCAGCACAAGAACCAGCAGCTGCACATATGTAATATGCATTAAAATAACATCATAAGCCACATAGCATGTGAAGCATTCTCGAGAGAACCGTGGCCAGTTATCGACCACTTTTTTCTCTGCAACTTGCTTTCACGACCGGTAAAATCGATGAATGACGGCTTTCGGAAAAGCTTCATTTTAACTTCGTATCTTATTATTCATCATTCCACTCCGGTATCCCGTCTCGCTTACTTTCTCCTTCGAATCGATCTTTAACCGATTATAACCTGATGAATCTTTTAAGTGTGATTTTCCACCAAGCAAAAGGTAAATACGCGTGTGTCGCTTTATCAATCTTGAAGTAATATCGGAGTTCTGTTTTATCTACGAAATAAATTGGAAATGGGAAGTTATTATGAGAATTGTTAAATTTACAATCGAGCGTATAATATGCGGGCTGTCAACTTTGACAGATATTTCGTTGAAACTTTACTTTTACTCCTGTGTTTAATTTTCAATCCCGTTAACATATCGCGTCAACTAATAATTTACACGATAACTGTTATGTTAACTCATATTGAAATAGTACCTCGCTTTAACTATCAATCTCGTTGATATATCGCGTCAAGTAATTTACACGAGTACTGTTCTGTTTACTCAAATTGAAATAGTACAATGCTATAACTAGAATACGAGAAATCGATATGCCACTTTAGTTTGTGCATTTACCGAGGATCTATATATGTATATTAAACAACGTTCGTGAAATTGGGTCTGATTCTGTGGCATTCCGAAATTCTCTTCGACCATTCCACTGATTGCATTTGCCAATTATCGTACCGAAAACGTGAGAAATACATGCAGTTATATATACATGAATTGTAGAAATATATGTCTGTGTATCAATATAGCAGTCGGATTCACCAATCTCAGACTATCGATACCTATAACTCTTCGATAATGCTTAAGAGAGCGGAGATTACATTTGAAAAAAAAAAAAACAATAACATGAAATACAACTGCAATATCAACGAGCTCGATTTTAAAGCAGTCCTCCGATAATTGTCTAAAGTCAAAAGGATTGTACTAATAGTTTTCGAGTTTATTAAAATCTGTCAAATAAAATTACCGATATCAACCACATAAAGTAAACATTCGTTTAACTTGCAATTTTTATTAACTCTTTACAATAACGATATCATGGAGACAGTAGACGTTTAGCGATAAAATTCAATAGTTCTTCATTTTACATATTTTCGTTGAATACCAACATCTTGTCACGAAATGCACATCGTAGAACTTTTTGAAAATTTTGAAAAACTCTCGTATTGCGATATATTTGACGATAACAAAATGTGATAAAGGTACAAGGTACATTCATGACTTTTGATTTTTTAACTGAAGGTCCAAAGTGCGCTTATGTTACCAGATGTGGGAGATTCACCGAGAGTGACAGAAGAGAACAAAAGTTCAACTTTATCTGTAATTAACGCAAAAACTGTGCGGTAAATCGCATTTTATATTTGTCTGCTTATATTTCATACCTTTGTAACGATGCCTGCCTTGCATATAAGTAGATGATTAGAAGGAGAGGAACATATAGGTGACGTCAGCGCGATGATTAGCGCTCTGCGTACCAGAATGATCCAGGTTCGATCCCCAGTGATCACCATATATTTTCTCTCTTCGATACTTCGGCATCGTTACTATCATTTTACACTTTTGCCCAAATATCTCGTCCGGTCGTGACACCTTTAAGTTGATCGAATTTATGCAAACTTTGTTTATTTGTCAGTTGACACCTCGTTTCTTATCATGCCAATGTAAAAATTGCTTACTTTGACCCTAATTATATATTAATCAGCACTGTCAACATCACTTTTATTGGTTTCAATCGATGCAGCTGCTAGTAACTTTAATACTTTTTCATCAACGACACAAACATTTTCAAGCGTAAACGCAAAATAAAAAGTAAAATATCATTATTCAGCGTTACTAATAAATAACTCAGTGTCAAAAAAAAAAGTATGAATGCGTTGTATCAAAAGTAAAATGCCAACCGTACAAAAAGTGGAAAGACTTGGCAACGCGTTATACGATTGTTAACATTCAGGGAGTACAGCGTGAATAATGGGATGAATAGTCAACCGTACAGTTTAGGGTATACTTGCTCCGTTCTTAAGTACCGCCATAGCCAACAGAGTACCGCGTAACTAATTGTGTTTTGTCGTGTGACTGCGATCGTACTCGTTGTTATTGTAGCCTAAAAAAAAGACAACCCGGTGAAAAAAAGAATAAAAAAAATCCGAAAAAAAGAAAGAAAAGAATATTAATGACCCAGATCTGCAGAGTGAGTAACATAGCAAAATGTACAAGGGTGGGATGTGCAAAAGTGTCTAGAAGGGGTCATAAAAGAATATCTCGGCTCTGGGGTCGTATTCAAACTCGGCTGCGAGGGGTTTGTCGTCAACGTGGCACGTACTTTCCTTTTTTTATATTTATTTTTCCTTCCTTTAGTTTTTTTTTCTCTTTCCTCCGCTCCTGTCCCTGCTCTTCCAGTACCCGCTATGTCTCACTTCATTGTACGTTCTTCATGCTCGTTCTCGACTCTGTATATTCTCGTTCATTCTCAACCCCTGTCTTTCCAGCTGCCTCCCTGTGCGTCTCACTGCTCGTTTTTGTCCTCATTCTCACGTACCTACGCTAACGCGCGACTGATGAATCAACGTTCCGAGCTGAGCTCGGGTTAACGAACGCGATGTAACGACCAAGAGGTGGAGAAGTTCGTGTCGATTCTGAGACTACTAACTTTGTACACCATATCCGGTGTACGTAACGATAGATATGTACAAAATCTCTCGCGTATCTACAATTAGTCGAACCCATAACTACAGAGCACAGGTTTTCGTACAAATTCGCGAGAGCTCTAACGATGTAAGTGGGAGTGGTTTTGTCAGTGTACTACCGATTGCGAAAGAGCTTTCGCTCTATTTATCATCTCCTGTTCTCGTCTCACTCTCGTTGACGACGATTGTTACGATGAGGACGAGACTCGAAACGTTAATTTCCTTGGGTGGCAAATTAACGTGTCATACGCAACTCGAGAGAGCTTCGGGCATTTGTTCCTTACCTTCTAACACACTGGAAGCGACTGTGCGACACGATTCATTTTATACCAATTTTCATGCATATGAAACAGGATGCAACTTTGTTCTACGTGCGACAATAATACCAGCGTTGATATTCTCATTGTTTCGAAACAAGATAGGTTTATGCATAATTGAGAATATATGAGATGTAAATTGATTCTTATGCACCAGTGTGTGTGTGTGGGTGAGGAAGCAGCTGTGGGTTATTGAATCAGTAGTAACTTCCAGTCGTTGTCAGCCAGCTTGGTACTTGTATGTATTATGGTTCGCACTACCAACAATTGCAACGGGTTTCCTGAGAGAATAATGCTATAACAGATAACTTCTCGTCGGAATAAACGATTACGTGCATTACCAAGAACGTTGACTAATCACTGTGAACTCCTGCAAATAACGAGTGTTAAAATGGCGAATTAATGTGTGTGTTAAGAACTTGAAAAATTCAAACCTGGAAAATAATTTGAGCTATCGAGTTAAGATTTCTTACACGCGTAAACCAGGGAATGTCTGTAAATGTTCTTTTGCTTGGTCATAGAAAAAAAGCTTTGTTATTGAAAAAAAATGTCGTACTTTCAATGTCCCTTCATACAAATTACTCGAAAACGTCCAGAAATTACATTTAGAAAAATAGTTTCGATTGATACACGTGCTTGTGTCTATTAATGGCAAGTTGAAAAGTTTAAATCTCAATAATTTAAACACTCATGAATATTTTATTAGGAAAACCTGTCTCTTGAAATGTTTAAATAATAAAAAAGGGTTACAAAGTAGAACCTTGCACTTTGTTTCTTCATTATTGTTCATATATGACAAAGCTTTTTTTGCTTTGTGAAATGTGTTAAATCAAAGGTCGCCTTTACAAGCTTTTTTAATTATTTCATTTTACTTTTTCGGTGAGGAAGGGGAATATCGATCAACACATATATTTTTCTCATAAAGGCTGCTTTGTGAAGAGCGAAAAATAATGAGGAAGCAATATGCGAGCTTTCACTTTGCAAACTTAAAAAATTATTATTTTATTTTCTGCGTATGCGATATTAATTTTAATACGCAAGTACTCGTCATCTTCGTGGGGAACCCCGGGCACGTATTCCTCTTCCCACGAAACAGAATAATCGTATACCACATTAGAGTCAAAGTACACAATGAGTCAATGCAGTCGTGTGACTCGTGTTATATAGCAGAGCACGTTGCGTTTAAGCGCAAACTTTCAAACGCAAGCCGTACGAGAACAGATCGAATTTCAGTTTACGACGTCGAGCTTCGGCGACAGTGAGACGAAGCGTTTGGTGGTGGCCGTTAACGTGCTCATCTCGCCGTTGGGAATCCGATCGTGTAACGTGATATCTCGAGCTTCTACCTTCTTCGGGTAACCCACAGCTCAGCATCGCTACCGCATTTTACGTAATGAGGAATAATATATATTCCCGGATAAGATGTCTCGTCCGCTCGTCGCCATTCCGTCTCATCTTCCATCCGTGGATTCGTCAGAGGTATACGTCACGCGGGCGGATCCTTTTTCGTTATAATATTAAAATTTCGTGATGAAAATCTAAAGGTGGTTCCATTAAAACTTAAACTTTAAAGACGTGACTTCACGTCCAGCTAATGTAATTTGACTTTATTAAAATCTCAGCTTCGGGCCAACCTGCACTACTGTGTATATAATTATATATATATATATATATATATATATAAATTATATATACACTTACATATATACATACATATATGTAGGTATCTATATAAAACATAAATGGTTATGATATATAAATATATCTTGTATGCATTATAATTTCTACAAGATTTATGATTGCACTAGGAATGTAAGAATTGTGAATGTGGACTTTTGACCTCAATTTCTCGAGGTAGCATATACTTAGTTAAATAGTTGATTTAAAAAATCTTTTCTAATTTTAGGTCTGTCTGTTTCATGACGAGGATCAGAAATAAAATGGTTACTGCGTTAGAGAAGAGATAACTGAAGTTATGAATTGCTGGTCGTTTTCAATTTTATTTTGAATAATTAATGTATTAAAAATTCTTTAAGAGGTACAAGTTAGTTAAAAATTATGGAAATTGCACAGTCTGAGATAGCGTATTGTGAATTTTTGAACATTTCATTATGAAGTATTGTACTGGACGGTGTATAAAGTATTTGACAATCAGAAGAAAATGTAGTTCAGTCATCTGATGAAGAAAATAAATTCGTTAAGCCAGAAATAAGTTAATTATTTGTCTTTTTTTAATTAAGAAAATCAATTTTGTATGTCTTCGTAGAAATATATTTCTGGTGAATTAGAATTGAGATTTTTCGCTAATTAGAGGAGATTGAAGCTGTCGCAGCGAGACTGAAAGACCAAAATTATTTCGTTATTATTCATCTTTTTTGTTGAAAGTACTTGACGATTTCTCGTACAATTCAACTACAATCGGACTTTGCTTTTCTCAATGAGCGAAAGTTTCGAGTGTCGCTAGTCGGAAGTTAAACAACTTCCTCATCGTTCTAAATAAAATGGTCTCGATAAAAGCTCAAGGAGGGAGTGGGGAAATGTATTTGCCAGTGTACTCTGTAAAACTACTTTTGACCGGAGAGAATCTCTTGGCTTGCGAGCTTTGCGAGCTTTCTCGTCTTGTTTACTAGCTCGTTACAGAAAATATCGAGAGAGGGACCGAGTGGAAACGGTTACGAGCGATGATTTAGATCGAGCTGGACCGATATCAACCGAAGGGCTCTGCGAATGGAAATTTAACAGCTGATGGATCGATCTTTTTACTTTTCTATCCACGCCTCAATGCAGCTACGTATACATCATCTCAGTTGCGCAGTGGTGCTGCGGTTTTCGTACTCTTCGGTTACTTGAATATCGTTATAGTTTTTCTACGACTATCAAATTCGCACAGAATTCCAACTTAAACTTTTCCTGTTTGCTTCGCGTCGGACAACAGTACTTTGTTATTTAAAAGACGATCGAATCAGCAAAAACTTGCAAAAATTTTAATTTATCGTTAAGTATTATTTATTGTGCATTAAAGAACTTGCAAAAATGTATCGAATGTCTGTTACAGAGGAAAGAATGTTGATGAGTAGTTAATAAATTGAATGATCGAAATAACGTTCGAATATGCGAGGGGCTTTGAGACAGCCACTATTTTTGGATCCTCCCAGATATTGCTATCGAATGACCACATTTTAGTTGCACTTGAAAGTATTATAAGTGTAAAATGTATTTAATTTGCGTCGCGGGGTCTCTCCCCTACAAGCACAGCCCTGACCGGTTGAGAGGGGAAAGGGACTCTATGCGAGGCAGCGAGAGTCGAAGTTAGGCGAAGGCACGAGGTTGACGGTGAGACGAGAAGAGTTGTATCATACTTTTGAGTTGCACTTTATAATAAAGATCTATATACAGGATTAACCATACCTTATCCCGAGTATAGCGTTATTCGGTCCTGACACCAAGAGGAGATCCACCTTTTACAGTATTCTACGTAGATTTAAAAATGATTTTTGAATGAGTCCTTTCAGAAAGTGCATTATTTTTACACTATTACAAATGCAGTGAAAGCTTAAAAAAAATGGTTTCATAGCGACTTTTTTAATACAAAAGGTCATAAAATTTTATTCCTACACCGGGTGAAAATATTTCATTGATTCGAATACATCGGCATATTAAAATTTCTTTCATTGAATCAACTAAATATTTATTTGATTCAATGAATATAATTACTTGATACCAATGATGCGATGCATTTGGACCACGATGAGGATATTTCATTACCTTAAAGTAAACATTTATTTGATAGTACAATACTTGCTAAAGAAACGATTTATTTTATTCAAATGAAAAATATAATTGAAATCGCCGTTTCAAAAAGATATTTCTTTGACGGCATCATGCGCCCTGTCGCTTGACGGGAGACGTGATTTGTTTTTTTTTTTAACAGCGTTGTATCAAGAGCGCTGAACCGGCGAAACGTCGATTGTTAGATTGTTACCCAAATGGGGAAGTTTTTGAACGAGGTCAGTATCCGCGAATACGTTACTACATTCGAAGGTATGTAATAATAAATGTACATTAAACGAATCCTCGAACCCTTTCTCGGTTAGTACGTCAAGCATGCAAAAATAAAACATAACATATAATGTAATCATAGATGAGCATCACAATCTATTCATAGACACATATAAAAAAAGTGTTGCGATACGCGAAACACATGTATCCTCTGATGCCAAAATATCATTACAATAGTGTAATTCTATAATATTATAATATCAGTTAGTTTGATTGTGTGTCTGTGTCACACGCATGATACGCACGATTTCCAAGCCAAAAACGCAATAAAACACCGTTGTTTGCAATAACAATTGATTCATTGTAATGCATCTGTTACTACACTTTAACCTTGACTCCTTTAAAGTAAAATAAAGTAAGAACAAGCATCCAAAATGAATGTGACCAATATGATTCGCCAGGCACAACAGAATTTGGTGAGATTCGCTCGAGAGATTTAACATGTAGGATCTTAACGAAATGCAGCCTACGATCGTCATGAGACTAAGCAACAAATAAAAGTTTTATTGAATTAAATAAAAGTGATCGGTAAGCTTCGATAAAATTTTCATTGATTCAATGCCATCGCATTTAATACAACGTGCGATCATTTAAATAAATGATAGCATTAAATTAAATATATTTTTTCATTGACGGTAAACAAAAGTTTCATAGGTTAAGATTTCAATGATATCTCTTTGATTAAATGAAACTTTTTCTCTCGGTGTGATGCAAAAGCTTAAAACATGAGAAAAAAACCTTTCGCTTCATCGAACACCTTCAATGTTGCCCTTCATTTAATATAATCTACAGTGTATACGTACAAAGCTTACAGAAAATTCAGCAGAGTGGGCGTCGATTATTTAAGAAGTCATAACAACATTTTCATTCGGAATCGCATGATATATAGCATGTATCATCATTTAGTAAATTTTTCTGACAGTTTAAAATAATAGATTTCGAGCGATTTTTCAAACTTAATTAGTTTTTCACGTTAACGAGAGTCCGCTAATTGTCGAGATCTCTCCCAGCGTGAAATCTCTCTGGTAGTATAGTTGAAATTGCGAGCAGACATCTTTCTCCTTCTACCAATCATCTCTCAGCCATGGCTCGGACTGTGATGGGAACCGGCAAAAGCGGAAGTATGATTGATCGAAAAATAGCTGTTGACGCGGGAACTCGAGGATTTTGGACTCAATTTCGTCGGATATGCACCGGCAGTTCTTTCGGATCGCTTGTCGCGTCCAGTACACCAATCCTCTCGCCTATCCTCGATATATATATCCACCGTGCTGCCTGTGCGGTTGTATTACCGTTCACGATGCGAAATCCTTTGCTAAATACGTTCGTGCATGTATAGAACCACCCGGAAAAGTGAGCTCACTATAGGTATTGAAAAAAAAAAGAAGAAAATAAAGTATTCCCGCATCATCCAGAGGGTAAGACTCGACCGTTTTCCAGGGGGAACTATCAATCGGAAATGACATTTTTCACGGAGCTGTTACCAGTCTCATTCTCGTTGTCTATCAACTCAGTCTGAACCTCATCGCTTTCCACTACTCTTTATTACTCCCTCGGTATCTCCCTCGTCTCCGTACTTGTTTTTCTTGCATCAATTTCCACGAGAGCCCGCAACCTGCGCCATCTGGGTCACGTTGAGTGAAACAGCGTCACCGCAATATACTCTCTTCATCCGACACAATGCCAACCACCCTGTATAATGTAATAACAATGCCCTAGTCGCACGTTTCTTTGGTTTTGATTTGTTTTTTTCCTTTTCTTTCATTATATTCATGAGTTCTAATTGTTGCTATTGTTGATTTATCGATTCCTCGTCATCAGCCCGATTTGTTGTACCTTTTGTTATTTATATTTATTTATTTATTTACTTAAGAATCATTATTTTCCTGTGAATGCATTTTTTAAATTCTATTCAATTACTTTACCGAGAGATATTTTTATATGAAACGTTGTAGTTCACGGTTTACACGAGATTGCAGTTGCTATAACTATGCATTTTGTAGATTTCTGTCTGCCGTCCAACGTTTCGCAGGAAAGCGCTTGGTCCGGCAGTGACAATCTGGCAAAATTGGCACGATGCACTCTCTGTGCTGGTACTGATCCCGTATTACCACTCCGTTGTCCTTCGTGAAGAGCAGTCGCGGTACACTGTGTTCTGTATAAGTGCAGCTGACTATGAGTTTCCACATGCTGCTTGTACCGATAACCGTGCGGTTTACTAATTTTCAACAGAATATTCGAACCCTGGTTCGGTATCGTATATACATGAGACACAGCACGTGGGTCACGATTACATTCCGCTTCCCAACACCTTTCTAGCTGATTCAGTTTTTGGTAAAATATCTTGCGAACGAGAAAATGTAAATCTAATCTGTGATAATCGAGCTTAATTTCTACGAAACATTTAACGGATTATAAATTAAAGATCATACCGTTCTGTCATTTATTTTAATTAATAATACAGAACTAGGAGATTAGTTCGTCGAGAACGCAAACTCGAGCTGAAACATAAAAAAAAAAAAAACTTTAATACGACGATTTTATATAAACTTTTATTCGGAACTTTAAGCAATTTTTATAATTATTTTTTTATATGTAAAAAGCGTTGAATTTTATTTTGTTGCTGTCGTGTCATGGTGCTGGGATAGTCAGTAAATCGATCCGCCATCGCCCAGTCACTGGGCGACACGCGAGTTCCACAATTTTCTAAAGTGGAGGGTGGAGGGATGACGTTTAATCTCGAGTCAAAATTTCGTTTGCGTTTTACGTGCCTCCACTGCTTTTATTGCGGGCGGTATGGTAACGCGGGAGTGCATGAACGAAAATCGAATTTTCTATGTCGGAGACTGAGAACCGGTCCCGAATGCGAATGCGGTAACGATAACAGTAATTGGAAAACCCTGTGAATGCCGCATGTCTGCCAACCTATATATATATATATATATATATATATACTACACATACAATGAAGCTGCTATTGCATTGCTATTCCGCAGTTACCATTGCAGTTACGGTACCGACGCTCTGTGTCACCACATTTATTTGTTCGATTTCAAACGGTGAATAGTTATTTATTTATACCATTTCCTCTTTTACACAGTAAGTCATTACGTTCAAATCGTTGTTGATGACGTATCCTTTATATTATTTTTTCTCGATTTATGCGATTTTGATTTATTATCGCACGAATAGAATAAATAAGATTTCAATTTTTTATTCATTTAATTTTAATCAAATTATTATCTCTGCAACGAAGTAACTCTAACATAATTGAGGCCTCAACTTAAAAAATTTTTACCATAATTCAAACTCTCTGAATTACAACTTTACATCGTTGCCCCGAAATAACTCTCAGGCGTTCTAAGACTGAGTTTTTTTTCAGGGGAGACATTAATTATGGTTGTGTAAGAAATGTGACAGAGATGTTCTTTTTTTTTACTATTGGTAGAGTTGTTATATGGTTCAGTTGAGTTATGGCAAAGAAGTTTTCCGGAATTAAATCGTCGCAGAGATATTGTTTAGGTAGAAAAATAAATAGAAGGGATATAAATAAGATTTCAATTATTTAATTATTTTCATTTTAATAAAATTAATATCTCTGCCAAGAAATAATTCCACCATAAAGAAGGCCTCATTATGGTTGTGCTATGACGTGTCAGAAATATTCATTATTTCACTACTGGTAGAGTTGTAATATGGTTGAGTTATGGTGAAGATGTTTACCGGAATTAAATCGTAGCAAAGTTTTTTTTTGGTAGAAAAATGAATGGAAGGGTTATAAATGTGACATTTTTCTCTACGTAACAGATTCGTAAATTTGCATTTTACGAATTTAGTTCTAAACGTAATTGTTTTTTTTTTTGTGTACTGAATATATTTTCTACCATTGTCAGCTCGTTTGGCATACGTTTTTGTTTTTTTATTTTGAGCTTCCCATTTACGAAATAGTCTGTGCTGCATTTTTTTTGCTTCGTACACATTCATGCACGATCTTTCTACGTTTTTATAACAAGAGCAGCCTGATTATGCGTTCGAATGCCCGCACACAATTTTTATTTGACTCAGTCATCAATTTTAGTTTATTCTGTTCCCATATATCACCGCTGTCACCATAGCACGCACGACGCCGAGCGGCAACGCTGCCGATGCTCTTTTATCATCACTATTTGAAGCAAAAATTTCGCTGCTATTTCTCAATGACAACAGTCTGCTCGTAATACACGCATTCTTGTTCGCGATGGATAAACCCTCCCTTTGATTACTCACCCGTCACGTATGCGAACAATGTTTGCATAAGTTTCCTGCGAGAAATATGAACATTTTTCCGAGGAAGTATCATCATAATAGTATGAATACTGTGACGTTTTTCGAAAATGCAAGCATTACTCTCATTGCAGAGCAGTTGATACATGAATGCATTATTAGAAAAAAAAATAATTTCAAAGAAAATAATGAAAAGAAAAAGTAGAAAAATGTAAATATCACGGCGACCTAGAAAGTCTCGAGTCGATTTCTCGGCACAGGCGTGCAGCATGCACCAGCTGCGATGTATTATATGCAACGAGTTATAGTTATATCTGTGCATAAAGTCGGAAATTGCGGTAATCGCCTCGCGTGTTTCGATCAAACGTTTGCCCCTTGACAGCCGGTTGTAGGAAACTCGAGGTTCCCAAACGCGACTGCGCTAGGGAACAAAAAAAGGAGAAAGAGACAGAGAGAATAGTTTCCGTGGTAGAAAAAGAATTTACAAACGATGAAAAGAGCGAACATGGACAAAAGTGAAGAATGATAAAGGGAAAACGACATGGAATGAGTATTCGAAGAGGTAAGTTTACTTTTTTATTTTAATATAAAAAAGAAAGAAAAAATGTCGAGACGTCGTGTGGATCTGTAAACACGACGAGCTTTTTACTTGGTGTGAAACCGCTTCGTGAAAGAGCGGACGTGTAAACTGTGGGCCTCTTTGTTTGCCGTCGTCATAATAAACAATTCCGTTTGTTGCCCGTCGTTGCATGCATATTTCATTTTATTTGCGTGCTACGTATTCCACTTGCGTCCAACGAGTACATCGTTAGGAGATTCACTGGGAAAAAAAAAAAACAATTTACTCCGAGTCAACTGATTTCAGTTTCAGCCAATTTAATTGAGTTGGCTTAAAGTAAATTTAATTGAGTTAACTGAATATTGTTGGTTCTACCTCACGTTACATTGAATAAGAATCAACTCACGGTTTACTCGAGTCAACCGTACCACGCAGTTAAACCAAGCTATATGCAGTTGGCTCAATGTAAATTTTATTAACTCAAGCTCCGGAATTGAGTCAACTCAAATCAGTTGACTCACACTGATTCGATTCACTTGGCACCAACTAAATAGTGTTTTCTTGGTGCGGAGGCATCCGTTTTCTCCATAGTATCTTAGTGCCTTAAAATATTTTTATTGAATATCTGCCGATACCGATTATGAATTTCCAAACGCATTCGAAAAATGAACAAAAGTAGAAGAAAAAAGTGGTGTTATGTGAACAATTGTAAAGAAATTGTCGACGAATTTTAGAACAGTATGATTTCCATTGCCTGTCAATTACTACTTTTCGATCAGCCCAAGTAAATGAACGTGGTAGAGTAAATCGATAGTCTGAATTTATTTAAGGGGAGACGAAACACCATTACCAAATTTTTTGAGATTCATTTCCTGTAGCGCGCTAACCAGAATTGAATAAAATTCAGACAGTGGACCACACATACGTAAATCTCTTTTGTAAACCTAGTAATATTGTCTAAAAAAAAAAAAATAAAAAATTACAGATTGATAATCTACAGCCAAAGTAGAATGGAAAAATAAAAATCTATAATTATTTCGCGTAAAACATTTAAAAACAACGTATAGTATTACCGCATAGCCAGCACAAAAAACACACACGGTATGTGCACTCAGATTGCGATTCACATACGATAAACTGAGAAATCTTTCTCGGAAAAAAAATAGCTTTTATTTTCGACAAAATATCCACGAGACACAGCCGAAATCCCTGCCAAGTATTAATGCCGCGAGAGAGCGCTGGAGTTGTGTTCGACTACCAGGGACTTCGGACCCTGCTAACCGTAGAAGAACCGTAGATTTTGACAATTTTACTAGCATTATAAGAGAGTTTCACCGATAGGCAGTCCATTGTTGACATTTTATTGAATCCTGTTCAGCGTGCTACAAGAAAATAATCGAAAAAAATGCGATGTTCCCGTGTGAGCGAGTGTGAGTATTTCGCCTCCAAGTATGGAGATTTCGCCTCCCCTTAAGAGTCCAGTAATGAACGATTTTATAAATGAATTATTTCATTTCACTTACAATAACTTGTAGATTTGGAATAATTTATCTTATTCGTTCAACTTCAATATGGAAGACTCCGATAAACCCTAATATGTTGATCATTCTGCTTGTAAATAAGATAAACGCGTACGTGACGTTAAAAATGCTTCTGAATTTTTGGGATACACCACCGGAAATTAATAGCCCAGCTTCGATGTAAATATATTGGATATTCGTATAAAGTTTATACGTCTCGTACACAACGGTACACGTCGAAACGGCTCATTTATCTATCGAGATTCACGAGAGATTAATACACGCTTCGAAAATGAGGGAAATAGGTATCCCGGGATTTAGGATTACATGTAACACGATAAGAATGCAAAGTGCCACAGTACAGTGTTATACCGCTCAGTCTGTATTTATCTTATCCCCTAGTGAGTACAACCGCGTAAACAACCCGTGCATTCGTTAAATTCTTCATATTCAGGGGGTGAGTCGTCTGCTAGCTATAGCGTACCAGATTGTAATTCACGTAATGGCAGATTTCATTCTAATTCAAATAAGAATAATTTAACACGAAAAATATTTATTCAAATATGACATTGTTTGTTTCTTTTTTTTATTAGTTGTTTTCCAACGAATTATGCAGAAACATAACAGAAAATAGCTGTAGTAAATCGAATAATCGCGTGAGGATTTATTAAAAGGACAAAACGTATAATTTAATGTTGAATTTGGTTAATAAAATTGAAAAATTTGATATTTAATACCACCGAATGGAAAAATAATTTTTTGCTAATGAGAAAACCATACCAGAGCTCAGAACAATTACCAAAACCCAGGTTTCAGACCGAGACAAATAATTCCTTGCAAAATCTCAACATGAACGTTGCCCAAAATATACCACAGTGCGGACTGTAATAATTCTTCTGTATATGCTGCTAGCATCACAGACGGCAGCTGAATGTTTAATACATATTCCGGACTCGTGGATCCTCCTCTACCTACTCCTATTTATCTTGCTACGCTTCTTACTCCTGCACAATGGTATTCGTATAAACCTACGTCCGGTACAAACTGTTGCGTTATTATATGCATGGAAAGAGCTCTGATACCGTCTGCGCGTGACAGCTCGAGCCTGCCTCGAATCGCCTCCCCGTTTTATAATCGAATTTGCATTTTAAGCCACTCTCATCCTACTACACTCCCTTACGTATATGCTCAACGCTCGAATCGCGGTTACCTGCTCGCCGCAACGTTGGACCGTTTCCATTTTTATACGCTCGCGAGTATAATCGCGAGTAAGTGAGTCGTAGTCGTGCATGCTTATACGTAACAAACCCACGCTCTCGAAAACTCTATCACTTTTTTTCCATTGTATACCAAACAGACATCAACGTATATACGAGACCATTTCGTATCAAGCGGTCTATTCTAATTTTGTTTGACGTCAATAAGTCCTCGTAACATTTTAATAGGTAGTTTACAATTCGTTTTACAATGTTAAACGTATCGACGAATAATTTCAGAATTCACGAAAGCATATATATTATCTGTAAATAAATACCGGAAGTGAATTTTTCACATATTCGATTAAAGCAGAGGAATTATGTTAATATATTATTTTGTTTTATCCGACCTTGAATGACATTTGATGAACAAATGTTTTTACGAGCACTGTTTGACGTGGAATGCCTTATATATAATATGAGTATACACGCGCACGAGAGTTCACATGAGTAAACAGCTTATGGTGTCCTCGGCACGTATTGCATTTCTCTACGTCCTCGTCCCTCGTAGTTTATCGTTGATATGCACAAGTAGTAACAGTCCGTATGCATCAGACCCGAATATTTTTTTCATATACTACAAAATAATCCCAGCTCTTTTAATTCAGCGATTCACTCTTATTTACGATATTTTTATACCACTTGTGTATATTATTTTTCGAATAGTGGCAAATTACGAATAGGGGCAAATATCTGTAAGTACATGGATCAGCCTCCATGCAGACTCTGATGACCACACTATTTCAATATTGAAATCTAACGTTTGTTTAAAAAATTCACAAGGTTATTTAGTGTTTAATTTCGATTGATGACATCTTTATTTAGGTTATTCTCATCTTAAGGACATCATTTTTGTTACCCCATAGAGGAAGCTATGTTTTCGTGGAAAAAAATGTTCTCGAGATTTTCGAGATAAGTATAGAAAAATCGCTTTCGATTTTCTCGAGAAAAAACGCGCAAGCGTTCGGGTGTCCGTGTCCGCGCGCGCGCGCGCGCGCGTGTGTGTGTGTGTGTGTGTGTGTGTGTGTGTGTGTGTGATGAGCTTGCAAAATTGCGATGGATATATCTCGAGAACGAGTTACTCGATCATCCTGAAACTTTGCACATCGGTCGGGTCGCAACCCTCCTCAATTTGCTGCAATTTACGACCAAATTGCTAACGGGTGTCTCATTTTATGGTTGTTTGAATTTTTCGAAAAAAAGAAGGTTCACTATCTAGCTTTTGTAAATTTTTAGCTATCGAGTTAACATTTTCTATGAGAATACGCCAGGGGACAAGATCGTTTGATATTCAGTTTGGCATAAATCGAACAAGACGTTCAGATTTTATTGAACCATAAATTTTCGTAATTTTTCCTCTAACTTTTGTAAATTTTCATCTATCAAACTAAAACTTAGCATACAAATTGGCTAGGGTACAAAGATATTTGGTCTTAAATTTGGTGAGATTCGATTCAGGGGTTTAAACTTTGTGAAATTTGCAATTTAACTTAATTTTCAATTCTATCGAAAATTTTTATATAATTTCCTCTATGAGAAAACCTAACAATAAAATGACCATTACCCGTAGAGAAAAATCTGTGGATCGGTGAGTACCACGAGAAAGCAATGTACAAATTACAAATTCGTGCGCTTTTTTCTATCTACTTTATTTATTAATTTTCAAGTTTCATTATTACCCGAATTTAATAACTTTTTAAATTAAAAAGTACGTCTTACGAGTGATCGGATTTTACAACAGCGATGATAAACTGACTGCATGTTCCCCCTGAATATTCTCGATCAACTTGGCCTCACTGCTCCCGAAGGAATTTTCTGCCTTTTCAAAGGATTTGCCTGAGGGACAAAAATCAAAAAGAGACGAGAGTACACGACGCTTTTACAATATTTCCAAGTAATATGTAGACTGAACAGTACTGTTTCTCAGTAGTTTCCTTTTATCAACCTCGCTTTTTGAATGTTACCGTTCGGGTTGTTGCCGTCGGGTCTACTACGTTACTATAGCAGACCAGTGCATGCGAAACTGGTGCTTTTATGCAATTTTTTTAGATTTAATACTATATTGACTTTCAGAAGCCAGTCGCGCTACTCGCAATTTCTATCCTTTACTCGTTGCATCCGATTCTCAGATTCGGCAACCTGGATAAACAGTGTTGTACTCTACATATAAATTCACGAGCGTTGTCATAAATAAATACTAGATTTTCTATAATATTGATGTGTTATATATCAAAGAATAATTTTGTACGAATTATAAATTGTATATTTTCTAAATGTTAAATAAGAAAACGTTAAGAGTTGCAACCGGAGTAAAAAAAAAATGTCTGAAAATGTCTGACGTAACGGACAAGACGATATTCTATCGAAACTTCGTATAGAAATTAAGAAAACATTTCCTTTTAAGGACAAATGTGATAGATTATCTGAACATTTAGGTAGCTCAATAAAAGCAGTCATTAAAACTGTCATTAAAAAATATTTTAGCATTTTTTAATTCAATCTACGAGACAGTGAAACATTCACCTTTATCCCATAACTGTTTGTATCTATAAGCAAATGGATTACGTGATACTTCCTCATGTATATTACATGAAAAATCAAAGTACGTGATCTTTTGATATCTTTAATCGAGCATTTGCATATAGACGATTCATCCAGAGTTTCTTAGTGACTCTTGGACATGCCACATCGGAAGGTATGTGCTTATTATAAATATATCTCGAGCGTCACACGCTGCCCTACTAAATACGCTCGACGTGTAGCTAATAATAATACAAAGTACCTTATAAACAGTGTAGGTATATTAGCTCTTTAGAAGGCAATTATGTACGCGGATAAAGAAATGAAAATGTATTTAACGCCAACGGTTTGTAGTACTGTTCGCCGTTCTTTAGTACAGTCAACGCGTATACACCGCCCGGCATACGCTGGTAATCGTAACTCGTTTATGCGGTAGATATGGGATGTTATCAAAGCGACGGCTGTGTTGTTACCTGATAACAGCGTAACGCCAACACGAGAGAACACGAGCTATGATTAAAGGAAATACATTTTTTTTTTTGCAACTTAGCAATAATGTCATTTATTCTACAAGAGTTTTATGGTCTTAGCCAAATAGGCTGTATAAATTCTATGACTACGCCTTCAGCAAATTTACCATTGAAAATATAATTTATACATTTTATCTATTCATTCTACGATTATTTAAAGCGAGACGGTCTGTTATATACCAGAGAATGTATTTATATGGTCATTCCTCCTAAAATAAAAGTTTACTGGAGGATCTATGCTGATAAAAATCCGACGTTAAAAAGAACCATGCACCATATGAGTTTATACCGACGACACTTTTTATTGGTCGTCAGTGCTCGATAGTTGGTGTCAATATGGACTATAACCTCAAAACGAATCGAACGCATTTTATTTGAAAATAAGTAATTGAAATTGAATAATATTTTTGAAATTTATTCGTGCAATGATTGTGCATTGGTTGATAACGATTTATCGATTTTCATTTACTCATACCGTATATAAATGTGTTAAAAGTTTTGAGGTGAAATCGAAAATCTTAACTAAGCTTGTATGGAGCACCGTCGTTTCCAGGTAGAGCGGCCCCTTCTACATGTTTACCGATATATCACAGATGTATAGAATACTAGCAGGTTATTCTGGTTTTGGTGTTTTGCGTTAACTTAATTCAAATTCAAATTTTTGAGACTAATTAGCGCAGTTAAATGGTGTGGCAGTGGTTATAGCGCAAAGTCCATCGCGTAACCAGAGTGGAATACGTGGTACAGAACCCCGAATTGGAATCTAGGTTCTATATATATATCTAAGATGCATAAAGATTTGTAGATGTATAGATAGTAGATAATAGATAAATAATAAATATATTTTGTGTTAAAAATGTCTATATCTTGTATATTCATCGAAATGTACTTATTTTTCTTGTAGGTTGGCTATGTGATAAAATGATATTTTTTTTCTTAATTGATGACAAAAGATCTTATGCCATTGAAAATTGAAATATTTTCACTATTATCAACAATTTTGAATTAAAGAACAGCCATTTATTGCTACAGGATATTGATTGTTTGAAATAATTGAAAATTCGAATGCTTACTCAGTTAAATATTTGGACTAATCTTTAACTCATTAAGCAAAGATGTACTTATCTTGAACTCAGTAAGCGAATATGTACGTAACTTAAACTCAGTGTCGAACGAAATAAATTCGTTTTACACAGACCTACATTGAGTTGGACCGTCAAAGACACGTAGCGAAAATTCAGTCGAATGCTCGAGAATGAAGTGAAAGAGGATGATGCCACAGAAATAATGGTCAAAGGTTCGGACAGCCAATAGTGCATGGTTTCTCTCGAACCGAGTAATGTAAGAGGTGAGTTTGCGCGAACAAGCCAACAAGGGAGAGTTCGGACTTTCGAATCGAGTGAGATAGCTTCACGCTGTTATACAGACTCTCGTTGAAATTTTTGTTCAAACGGTGGGAGCGAGGATGAGCTCTGAAGCAAGAGGGTGGTGCGCGTGACGCGTAGAGGATCAACGGGTAGGAGCTTAAAACAAGGCAATCGGATTACGAGATCATATGTATGTGTGTATGTATGTATGTGTGCTTATCGCGTTCACGAGTGTGCGTGTGCATGTGCAAGCATGCCAGTTCCGAACCGCGTGTTAGACTCTACCGGTGTTACGTGCAATCCCTTTATCACCCGTTCCTCTTCCTATCTTCTTCTCTCCATCCTCCTGTATACTGATTAAATGATAGAAAAGTCAGAAAAAGAACTCCGATACACCAACACACAGCAAGTCCGGAGCCGTTACCTTCGTTTTCCGGTTGGCACTTGGTACATCCGCTAGGTTGTACCTGTTCTTTGCACGAGTAATATAATATAAAAATATAAGTTTCTCCCGTACGCTCGTTTCTATCGCTCCAGGCCGTGTCCTACACTATAGTACGAAGCCTTAAGCTCGTAGCTATGGTATATAGCATGCACTATGAACACGGTTAGGCTATAATACTCCTAGCGATGATATCGTTACTCTCCTTTACATACATAAATTTTGCATACGATAGCATGACGACTAGGCAATTTGGCTATAGGTCACAACGACTTTAAGGTTGTACTATTCATCGGTTTGTAATCTACCACACCCCCTTCTTCTTCCGGACCTTTTTTATTTTTATTTACGGCTCGAAGGCGATCGTTAATGTTGGCGTGCTGTTTTGATATAAAATCTCTTTGCCACCGGACCATCATTAGTTAATCCTCTACGATGTAACTATACCTATGAATACATATATATTCAGTACACGATGCGCAGTGGTAAATGGGACCTTCGCTATATCTATCAGCAGGCCATGGTGCACACTGTTGCATATACAGGTATATAATGTTATATGATCGTTAATCGCTCGGGCACTCTTGAAACTCGTCGGCGATTCAATTATCCCTTATTTAGGTCAGCTGGAAGCGTACTATGAGTGCTCACCGTACCACCATCACGCACGATATCGCGCGATTACGTGATAAGCGAATTCTAATAATCTTCTCAACTAATCTGGTCACTTTTCTCCCGTTTCTCCACACCTCTTGATATCATTTACCAAGAGTAGAAAGATCGTCTATTGACACTGACTACTCAGCCCTCTGATTCTACTATCAGGCACCCTATTGTATAAAATATATTTTTGTTTGTCCTCGAGATTTAGCTCCAAGTCAGAGAAAATAAATTCTGTATTGTTTTCTTTTACCTTGAGTCTATTTCTCACTTGAGACTGACTTTTATCTTTTACAAAGACACGATTTTATATCGATATATGATATACTTGCGTGCATTGAGTGATAATCGAGGTATTATACTCAAATGTATCATATCTTGTTAAAATACTGACCTTATCTCTGATCTCCTGTCGCATCTTCTCACGCTCCTCCTCCATCTTACGGTGCTTTTCTTTCCGCCTGTCTTCAGCCTCTTTGATGGCCTCCTGCCGTTCCCTCTCGGCCTCCTCTTCCTTCTCCTTGTCATCTTCGTCGCCACCCTCCCCACCTACCGCACCTATAAGACAACAAAAAAAACGAGATGGAACGTTAGTAAAATACAGAATCATGTGAACAGATTGAATATGATGTTAATGAATTCTTTACATAAATAAAGCTTAAAATAATTTTTATTCTTCACTTTTTCTGTTATAAGGAAGTAACCAATTGTGCTAATTATCAACTAGTAGGAAGTAATGAGTTGATATGTCGACAAAGATATCTCAATGAAATAGTACTTGACTGTAGTCAAGGATACTGAGAGCCTCTATCAGTATGTTATTCATATATATTGAGATATATATAACATTTTTCTCCCTATTTTGAGTAATTATCGAGTTCGAATCCTTGAAAGTGTTAAAATACTGGTTCGCAGCTGCCTGATGCGGTGGCTTCGGTTTTGGAGTATGTGTAACCCGGGGGTGTAAAGACCTATAGTTCGGTGGCGCACTAATGGACGTGTGAGTCTATATATACTCATGATTCTCGCACGAGGATTGACCCAGTAACGACCTCACTCAATGTATATATGTATGCACTTGTGATATAGTAGACAGTAGTACGAGTCAGGCACGACGTTAGCCTACATCGTTTGTTCGATGACCTCGAAATTAGCAGCGACCTCTTGACTTTACCCTCGGTTGATTTGGAGTAGATCACGTGTACACCACCGCCAACATGACAGCAGCACATCAGTGAATGCAGAAGCACTTATGCTGCTTGAACGAGGTGGGGTTATAGCGATGTAGAGAAGTAGTAGATGGAGGTGGTGAGCCGCATGAGGGGATTCGACCTCAAGCTTTCGGGCTCGAATTCATTAGTGCTAGCAGTAGATACTCGACCGAACGAACCTCGTGCTTCTGTCAAGAGGGACAAACATCGACAGGAGCTTTATACGATCTATATAGAGCGATCGCGCCGTTATATACATCGTTAACGTTTCAACTTTGTCAAATATTGGAAGCACGTGGCACACTAGTGAGAAAATATTCACTGTTTCAGAAAAAACAAATTAAATTATTAAGAAAATGTCATTGCTTGAATAATCGTACGTAAATTTACTTTCCATTTTCTTTGATTCCTGGTGGAACGGTACTTTTACAGCAGCAAAAATAAAAAATAATTTAAACGGTTTTTGGACATTAAATTATTTACGGGATAGAAAGAAACATAATAATAAGTTATTACAAGTGTTAATTACATTTGTAATAAATATAATTTGCAATTGACAAACTTAAGATGCTTTTTTACGATATTAAAGAGAATTTCTCTATTACCGACCGTGTCAGGAAGACCTGTCCCTACGACAAGTCTTCCTAGGTAGGACAATAGAAATAAACGAAGATGCAGAAATGTTTTAATTATAATGATTCAGCGTCGTTTTCCCATTGGCTGTTGGTCAAGTGGTAGCTGATGGTGATAATTGATGGAGAGATTCTGGACTAGGAATTTGTGTGCTCGGAGAAATCGTGGTAGTTCTGTCAAACCGTTAAGTGATAAATAATAATCCATGCGTATAGTTTCATAGTGGAACCAATTAAAGATAGATAACAATAAAAATAGTAGCAGGGACGAAAAAATAATTGTTGTCACTTTTAATCGTTGTTTTCTCTTTTTCTCAGCGATATAGACGTTTACCTTATTTTCATTTGTATTTCTCAATAAGGAAAAGAATATATTTAAGCTTTGAAAATACGATAATATACATGACCTCAATTGGAAGCAGTAAAGAATTATGAAATAGCTTTCTAGGAATTGAATTTCTAGATTTCAACTACTTTTCGTTACACAATTAGACTATTTTCCTATACACGAAGTTCGATAAATTCACACCTCGTCGGATGCAATCGTACGAGAATCCTCTGTAATGGATAGAGTGGAGTTGGAATCGAAAGCTTCGAGATCGAATAAGCTTGAAAACGTGGAGCTGTCGAGGCTGGGACTTGAACCAACGAAAATAACTCTACCGTGAGACGCTAACAAGGTTTGCGCTCATGAGACTTTGGGAATGATCCAATTCTTAACGATCGTATAGTTTCTACCATCACGGAAGTATCGCGACTAGAATGAAATCGATTCTTTCGTTCGTTATCTCGATTCCATACGGAGACATGGAGAGGCAAAATATATTTCTGATATATTTATCCATATTTTTAACGAGCAGTTGTACAATTAACTTGTTCTTCAATTTGTTGCCTTCTTTATTCAGCTGAAGTGAACAAATAACGTCGTAGCTCATTTGCTCTCATAGCGATTAATGACTTAACGGCGCTTTATTGCGCCGCGTTCGTATTCCTCGGATTGGCTTCTGCTTTTTTTTTTTTAAATCTTTTCTTTCTTCTTTCGTTTGTGCGTTTCCTGGGTACTGTACCCTCCATCTCTCATGTTCACTTTCCGTCTCTATTAATCCGAGGGAAATTCCTGTCGAGCACAGCCTACGGTAGTAATTACTTTCAAAGCATATCTCCTATAGCTATTGTCTACTTCGTGGTACAGAAAATATATTACCCTGGCTATTGGCTATTTAATATTTGATATTTTTAGTTAGTTAATCAGCGTAGCCTGTACATCCTGTTTCCCTTTCTCAAGGTTACAATTTCTTCTTTCTCGATCTTTCCTTTCCTTTTTCCTATGTAATTATCTTGGATACTGTAATCTCTATCTTTGATTCATATGTGATCTTCCATGTCTCTCGTCGTTCGAGGGGAATTCCCACCGAGTAAAACATTTACAGTACCGGTAGTACTCATTTTCAAAGTGTATGTACCGCCATTGCATACTTCGTGGTATATGTTTGTATGTTTCCCTCTCAGGTTCGCGAGATGACTCGTGATTCCATTGGGAATAAATGTATATGTAGTCTCTTTCTTGTTACATTCTTTAGCTACGAAAATAGTATAAAAAGATAAATAAGAGGAGAAAAATCGAAAGAGATTATCAATACATTTTTTTTTAATGCTGTAAACATTACAGAAGATGATTGTTTTATTCATTACATTTGAGAGGCTTCGAAGCTGTAACCCAAACGTTCAATATTGATTCCTTTTCAGTAGAAACATTTTCAAGTCTCATTTATTTCGCCTCATTTCTCTGATTCATTAAAATTGATATCGCGGCTTCGTCGACGACATCCCCGTGGGATCAAACATTTCACGATAATTTTTCAATCCAGTTCACATAGCTACATATTAACATGGAAAAATGTTACACGCCAAGAGAAAATGAATGCCTTGGCAGTTCGTGGAAATCTGTCGACGAGAGAAGGAAATATTTCTTTCCGGGCACCTACGAGTTACTCTTCGAACATTTCTCAGAGACAGCGAATGGAGAGTAATGAATAAGAGATGGAAAGAACGAAATAATGATATCTGACTAGGGCCTCTGGCTACCACGGAGAAATTAATACCACTCTCGTGTCTTCCGGTATCCTGCTACTCGTCTTCCTCCATTCATTCATCCCCATCTATACTACTTTATTTGATCATTTTATCTTCCTGCTTGCGAGATTATAAAATCCCTGGTTGTCCGGGATTAAAAATATTTATATAATTAATATAAAAAAGTAGTTTTATATTATGTTTTTTTTTTTTAATATTACAAAATTTTATTGATAGCCTGATAGAGACACAAATATTGAAAGATTTTTCTATCGAGATAATAGAGTAAGTCATCGTTTTTATTTTTACATTTTCAACTGTTTTCTGAAACAGAGTTAAACAAATAATGAATTGTAATTAAAAATTAAGAAATAATCCATGAATTGATGTTTAATTTTCAGTTCAAAATATCATTTATTTAACAGATTATTCCGATGATAGTTACTTGTATAACGATTATTAATAATATAATAGTGTAAATACTATTTCTGTGCTATCGTGTTCAATTCCCCTGACGAATGAGTTAAAAACCGTATGAAACGAGGTCGAATCTGCGTTGAATTCACTATACTATATGATCTTCGTATTATTATCGCGAGAGTTTGAAAACTTTGAGTTAGAGAACGTCGGTTGCCCCCGATGCACTTGCGAGTTTCACAACTAGAATACAGAGTTCGAAGTATACCAGGTCTATAAATATGAAACCGGAATTTGCCTATAGATGGCCCTAGCTGTCAATGTAGTTACCGTCAGGTGGGAAAAATGTATAGTTAGCGATGGGCAATACTTCAAATAAAATATTTTTTATCATTTTCATACAATAAACGTGTATTTTCTATACAAAAATTCCGATTTCATATTCATAGACCTGGTATATATAAGGTTTTGTTCAGAATTGTCTCGTAGTTATATATTTCGCTATTAGGTCATTTCGTCAGCGAGAGTATTTTCTGGTATTACAAAATTTTCGGTTGAATATCTTGAGTAGAAAATCATTACACGTATATAGCTGTACCTAACTGTTATTTCCGGATGAATAACGATGGTTATTATGTAAAAGACGCGTTTGCGAAACTCTTTGACTATCCTGAAAGTAATAATACTGCTGACAAAGGAACTTCCAACATTCAGAAAAATCGTGTTAGTCCTGGTAACTGTCAAACGACAATTTGCAACAGTTATATGTTTACACTACTGGAAACAAAAAGTTAAAGTTAATATTCAAATTGTCGAGTGAACTAACATTGTCACTTAACAACTGCCAGGAATATTACAGTTTGTAGGTAGAACCATAAAGTTCTCTGTGTTTAACAATATTGAAACACAAAAGTGCACGTTTTCACGGTATTAACTAAAACAGAATACAAAATAACGATAAACAGCTAATGACATATTTTATTAAAAGAAGTACTAAGAATTGAATAAAAATTTACACTAATAAACAATTCTTTATAATATTTTCGATGCCGTATCTCTGTTCCGTCGCATGGGACAAATTGATATTCATTATATGTAAAATGGTAACATTTCTAGACGCGGGGTTTTGCTGAACATCCAATAATCTCTCGACCTCAATAAGACCTTCGTAAGTCGTAGCAGAAAAACATCTGCAGAGCAGTCGGGTTTTTTTTGTCTATAATAAATGCATTAAAAATAATCCTTCGAAGTCAAGAAAAAGTAATTCGCGAAACGGGTCATTTATGAGTCCGCATATCTTCTTCAGGCTCGCGGATTATACCTTCAGGTACAGTGCAAGGGTCAGCAAGGATACTCACGGGTCAGCGTCTATGCCGAAGTATTTTTTATCTGTTTGAAAGATCGATGCGCAAAAAGCATCTTGCCTCTCGCTTATAACCGCTCAAATTTTATTCGAAGTCTCGGTAAAAATCCCCTCTTGTTTGTCTCTCGACAAATTCTTTAGATTTTGTAAACATAGAACTTTTAAAAATCAGTTTAAGAACTGATACCGTAAGAAACAATCGCATAAACGATTTACTAGGTGCTCATTTACGGTAGACTCATATTAATTGCGGTATCTCAAATCTTCAATTAAATTCAACTTTGTAATGACATCTTCGGTATTAATTTATAACAACTAGAGTGAAATATAACTGTCATGTTTGGTTTTGAATAAACAATACCTTTGTTCAACGTCAGTATAAACCGTATTTTAATATCTCAAACTCTTATCTTTCTTAACAACGGAAATAAAAATAAATATCGCTGGCGATTAATTTTCCTGACGACGATTCGTACCAGCGAAGACTTTGTCACTGCCAGCGTGAATTCAGGCCTTGCAACCCTGAACGGTCTTATTAGTTCCGCGAGGTTATCGTAGTAACTCGATTAAAGAAAAAAACAAAATTTTTGTGTATCGAAGTTCATTTCACGTATCGACCGCTTCCATATATTTTTCACTGAAAAGATTTTCTCCATGTTTCTGGTTTCTGCATAGGTTTGGTAATTCTGTAGATAAATTTACAAGCAGAGTTCTTGAATACATCTCGTAACTTGTGAAATTCAAGTCTCGTCAAGCTGCAGTCAGCAAAGGTCGAGAATATTTTTACACCTCATTTTCGTGCGGTTAGATGATGCAATTGAGTTAGCTTTTATAGAATGTGAGGTATGTGCGGGTTATCCTTGTTGAAGAAACCTTCTTGTCAAAACTTTTGCCTCTGAAGTCTTGACTTAAAAAACAAAATTACGCAGCAAGAGCGTATTCATGATGGAGATTATGTACAATGTATGGTATATACATCATTACTAAAATGCAAAGCTTTTGATGGTGTTCCCTGAACTTAAATTATCATCGAGGTATAAAACCAAGACTTGTATGTGAAAGTTATTTGCGTTTATCAATTATCAAATGAGTAGTTAAAATGTAAGGTTAATTATCGTTTTATTATTTATTTTATACGTGATGTTATATTTAATTATAAGTTACGTTAGTAAAATCAATTTTACTTGCCGGACTAGTGAATTTTATTTTTAATTGAAACGCTTTAGAGAATAAATAGTGTTGTCAAAATTTCAGCGTAGGTATAACCGAAAAAATTAATGAGCACCATAAGTTCCGAACTAACCGAGGGTTTCGTAAATACTACGATAAAAACAGCTGAAACTTTGTGACTGCTTTCGGGCTGATGAACGAGTACCGACGATGACGGACCATACTAACATACATCAGAAAAGCCACGACCATGTGCGGTCGGCTTACAAGGATTATTAATCGAGCGTGCGAATCGAGTTTGCTCAAGTTTGCAATGGAGGTTTGGGTCGCTGTAAAAAAATTCTACTTAGCAGCAACGACAGCGACGTCGTATTCGATCCCTTGGTACAAAGGTGTATACCGATATAGAGCGGAACGCTTTGCGTCTTTTTTAAATTCCATTTTTCTTTTATTCGCGCATTAATTCCCAACGCTAATTGGAATAATCCAAAGTGCCGTAAAAGCGTGAAAGGTCCGGGAGATTATTCGTGACAATTCTCTTGAGGCTCTTGAGAGAACGGGAAGGAGGGATAGCGAAAAGCGGACAATTTTCTCGGCTCGTTAACTCGCGGAGTGCCTAAAATTGGAGGACAATCAAGTCGGCGGGACAGTGTGAATTTTTATGTCTCCGGGAACCGGCATCACGCGGAGAAAGCCAGAGGTAAATCAGTGTGATGGTTGCGGAGGGGCGAAGAAAATAAAGCACAGCGCCTCTGGGATTAGTCGGTAAACGCGCACACGCTATCGCGACCCTCGGGCTTCCGACGGGTAATTGGGTGCTGAATCAAATATATATTTATATTCACATATATATATATATATATATATATATATACAAGTATAATGAAAAAGGAATATAGTACAAGGTAGGTTGAGCATAGCGAGCGGTGGAAGAGCGTTTCCCGAATGGAAATTACGGAAACGGCTTTGTACGAAATCCACGCGATACATTTTTCTGTATACCATTTTCCAGAAATACGGATAGAGCGAAAAATTGAGAGGGAAAGATGAATTGGAGGATGAACCGAAGGGTCCAGAGTAAAAAAATCTGTGGCTATACATCCAGCGTGAATCAAGCATTGCCAAAGCCCTGTTATGGCGGATATGACTTTTTGCGAGTACTCAGCAGTGCTTCGTTCACACCGAATGTAACGCTACAGATTTTCTACTCGGAGTTATTGAAAATATTCAAGCGATTTTCTGATATAACAGTTGACGATTTAATTAATTGAGACCAAAAGTTATTCAATGATAAGATCGTGTGAAACAGGCTGTGAAATCACATAATATTATGGCATTTGTGCAAAAAGAAAATAATTGCTGTTTCATAATATAACGAGTCACCCTTAGCTTCGCGTATCGATAAGACACTGCGAGATCCATCTGTTTGTAAACGGAGTAATTATAATCCCGATAGTCGATTCGATCGTGCTCGCTGACCTACGCCCTCTTGCTCGCACACACGCGAGTAGAGCCCGTTGTTACCGATTCAACTGCGTTTATATTATATGCTCCGAACTCGTTGGTTTTCACGTAAATCATTGATGCCGGAACGAATCCGAGTACTCTGTCGAGTCGGACAATTACCATTCTCGGTTAAATTTATCACGGTGTAAAACGCCGTTAGCGTGAACTTTTTTTTGTGTTAGACGCTTCAGTGTAGACGCATATTACGGTGTAAAATTTACTCGAAAGATTTTGTCAAATTCTCAATTCATCATATCAATACTGACGTTAGTATTTTTAGGAGGCTCATTACCGACGGAGCACCACGATTCGGAATGATCGGTACAAGAGAGACGATGGTAAAAACATCTAACACATATTTTCGATATTTTAAAGCTCACTTCGTGTCACATTGACGCAGTGCGCCATATTATTTCAGCATTCTTACAAAAATGTGGTTACAAAAACGGCACATTTCATCTGGGTGTAATTTCGAGACTATGCGCAGTATTTGTTACTCACGAGCCGATCATACAAACGTTTACCATTATAAAAATTTGCATTTAAACTTCCCGTTCGAAATCCGTTGGTCGTGATTTATTGTATCGCGTGTCGGGTAATTGATTCACATTAATTCAACGGTGTCCTATGACAGTTGTTAAATAGACTTTGGGCCGTTATTTTCAATGCAATTTATATGCGTGATTGATTCGCGCGCCTTGTAAATTATTGGTGATTGATGATAATCCGCGCGTTTATCTTTTTACATTTGTCTGTACATATTTTCAATTGAAATTTGAAATTAACGTATGATTTTTTCAAAACTTTGTTGTATGAAACTTCATTGTTATTTCAAATTATGATTTATGGTTGACGGAACGATTTATTCACGAAATACACATTATATTCAGGAATTCTTAATCGATATATCACGAATGATATGTTCCGCTGTCGAGCTCTTCAGATATATTTAATGGATATTCATTATTGAATAAATTAATTTACCGATTGGTGCATTATAAATTTATATTTTCGACGACTTCGTAGCAAATTATTCGTAATAATGACAGATGACGGGATAAAAATGAGTGAATTTGTAAATTATCGAACTGGTCCGAGTTTCCTTATTTAATTATATTGTACGTAAGCATTATTCAAAATCTTCGAAATTCCGCTTCTTTCAATCCGTTTGTTGAATTTTTGGCGTAAACGAGAGGATTAACGAAATAACTTTTGAATTGATTTTGTGCATGAGTGCAAGAACGAGAAAATAAATGATAAATATAAACTATACGTTTCTCTATTTAACTATACATTGAGTGAACACTAATAAAAACCTCGAAATTCCGCTTCTTCAATCCGTTAGTTAGTATTTTGCATAAGCGAGAGCACGAAGTATCTTTTGAATTAGTTTTACGTATCAGAAGTACAAGAAGTTCGAAATTTTGCTTCAACAACCTGGCAGTTGAAATTTTACATAATCGAGATGGTTAAGTTTATTAATTACTTTTGTACAAGAGTGCGAAAACGAGGAAAAAAAATTGAATATAGATTGAAGGTTTCCTCAATTAACAATATAGCGAGTAAATACGATTAAAAAACTTGAAATTCCGTTTCTTCAAACCATCAGTAAGAACTTTGCATAAACGAGAGGGTTAACAAAGTATCTTCCGAATTCATTTTGTGCAGGAGTGCGAGAATGAGAGAAAAAAAGAATGAATAACGATTATAGACCGAAGAGAGACTCGAGTCCATCGGAAACGGGCATGAACGGTAAGTTTATTTTTGCACCACACTTTCTCATCTCTCGTGATTCAGTTCTCGAGTCTCGGGTCATGCATTATTGGTGAAGCTTTAAATATTCGAAAAGGGTCCTTGTTGGAGGTCCTAGCTCGTGTACGATTCACAGAACTCTTGCGTCGAGACTAGCTAAACTGCGCGTGTAACTAGCGCGCACTTCGGAGGATGAGGGATCGCAGAAGGATCGAGGATCCTCTCAGCTCGACTATGGAGAACAGGTGTGAAAGCTGGGTACTGGAGCAAGACACGGGAAGGGGACGCAGAGCAGCAGAGGATATGGTAGTATAATGGGATGAGGGTGTGAAGGATGTCGAACGCCGAGAGTCTGCTGGATGATCCGATAATTTCCCTAAGTGCCCTTCACGTTCACCTCGTCGTCCGACGTCTCGTCTATATACCTCTCGTCCTTCCATTCTGGTGTACTTGGTATTGTCCACTCGCTCCTGCTCGAGTCCTACGGGACGTGTCGCGTGCCTCGCTTCCTAGTTTACCTAATGCTGCTACGCATTTATGGATAATCGATCCATAAATTCGCAGAAGATAATTTTCCAGTGAAAATACATTTTTTTAAACGTAGGCAATCCTGTAATTCCTTTATCAAAAATATATGTCACGAAATCTCATGATACATTAATAATGCCGCTTACTCGTCGTTGATTTATAGAAATGTTCTTTCGCGTGACCAGAGAAAAACGTTGTTAACGTAAGTGTTGTTAACGTCGCCGGCATAAAGGTTCACGAGGGAACAGGAGTCCCAACAGCGAGACGAAATTTCTCAACGGGACAAAAGTAAGAAAGACAAATGTCCTGAATATAAGTTCAACATGAAATGCGCTCTCGGGATGTCTAAGCTTTACGTGCGTCGCTTTGTCCTATCCACACTCCTTCTTTTCTACTGCAACTCCTACTCATAATATTTGCGTAGTGTACAAGTGGTGATTACAGCCCAGCAGACTACACGGTAAAAAATATTTGCAGAAGTGACATTTAATGACAAATTAATGTAACATGAAATTTACTTGTTTTATTTTTATTTTTTATGTCTCAATGGAAATGTAATTTTTTATTATTTAAAAAGTATTTTAGTTCGAGGACCCTGTAGAACATATTTTTGCAAATTATTTCGACAGCTGCTATGTCAAATTTGAACTGAGAATAGTTGTCATTGGTCGAAATGTTTAGTGGGCGTATCTAGCACCAGTTTACTCGAATGTGCTGTATCAAGTATAATATAAAAGATAAACAGAGAAAAGGCATCGTAAAAAAGAGTAATGCAAGTCGAACGAGAGTCTCCTACTTTTTCTTAATGGCGACAGGACTAGAGTAGATAATATATAAGCCACAAGTTCTGTAATAGAACCAACGAGATAACCCGAGAAGCATTCAACGTCTTGGGAAAGGGGTTCGAAAGTTTCGTGAAATTCGTCCGAGTCCGAACTTCAAAGTGTTTCGTTCCCTGTCTCTTCCTCTATTCATGGAAACAAGAATGTCAAAACTTACGTAGAATCGCGTTACACTGTACGGTTGCTATCTTGGCGTCTCCTGTGTCTCCTTATGAAAATATAGAGTTGCAACCTTAAAGAGATATTATGTTGATTATAAGGAATAATAATGTTAAACATACCCAGTCGGTTGTCAGACTATAAATTATAGTAAAACACATTTTGAGATATAAATTTATTTGACATTCTCGTCAAATTTACGTATAAGCTAGTGAATTCAATTACTGACGCTTTAATAGAGATTCACGATACTCGGGATAATAGTAAAACATATTAAGGGAAAATTTAAAGTAATTCGCATATATTTATGTAAATGGGTGTTTCAACTACCCGGTTCGCGTTTAAATTGTCAATAAAAGTAAATTACAAGTAAACGTCTTAATAAAATAAGCAGCACGGAGAATTCATCATTATCGGTACACCTCAGATTTTTAGCTCACCCCCGTGCCCTAAATTATGGACTACACTATGTCCTTAAGCCTTAGTAAGACATTATTAAGGGTTTAATGCTTGCTAATGTAAGCCGAGCATAGTAATAAATACTTGCAACGATTTTAATATATTTTTGAGAAGCCGATTAGTATCATTAGTCCGGAATTAAGACATAACTGAACGAGGTGGAACAAATTTGGAATCTCCCATTTAACCAAAAACATCACCGCGTCGTATATTTTTACGAAGTTACACGAAGTCCCTTAACTAACCTAAATGCAACTATATCCTTCTCAAATATTAAATATCATAAAATATCACGTTATAATTGCAAGTTCCGAAATAGGGATATGTGCACAAACTAGGATTATCATCTTATATTTATTTCTCGTATGTTCCAACGTATACCTTTAAGGGTTTTTCCGTATGATTCATATCAATTGACACTCTATCCTCGTACTCTCTACCCGCATGGGCACAAGGAAACAGTGGAAAACCCATTCCGGTTCAGACGGTCCTGTGTTCTTCTGATTCTCCGGTGTATGCACTACAGTGACTTACGCGCAGATAGCAGTGTTTTACGCGCAGATAGCAGTGTTAGTGATCAGTGTTTCAGAAACACTGATCACTAATTGATGCACCGGACAGTGCACAGCTAAGCTGTCACCCATCCGAGTAATGATAGCACAGAATGCTGCTTAACTCGTAGGACCGCAACAGCTGTACACCGACCGCTCAACCGCCAGTGTTAATGACGACTTTATATATTTTACATTTTTTCCGACTATGCTAATTGTATTTAATAGATTTATAAACAAGTTCACCTATATCCTAACTTATACATTTAGCCTTGGATAGTGAAACTTCATCTCTTCGGAAGCATTAACGCACTGGTGCGTTGATATTGGATAGATGCAATTCTGCCGCCAAAAGTGTCAATCGATTCTTGTTTTCGACGAGTGATTCACATTTTTAAATATTTTATTTATGCAACGCCTGCTTGGAAAGTTCACTTCTCGAGCGGTGTGTGTCTTGGTCAAAGTTGCCGATTAACGAACTCCCATTATCCGTATTACTTTACAGCACTAGTGCATTAAAGTGTTTCATCATTTAACTGTTTTAACTTTACCTAACAAGGAGATGTCACGCTACTACGCGTCAAAAATAGATTTCATAATGGCTAACCTAACACGACTAGCGCTACCGCCAGAACTTCTTGAAATAGCTAATGGTGTTGCTAGAAATTTCAATTTTACACTTCTCTTGAATTGAACTATTCTAGCAGGCTTTGCATAAAATATCTTATGTCACAGGCGCACGAAGTGGCGAATCTGACTATCGTGACTTTACTACATTCGCTTTAAGGCTTTTTGACATGAGGACTCGTGTGGTTGTCACTCACTCGCGTACGGCTCGAGGTATCATTCATTACACTCATCCTCATGTCAATATGATATAAGCCTTAAACTCAAGTGACAACTTCACGATAGTCAAAAAATGCGCCACGTCGCGCACTTGTAGCGTAAACTACTATTTTATCACTGCTTTTTCAAGTGAAATTCTAATTATGATTAATGGCTAGTGCACGATAACGTAAATGCTTACTAAATCAAGTCACAAAAGGAGCAGAAAAGTAGAGAAATATAACAAACTTTGTTATTTGTAATAAAAATATTTTTCTCTACTTCAGCGTCATTTTTCTTTTAACGCGTCTGACACTAGTCGATGCGAATTGAATAAATCGAATCGCATTGGGAGCATTGCACGTAGCGAGAAAGCCAAATGGAGTGGGTGCTTGAATAAATGTCAAGGCTCGTTCCAAATCGAATCCCTGCTGGTCTCGAGAAAAAAAAAAAGGGTCTCGATAGGCACAATAATTCTTCTTTTATAAGGAAGATAGGGGTCGATCGCAACTCTTTTTGCATTTTGATGAAGCTCGATATGAAGGCGCAGGATCCTTCATCATAAAAATCTCGAAAAAAAAAAAAATATTTTTTCATGAAAACAATGTTTTCTTTATGAGGAAGCAAAATAAAAATATTTATATCCCAGAAGCAGAAGTAGGGATTGTTGCAATTGACCACATCCACTGATTTATATTTCGATGTACTGTTTCATAAACATATTACAATACTATTTTATAAACAAATGAGTAAGACTTCGCCTTAATAAATCATTGAAATTGAAGCTCGAAGGTTCAATCCACAGATATATTCACGAACCATCCAGTTGATTTGAGAATATTTTGCCAAGATCCTATTTTCTGGTAAATAAACAAATTTTACTCAAGAAATTTTAAAAGTGAAACACCTTTAGGAAAAATGGAATGAGCTTTGGATGGTAAAAATCATTTTCAAGTACATCGAGTTTATCCCAACGAAGGTACGCTGGGTTAGACAGTGGTGTACTCGTATTTAGAGATATGCAACAACGATGAGGAACACTAGTGTTGCATTTGACTTGTCTACTCCCTTACAGTATCCAACACAATATATGTAACATTGTTAATTGGAACTTTTGTACTACATATAACCATCATTTGCGTTTCTGAAACATGCTGCATGCAGAAACTGTCGAGAACACTGAAGCGTATAACTGGACCTGCAGTCGGAGGAGAACCACGAGTGGGTTTTAAAGAGAGGGAAGGAAAAAGCCCAACTTTGGCGAATTCAGAGTCGGCTAATAGTTACGGAGTATAGAGAAAAGGGTCCAGAGGGCGGTGGTAGAATAAATAGATACAGGATGGTTGCTAATGGAGTGTGCGAGACGTAGCTGCTATACGAGAAGTCACTTCTTGCTGCCTGGCCTCTATTGAAGAGCGCAGGCACGCCCGGCCAGACCATATCGAGCCTCTTTCCACTGGTGTACTTCGTTATTCCTATTACGTTCGCAGTGGGCGCAAAAGCCAGTTAACGAATCCCGCGTGTTCATATGTACATATACAGCTGGGCGTAACTATATAAATATCAAATGATAAATAATCTCCAATTAATTAATATTAGCGCAGAGGAAGCGCACATAATTTTCTAAATTGATTTAGCACAAAATTATGTTGAACATTTTTTAACGCTGTACGGTTAAATTAAACAAAAAAAGCAGATTATCATAATTATTTAGACGAGAGCACAAGTGATACCGTTAAAATATATCACGTACTGTTTATTGCACATGAGTGGTTCTGTATTAAAATTAATAACATATATAATATAGTTTAAAGTATCCACCGAAGATTAAACGTTGTGTGTATTTATCTGTAATTTTTAATATTACCCCAATAAATAATTTGTTCATTATATAATTTCAGTACTTCTCGATTTCACGGGATATTATAACGTTCCGATATGATAGATTAAAGTGATTTAATGTTTGTCTTATACAGAATATTAATTTCTATTTGAATAGATAAAATAAATTTGAACTGCGCAACAATGATATATTTCGGATTTGTACGGTTTATACAAATTTATTTGATATGTAAATTTTAATAACAGTGGAAATGCAAATAATAAATATTTTTTAAAAATCCTTGTTCAATTGTGGATAAAGCAAAACCCTTGAGGCAATCAGACTTCAGCTTTATCTCTGTTGATCTCGATAAAAATCACGTTTGTAACGTAGTGAAGAAAAAATTGCACCGCTTGGAGGATCCAAGGGCATGCGCTCGTCCAAAGTACATACCATGATGGACCAATGCTGGTTTCGCTTTGAGTTATATCGGAACTCTCGTTCGCTCACGATTTCACTGTTACGAGCGAGAGCCGCAGTTATAAATCTTGCGAGGTTCCGAGTCTCTCCACCGGCCACACGGTTGCCCCAGTCGAAAAGCACAGAAGCGAATTCACTCGACTCTCATGCGGCGAGGGAGATCGAGGGAAATGGCTGCGAATAATCCGCTCGTATCTCGTGGCGTCCTTTCAGTTATCGGCTAATCCGCCAGAATAGGAATGCGAGACGGCTCACGATTGCGCTCAAGCATTTGTATCACTGTATGTTATATATCCGTATGGACGAGAATTCGAGAGAAAAAAGGGTGGAAACGGGTGTCTGTGGCTCTATCTCAATCACTATCTCGTTTTCACGCATTCCCAACGGTCTTATTCGCTTTTCTGATTTTCTATTTTTCTTTATTTCTCTTTTTCCCTATTTACCTCGATCGCTTTCCATCGAGTCTTCAGAAATCTAGATGGAAAATCGTTTTGAGAGAGACAGGCAACGCATCTGTGTGACGATGAAATTGTCGAAACGATAGATACGTGCAATATGTACCACAAGAAAAACTGCATCGGTTCTCGTATCGGGTGTACGTCGCTAAAACTTGGTTAAAATGCACATATATTTTCTTCTCTCAATCGAGAACGAGCCAACGAGGTTGGGCCACTGAAATAGATTTTTATCCGTATATATGGAGTAGGAATATGGGAAAAACCTAAAGTATGGAAGAGGTATGTGACAAAAACACGTTCAAGAGAAAAGCTCTTTGCGAGAGAGGGCTGTATGTACAGTTTCTGACGAAAAAAAATTAGAACGTGTGTGAATGTATGTATATGAGAAAATAGGGATAAATTCTGAAGAGCAAGTATGTACATAGGTTAACTCAAAATAAAAGCACACTCGACCGTACTCGTGCAAATTAGATTTAATGGCACTGTACTCTTAATCCCTACGCGGAAGAAAGACGTACGAGTACTCTCATTTTCTCGTTTCATCCGTAAAGAAAAAAAACCTCCAGGAATTCATAGCATTTTTTTCTTTCTTGTAAATAATAATTCTTTTTTGCGTTACTGAAACACTATTTAAGTTTATATTGCAAAGTGAATTTTTAATATTTCTAGATGTTTCCCTATTTGCGATGAAAGAATAATTATTCGAGTCTCTGTCAATGTTTGTACTGGAAATTTGTGTCATTACATTAGGTTCTTTCATTTTTAACTTTAAATTTTTTCTTTTCACCGCCACCCTGTCTATTCACAGATTTGGACGTGAAAAATAAATATCACGACAGAGAGAGGCGAAAGGGAGACGAGAATTCCTAAATAGTACCTCACTGAACATTTATGATCAATTCATGAGGCACTTTATAGAAGTAAATGATAGCGATCCTATTTTGCGAAGCGTTTTTTGAGGTTAAAAGAAGTTTTAGCATATTGAAGTATTCAAGCTGGGAAGATTTAAAAAAAATTACATTCGTCACGAAGCTGATTGTAATTTTATGTAATAAACATAATGGGTTTGCCTGAAAAAATTGCAGGTGTCCTCTACCTAATCTTAAAGCTGTTATCACTTTAATTAACCATGAGATCATTGTGAGTACCGTGCGAAATCCTCCGACTTTTGTATAAAAGATTTTTCCATCGGTACTATCATATTCGTGGTATATCACTATCGTGGGATAATAATTGATAATCGAGCTACCACTCGCTGGAAATTTCTTTACCATAACTTAAAAAATACTACACGAACGGGGTTCACTAGGAATTGAGTTCAACTGCTTTATGACTTTGGTACAAACGTCGAGCGAGCCTCAGGTTATTTTTCTAAAGCATTCCTTTCGTGAGATTTTTTTTTTAAAGTCGACATCCATACTTAAACAGGATGGAAGTTGGTATAAAAATAAAAAGTAAAAAATGAAAAATCCCGCTATCCACATGATATTACGATGTATTTAAATATTACATTTGATAAAATGGTAAAACTGCGTGTTTATATACCATACACGAGGGAGCAGCACTTAATAAGACAAATATAGAACCTGAAAAATATTCTCACTGGTTCGTGTAGTCTAAAGAGGATGAAGTAAATCACAAATTTAGCTGCGCGAGCCGAAACGCGTCCGTTAATAATAATATCGTTTTCGTATATTTTATGACGGCAGTACGTACAAATTAGATTTTAATATGTAGCTTTAATTTTTCCATAGTAATACAGAGTCATACGAGGGCTCTCATTTTATCGTTAACTGCTGACCTAAAAAGTTTGTTCGTGAATCATCTCGTTACTACGCTTTTTAATTACAAAGTCATTAGACCCGGGGAAGTAATATCGGTTTTGTCTCTCGTACAAAACTCGTTCGAGTCATCTCGCAGTATTAAAAATCTTGAACTATTCATTTTGATAAACAAAATGCTCGTCTGCTCTTTTTAATGTAATTGATTGATACATGTTTTGAATTTATCTTGACGTTCTCATTGGAAGAGGAGGAATATGGATGCGAAGGGTTCCGTACAATGCGATGCAGACGAGAAATTCACGATAAATAAACAGAATAAAGAATAATAATAACAAAAAAAAAAAAGTAATTCTGAAATTTCGAGGGCGCTGATATCACGCTGATATCGGTACTCATTGTGTTTTATAGCGAATGGCGCATGATCCTTATTCCGTCAAAGGACCGGCAAACACAACCTACATTTTTTATAAGCTCGATGGTGCACCAGGCGCTTTCACCCGCATAGCTGCCGGGTAAACCCACGGTGTAGCTCGTACGGGAGTTTCTCCAGTTCTGAATCAAATGAATTTGCGATAAAACGGACATTTCCGAGGTAGAAGAAAATCCGATAAATTAGCTGGATGGAAAATAAAGCATGCGGAAGAAGTTATTGTACATGTCTTAACTTTTCAAAAACATAGCCTGGTCGTAACAACTTCGGTGATAGGATTATTCAGTTTTTACACTGTGAGCTCTCTACGATTATTATTAAGATCACTTATTCGTGCGGCTTAAGTTCTTTGATAAAAAAAATCAATATTTCTGAGACCTTCCACAAGATGGGAAAGCACGTCTGTACGATAGATTTTTCCGTAAAGTGTAATGAACCTAGCAACGCTCACGTACATAAAATAAAACCACAAGTAAATCTAGGAGCTTACGTAAGCTTCCACGAAAACACACACACACACACACACACACTGCACACGTCGATCGATACTCTCCAGTCGCTTGCAAAAAAACGAAGGAATCGTTCTAGGAATCTAGTTGTGCAGGCTCGTTAGCGGTTTGCTCCATATACAGTATTTCCAGGTACTCATCACATACTCGTATACTTATGATATACTTGTATACTTGTCATATACTCGCACTAACTATTTAAGCTTCTACGAAAAGTTCTCTCACGTAAATGCTGTAAAGTTTGAAGGAATAATAATTGCTTAAGTGTTTTTCTGTCTTCCCATAGGCAATAGCAGCAAAAGCTCTTATCGTACATTAGCAGCAGGAATTTTGTGCCGTATAAAGTGGCTATTGTGCATCACAGATGCATGTGTGTGTGTGTGTGTGTGTGTCTGTGTGCGCGCGCGAAGCGTTCCCTACAGCACCGATGCAGCAGCTTCGAGAATCTGAGGATTGGTGCAGTAATTTCAACGGGAAGTGCCTTTTCGTCGTGAAAATGTCGAGCAACTCCAGATATCTCGCCTCGAGAGATTGCGGTACGGCAATGCGGCATACTCTTGAGTGGAAAGAGCGTAGAGAGCTAATAGATCGTTGCTTTAGCTTTTGTCAACGTTCGGTTGTATATCGTAGTTCCACATACAGTTTGCTATCCAATTTCTCTTTGGACTGTTCTCACCGAGGTTCGTTCGCACCGGGATATCGATGGATAGATACACCGAGAAAATAATTTATTTATTGTTAACAAATTTAGAGTTGGATATGGCGAAATAAATGTTTAGTTATTATTATCAAATTTTAGTTGGACTAAATAATATTGGTTTGGGACAAATAAAGCTAGAAAATATTTGCTAACAAATAAAAAATCTTATTTGGCTCGACTCTAATTTAGTTATTATAATTAAACATTTATTTCGCTATATCCAACTCTAGATTTGTTATTATTGACTAAATTATTTTCTTTGTGAACGTGCGAAGAAAGGCTTTCGTTTCAAAAGTTAGGGAAGGATTGAAGCGAAGGAAGGAATTTCATTGGAATTCGCTGTCGCGCATAACAACTTGGTTTATTATTAGAAGTAGAAATATATCAAAAGCACAAGAAGACTGTTTATAAATAAACGTGGCAAAGTAAATGCGATTAATTGCTGCATGATTATTCAAATTCTGGCAACTATTCAGATAAAATATTTTTATAGTGAAACCGATTGAGAGTAGTCCGTTATAGTCAATACAATTTTTATATTTCAGTGTACTAAGTTTACATCTAGAACAAAATGTAACTAGACCTGCATGTGGCCCCTGTCGGTCAATCCCTTAGAACTAGTCAGGCCCTGATCAGGACCCTGGTCAGACTCCGACCTGGATCCTGGTCAGGGCCAGATCAGGATCTAATATCCCGAATTCGACCAAATTTTTTATCGAGATGTTGTCGACGGTCTTCAGGTGAATTCGGGCATTAACTAAGCGTTCACTGCGTGTAAAACGTGTCAACTGAATAAATGAGAGAATGGTACGCTACGAGAAACGTAGACTCGTACACTTCCATAAGCAAGGTATAACCCTTCGAGATGGCAAATTCAATCCCTCTGGACAAGAACGTATCGGGCGAAGGTTCTTTGTTCTCATGCATAATACATCGGCTATTCGTTGTCCGACGTTAACGAAAACGGACGCCGAACTCACATAGCGTTCTTCACACGGTGTTCCCAGCTCAGCCGACATTCTCGACTCTTCTTTCTCTATACAGCTTTTCTTCTTGCTCCCGTGCTACGCTTATAGGTACACGTTTACCCTCTGCCGGGACTCGCAGTCGCATCAATCTTATTAACCTGAGTCGGCCTTGGACGCTTAGAAATTCGAATATCGGACGATAAATTTTCGCTGCTTCGACTCTTCTGCATCGTATTGCCTTGTCTCTTCTATTGACCTCATTCGCCTTTTTTTTGTTATACAACTTTTTTTTTCGTTGTTAATCGTTGATTCGGTCGTTAATCGTATTTTGTTTGAATCATAATTTTTATGATTTTTAAATTCCAGTGGCCTCATCGCATTCACGGATTAGGACGGTTAAAATGATGTTTCATACTCAATTGATGTATACGCTGTTGAATTTTATGTTTGACTGATGTTTGTAATCTCGCCGAGACTGTGATGAGACTGTAGATGCAATAGCCACACAGTATTGTAACCAAATGTGTCCCACAACGGAAGAATAGTTGGCAAGTATGTGCCAAGCATGTCACGAACCCTCGTCGTCGTGATAGTCATCGTCTTTGTGTCACCTCATCTGGCTTCGCCTTACCGGGCAAAGACAGTTACCTCTTGTGACATACGACACAGACCGACACATACCAACTAGATAGCAAAGCTCTTTGTCTCTTTGTCTCCAACGCTATCACACCTACCCTCGTGGTTTAATTTGAATTTTAATTCAATGCGCATAACAACCCTCTCATCTTGGTGTCGTATCCAAGTGACTCGGTACATTTTCCTTTCGTAATCGTGTTTCCCCAAGGTTCACATATATTCCTCTATCTCTCGCTAAAAATAAAATACTCACATTACTTTCTTTATATCCACCGAATACTAATTGCGCGATGATAATAATAACGATAGAGCTGATGAGAATTTTTTTCGTTTTCGTTCACAGTCCGAAAGACAAATTTTATATTCCAATCGGTGGAGTAGTGTTAATTAACTCGATGGTCATTTCTCGTTGCACATATGCAAAAAGCACACAATTTTGCATACGTGCACTAGAGTGGATTTGATAATTACGAACTGTATATGCCGCAGACGAGGATAGAGACCTTTAATCCGTTGGTATCGAGATCCACCCAGCCACTCGATGTCTCATTCCTACCCACTTTCACGAAAAACTCGCCCTTTACTCAGAATGAAATTTCAAATTTCATCTTCGCTCTTTTCTGTAGTCGGAAAGAAAATTCGTTGCTTCACATCGGTACGATCACTACCATTCGCTATATATTCAACTGTTCAGCGACAAATAACGCATTTGACCATCCAGCCCTCAATTTTATTACGATTTTAATTTGACGATATAGAACCTTTCTCTTCATGCTACCTCGAATACCAGATGTAATCGAATTTCCGGTACACCAGTGGATAACCTGTTGAAAAAGTCGTGTTGCAAAGGTACCCAGCAACGCCTAGGCAAGGGCATGCCATGGAAGTAATTGAACTATACGAGCCAGAGATTCCATGTCAAGCAAATCGTTCGATCCAGAGATAACGAACCATGATATACGTGAGCTGACCGAACCATCAGGCAACCTCTGAGACAGTTAGTTGGATAGTGAGAAAGCGAGTATCCTGACAAATCCGCTCTGCTGCATCGTTCTGCACGATATAGGCGAGAAACCACCCTACGCAACTTGATCTAATTGATTTAATTTCACCGTTTGCGAGATGGGATTGAGACAGATGTGAATGTCGCGGTTCGAGCGAATATCTGAAACGTAGTTGTGGGTTTTCCGCTTCCTAAATATATGAAATACGTAAAGTGGACAACGAGTGCCACGTCTCACTGCTTATGCAATTGCGTACAATGACCGACACAAGAGAGTGAGCTGGTCGTTAATCTGGACATATGGACATCTTTGTAATGGGCATACGAGACATTCCAAGTCGACACCATTACTTTGCGATTATATTTAAGAGTATTTTTTGAAGTTTTACATTATTTTCCTTCCTCATAGAGAAAGCTATGTTTACGTGAAAACAAATTTTTCTCTAGATTTTGATGTCAAAGATGTCAGAGAAAAAATGTCCGTGTACGCGCGCGCGTATGTGTGTGTGTGTGTGTATTGTGATCTTGCAAAATTGCAATGAATATATATGGAGAACGAGTTACTCGATCATCCTGAAGGATTGCACACGGATCGAGTCGTAACCCCTGTCAGTTTGTTGCAATTTTCGGCCAAATCGCTAACGGGTCTCTCATTTTATGGTTGTTTGATTTTTTCGAAAAAAGGATGTACGCTCTCTAGCTTTCGTGAATTTTTAGCTACCAAATTAAAATTCTCTATAGGAATAGGCTTGGGGACAATGTTCGGTTTGGCATCAATCGATCAAGGCGTTCAGATTTTATTGAATCATGAATGTTTGTTATATTTTGAAAAAAAAAATCTATTTTTGCTCCAACTTTCGTTAATTTTCATCTATAAAACTTCAATTTAGCATACAAATTGGCTGGAGTACAAGGATACTTGGTCTTGATTGGTGAAAATCGATTGAGGGGTTTAAACTTTGTGAAATTTGCAATTTTACCAAATTTTCAATTTTATTGAATATTTTAATATCACTTTTCCCATGGAAAAGTCAGGATCAAGGATACCACTTTCCGTAGAGGAAAATCTGTGCATTGGCAAGAATCATGAGGATTAAATGAGCAAATTTCAAAATTATATGCCTTTTTTATTTAGTAAGATTAAGTCGATACAAACATAAGAAGTAATTAATTCTCCATTGGCCTATTTTTTAAATTAGTTATTACATATATCAAGTGAAATATTGCAACAACTAATGGCATTTTATCTATTTTTATGCTAATTTAAGTGATTTGAAATTCGAGAATAGTAAAAAATATTTTTATCATTCGAATTAGGAGGTTGAAATCTAGACCATTTCTTGTCTAGTAAAGTCCATTCACGTACAGTAAATGCGAAGCATGTACCTTACGTGCCCTCCTTTTATTCATCTGACCTCTTTTCCTGCATTGCCGCCTACTTCGTTCTCATTTTCTCTAATTTTCCTCGTTTCGCCATTCAATTTCCCGTCAGACAGTATAAAACTACCACCGCATATTATCCGCTTCAGAATCATCTACCTGTCGTATTCCTTTATCTCTCAACTCTGGAATGTCGAATGGGACTTTCTATGCTATAAGGAATATGTAAATTTTTCGGTGATTGTCCAGCAGACTGCACCCGATTGCCAAAAGTGCGTTTCTTTATTAAAGTCAAGAAGCCCGTAGTGCTAATGCCACAATTTCTCAACTAAGTAAGGTAAAATGCGAGATCAATTCCAGATATGTCTCACAGATGGGCGAGACTAGTTTCAAATGATATCACCAGCTGGGCCAATGTTGTCTCATATGTAAAATTCATAGAATGAATATTTTTTATCTAAATAACTATTTGGAATGTTACGATATGAAAAATCACATCTGGTGTTGAAGACGCCCATACTACGACTCATACAACTTGGATTCAATATTAAAGTTCTCAAACTTCAACATAGCGCGTGATTCGACGGTTAAAAAGAACTTTGGGGGTAGCAGGTTAACAAAAAAAAATGACACGCGATACTATAATTTGGTGAGAGATCTCAAGGCCTTGCTCGACGAACATTTTTCTTTATTCCGTGGCTCTCAATTCCTTGGCACAGACCGATCGCTTTAGTTCGTGCACGGCACCTCGTCGTATACGAAACTCGCTTGCGTGTCAGGATTCAAATATATTTTCACCGAAATTGTTATTTATTTGTTAGTCGGTAAGGAATAAGATGATGATGATGATGATGATGATGATGATGAGGAGGAGGAGGAGGAGGAGGAGAAGTAATAGATTATACAATCGGCCTAGTGTCTTTGAGAATTAATCTTGAAGAGTTAATACAGTTTTTCGTGGCTCGGTTACGTGTAACGGTACAATTAGCGATAAATATCAAGGTTATGCAACGCTCTTTATAAGCGTTAGTAGCGAATACTTATCATCACCATCGCCACGATCTTTGGCATGAGGAAATGAATATGAAATTTGTGAATCTCTTGTTTTGAAAGAGTGACGACAGCACGATTACTGAATACGAATAAAAGGATATCAGTACACGCTCTGCTTGAGATGTTCAAGGAAAAAAAGATGAATAGGACATCACAAAATTCAAATTAAATAAAACTGCAGGGAGACAAGAGGAAGGATGAATTAACTGAAGATGAACCAAAGAGCTTTCACAGAGAAAGATAAAAACCATCTCTTGGAATGCTTCCTGCTTATACGAATTCAAAAGCTAATACGAATTCGCATAGCGAGCTTCAAAAGCGGAAGCCTGGCTATGGAAATTCGTGCAAAGCTCTCGCACTCGGAGTGCAGTGAAAAGAAAATCCTAAAGAGATAAGAAGTTTTTTTTCAACGTCCAGAGAGTTTCCGGATACTCCGGATATACCGATTCCAGGTAATGAAAGTCATTATCCACTGCGGTTGATTTCTTTCTCTAGAAGTGGAGCAGGCTCACAATGCTTGGCTAACTTCTCCAAGGATGCCAACCTTTTTTTCTGTAAAAAACAAAATTCACCGCTTGCCATTCCTCTGATCTTTATACTCAACTTGAAAGCAATTCATGTGTAGGAACAAGATACCGATTTCGTCGCATCTTCGGGCTCATAATCGACGACTCCGGTTATGAATATTTAGAAAAATATTTTCCAGAAAGCTTCGATCTGTTCATTTACGTGATAATTAATTTTTTTTTTACAATTGTAAACCGAGAGAGGCCTTGCACGATTCATTTCAAGGAAAGAGCAAGAAATAGATTTAACCTGAGGAAAGAAGCCAGGCAAGGAAGCATTTTTTTTTGCTGACTCGGCGTTGTTTGCGAGTGGCGTTGAAACGGACCCGTCGTTAGCAAAAACGGGTCACCACATAGTGTAAGTACGTGCAGGTACGTGGGTTGTTACACACACGCTTCGCTCTTATGTATTTGTACTACCCTCACGTCACTTCGGCTTAACCGCGTGTCGGACGGGAAGCCGGAGGCCATGGAGGGGTTGGAAGTGCGGGGAATTCCAAAGTCCGACGCGAGGGGTTTGATGTGCTCTGCAAGCATCACATGCAACGAGGTTCATAGACTCCGCGTGCTAGGTGGTGCATACACCGCGATGAATGGCCGAGTTGTGATAAAAGTCGTTTCAGGGAGATGTGGCAAGATGAAACTGACAAGTTCCAACCATCGCCATTTTGTAATAATATTTTTTTTTTAATTTCCGTTAATTGTTCCTAAGATTCGATAAACGTTTTTCCATTAAATTTCGATAATCGATGTTCGCGGAAATGTTATTATTAAGACGGTATAAAGATAAACACAACAAAATTTTCGATATTTCTTCCAAAAAAAGTAGCGAAAACAAAATGGTCACACAATTTTTGTAATAATTTCTTCGCTGTTTTAAAGTACCTGATCCATATTTTCTTCTATACTCTCGCAAATCAATAAAACAAACATGAAATAGCGAGTTAATTTTATAACAAGTTAGCCAATATTTCTCAATTGGTTTGCAAACTTCGAATAAAACTTATTTTTCACATCATCCAGCTGGTTCTACGCAATTCTGTGCAGACGGTAATGACAATAAGGTAGATAAATAAGAAAAACTTTGAAAAATGGTGCTGCTGGTTGTGTCAGTGGTTGTTGAAAGTAGGCCAGCTTGTGCACGTAAATGTTCTATACTTTTTTTTTGTTCTGTCAAAGCCGTTAGTTGCGAGAGTGCGACGAGGCCGACGTAGATGAGTAAGAAGTCAAGGGGGATGAGAGAGACCGAAGTGCGGCAACGGAAACCTCAGCAGTTCATCCATGTCCGACACGTGACCGGTGTCAGCGTCTATAGCGTTCCAGCCACTCGACTTCTCGAGTATCTCATACAAACACATTTGCACTCACACTCGTGTGTACATACGACTATCGATCATCGGTCCTATCGCGCGAATTCAAATTATTCCGGAAGCCCCGACACTGCACGCGGTTGATCCTCGACCGCTCGCCTATCGGCGTCTTCGTTTCTACTTTTTTCACTTTCTTATCGATAGTCGTTAAAGCCTGGTGACGTCGCAGCCGCGTAGAATAAAAGAGATGAAATGAAAAATAAATATGAGGGTAGAGATCGATCGATGGACGTTAATAAATTACTTCGTATATCTAAATCTCTGAATCTCGTCTGCTCTGTACGACCGTTTACTACTGATGCCGGGATACGTGTTAGCGAGTCTGTGTACATATGGAATGCCCTCTAATCGGGCTTCGGAGCCGATATTTTCGATGTCGCAATCAATCAGTCCTTATCGCTAGTCTCGCTCGATTGCCCCCCTCTCCTCCCTCTTCAATGTCCGCCCGACTGGCTCTTATCTGTTTTATATCTACGTAGGTACAGTGTGCTTAGGACATTATACATTGCAGTATATATTCACCACGTCCATAGCTGATTCCTGATACGTTGATTATTGCTGTGAATCAAATTAATTTCGATTCGAAGCGATCTATATATATATATGTGTATATATATATTTATAGCTGATGGTCGTGTGTGTAGATCTGCAATCCCTTGCACTCGAGTATTCATGCTAGATGAAACGCCGCTAACACGTTCATTCCGAGGTATGTGTGTGTGCGTGGCGTACCCCACTAATTAGCTCCGCGTGTGTTGGACGCTCCGTGAATGCGAGCGAAAACGTTCGCGAGAGGGCGAGATAGAAAACTCGAACAAGCGCTGATCCTCCGGTACTAATTAGCGTTAGCTCGCGCGTTCGTTCGCCCACTCTGATTACGATCACATCCGGTCAAATTATGTCATTTCGTTCACGTGAAATCCATAATCGTTAGGAAATTTTTGTTTACGATTCTAAACATCGATACTCCAACCATTCGTTCATTAAAGTATCGGTGGAAATTACGGGTTAAATGATAAATTATTGATAATTATATTAAATTGCATTACATTGTTAACTCTTACTTGTTATAGCGGAGAAATTTTTGCTCTACAATCTTCGGACGAATGGTAAGTTTTCAGAAAAATATTTTTTTCACTATACTTACGGATGACGTTATTATGTCTACTGGATTGCAAAGAGATCCCAGTAAACCTAGTAATATAACAGCAATGTAACGGTGAGGTAACGGCAATATAACGGCAATATAACTACAATGAAACGACAATGTAACGGTAACGAAACGGTAATGTAACGATGATATAACGTTAATGTTACGGTAATGTACCTGTAATATAACGATAACATAACCGTAATGTAACGGTAATGTAACGACGATGTCACAGCAATGTAACTGCAATCTAACGACAATCTAACCAGAAGTAACCCGTCATATTACCTGGATACTAAATGTAACTCACTTGTAGTTTCTTATTTTTCACTGAGCAATATAATAATTTATGTAACATATCTTTATTAATCAATGTTTTAGTTTTATCAAATGTTCAATATTTCCGAGCCAACGGAACTAGCTACTAGCTACAGTGTTTTCTCCTTTCGTACTTTCAAGACTTTTAAAGATCGCTTTCGCCCTAGGATGCTCATAAAAATAAGCCGTTACCACTATGAAGTAGAGCGAGCCAATGGTAATTCCGATGGGTTAGGGTCATCGACTCAGCAGATATAGATTGAACCACGGCTGCAGCGCGTGACGCTTTCATAGAAAGAAACAGCGTCCCGTAAGAGAGGAGATGTGAACTTTCCCTCTCTCTCTCTCTCTCTCTCTCTCTCTTTATAACAGAATCATAGAGATAGCAACTTTTCTTACGTCACTCTGTCCCTTTCTAAGACGGAATCAAGTCGAACAGATTGAAAACACACGGGGCGTTTAGTCAATCCTTACTAAGTATAAGGTTTGGAAATCTTCGAGGAGTAATCCCCCAATGTGTGGTCGAAGTTGCGACAGCTCGCAATCTTACACACTGAGGTGATCTATCGTATGCGAGAAATGCTCCGGCCGTTCGCCATCTAGCGGGCATAACATCGTTACAAGCATAATACGTATCCGTTACAAACGCTGGTTTCGTAGCCATGGTGCTACCGCTTTTTGTAACATTAACATTAACTTCCCATTACAGATGTTTTATGAATAATACTGTGAGCGTGTTGTATGTAAATGTAACAAATTGATTATCCAATGGTAATGCTACGACGTTTTGTAACATTTGTATTACCTACATATAACAAATGATACATTACATGTTACTTCCATGTTACATATCCGCTACATATCCGAAGAATAACATTTTTTATAATAAGTTATAATAAGTTATAATAAAATGCGTGTACCGTCTTACTTATGAAAAATAACCGCACATTTTTATCTTGTCTTCCGGTTATCACGTTCTTCTGAAAACCATAACCAATTGAAAATTTTCCTTGGGATAATATAGCGTAAATGCTACACTATTTGAAAAATCTTTTCATTCCATATAAATTCCGGTTTATTGAACCGGGCACACCTCGATACTTGCTCAACTGGTGCTGAACGTATATCCATAAACACGTATCTTACAGAACTATAGAGTAACGCGCATGTGTGTGTGTGTGTCTCTCTAACGGTGGAGTTCTTTCTGGATCTCGAATGGTAGCAACGATCGTCGTAATGCTCGTAGCAGCCGTGTTACTTGCTACCTGCCCGTATCGATAAAGCGGAGTTTTAGTTTTTATAACCGGCACCGGGCTAGCCGGTACGACCTAAACGTCGCAAATCGTCTTTCATTCACTTTATCGTCAACTATTCGCTCTTCGGGTACCTTCGGATAGGGATGCCTCTGCTATGCACCTCTACTACTGAATATCTATAGCTAATACGAGAATATACCTTTAGGATTTTAGTACTACGAGTTGCACGTTAGCCTTTCGACATACCAGCTTTACGACGTTAAAAAGTTTTCGATAGTCACGCTACATCTCAATAAGATTGTGAAAAATCGTACGCTGCTTCTCGTGTTACCCAAGGGAGTCGAGTCCCTTGAAAGTCATGAAAATAAAATTGTGTTGCAATTGCACATTGCACAATCTAGATATTTGGTGAAAATTAATCGGTGCAAATGTTTATCCATTTTTAACTCGTCATAAAGGGCATCGATAGACCGAAATGGCGTTGCGAAATCTCTGTCCAGATTGAGCATAGGTCATTCCATTTGAATATCTTATGGGGAAGTTACAGAGGACATTTGTTAAAAAACCTACTGTGTGAAGAAAAATTCACTACAAAAGTAAATATATCTTCTTCGAATGAGCTTCAAATAGAAATTCGTATACACGGACCGGACAGTGGCTTTGCATAAAGAAAATGAGATATTGCGAAGCCAATTCAGTCCATCGTTACAATATAAAACCATACGAGAAATTGTAAATTGATAAACATATCTGTACCAATGAACTATGATAGCGAAAAGAAATATTTCGCTCATGAATTGTTTTATTTTTTTGTACTCGTCAAGTGATCTTTTTTTTATCAAGTTACAAAATTTCACATGCACGTTTGGAACATAACTTCATTTTCATGATTTCCAGGTAACTCGACCATTTTATGCAGTAAGAATAAAATAATTATTCCTACTGCTAGTTAGTTATATTGATAACATACGTAGTAACAGTGACGATTTATCTTTCCGATGAAAAAGGAGATAAGTAAACTGCGTCCAAAAAATTAATCGCGGGGGAAAGTATTCGCAAGTGTGAAATGAGATAAAGAGTTAAAAATTTCGAAGATATTTTCTCGGACCTAGGTTTTCGAACAAATATCGGATTTATGGGGTTCATTCCATGCCGCATTCACGCAATGAGCTTCACTCGTCTGTTGTCCCTACAAAAATCTGATTTCAAGAAATAAGTTTGAAGATGAACGTCAGTATCGAGCCTCACCTTAAGTGGTAACGTGATAAATGAAAGCTACGTTAGATATTTTATAACTTAATTTCTGTAACGATGTCAAATGTTGTTTAACAAATCCTCGGTGAGATCTCTTTTATCTCCATGGTTCTAGGTATCGCACACTGAAACTTGAGGATAAAAGCATATGGTTTTTGTTTAAAGCAACGCTGTGTGTTCTCGACTGTCTACGTTGTATGGTCTACATCTGTGGTTTACCGTATTCCATTCGTTAACGGTATAATATGGTAAAGCTTTTTGGCACATTCGCTATATTCTCAATAGCATATATTATAGCTTTCTCGTTAGATGTTGTAAGCTTCGTGCTTTCTCTTACCCTCCTTACGACCCTTCCTATTTAGCTGTGTGTATTCTCGTGTCGCGTACCTATTATTGTACAGCAGAGGAGAGCTCCTCCAATCTTTGCAATGTCCTTAATAATGTTGCCAAGTGTCGAAGTACATATAGTACATTGCAACATCATATCGAATACATTGCCCTCGGATAGCATCCTTTATGCACGTATATACAACGATAAACGGTGTGCACCCTCAGTGACTACAAGTCCTACCAACGATTTCACGTTCCCTTCGTACCATAGCAATCTCATCGCCCAAGCAACCATTCGCTATCGTCTGCGTTCGACAATATTATTACGTTAATTCGGTAATAGGAATGAATTCGTAAACCTCACAAGGTACATCCAAGTGTTACGACGAATGCTTACAATACTCACACATATATGTACACTCGCGAGGGGCTTTCGCCGATTTCGTCGGATTACCGAGAGACCACGAGTACCGAAACTTCTGCAATGGCAGAGCGGGAACAGCAGAGGCAACATAAAATGAAATGCTTCGAGCCACGCTGAGTTTGGTTTGGGATAGACTTATTGTGGAATAATGGAACATAATCCAGTATTTACGTGTTTATTCGAGTAAATAGCAGAGGTTCGCGATATCCTTCGATATTCGTATAGTTGAACTCGAGGTAATGTCGGTTATCGGAATATGAGAGTTAATTTTTAACAAAATAATCTAGAAATAATAATATAACAAGAAAAACTCATGAATTAATTAAATTTTTACTCGAAGATATTTACAGTACGAACGATTTTTGTTGTTTTATTTTACGAGTGATGTATCTGCTTTTCTCTAAGTAAATTTCTATAAAAAAGAATAAAGTTAACGTAATAAATAAAAAATAAAATAAAGTTAATAATTATTAGATTAATTTTTAAAAAATTCAATTATTTGTATCTGCTTTTACATAAATGCTAAAAGTTGGTCGAGTCACCGATCTAAAATAGCCGTCTAAAGGGTCATAAAATCTAAAAACCTTTTGTAAAATGATATTTAATGCTTGAAATTACATATTTTCAAAAGTCCGTTGTTAAAAGGTCAAAAATAGAATGTTGAGAGTGACAGTGAAACGTCATTTGTCGCCTTGATTATGTACCGGTGTGCATAATCAATTTCAAATTAAATATTCATGAGAATCCTTATTCACCTTATTGACACGGTAATAATTAGATAAATCATTGCGAGCTATTTTATGCTATAGATCGTGAATGCACGGTATAGATGCTCTTTTATATCTCGATAAACAAGCAAAATTTTCTTTTAAATGTTCCCCGCTAAATATAATTTTCATGAATGCTTTTCTTTGAAAAGTGTCCGATAAACCGGTAGGAATCTGAATAATGAGCTTCATAAGCACCGATAAATATGTCGAATGAAGTTTATCGCCGAGGGGGAAGCAGACAGAGATTGGATCATGATAATTTTAACTCGAATTTCATCGGGTTTAATTATCGGCAATCAGCCTTAGGGATGACACACTTTGGTAATTAAAATAATGTTCTCCCATAACCACAGATGCGTGAACAGTGAATATTATATATACGTTTCACGTATGTAAAATTAGAGTACACTCTAATCACATATAGCGTACGTTATATTTACACTGACATTAATTTATCTAAATGGATCTAGATAATAATTCGTGGTTAGGTAAAGAGGAACACGTGCAAATCGTTTAAAAATAAAAACCAGAAACAATAAGGGAGGAACGGAAGCGGAAAAAAGAAGAGTGTAGAGAACACGAGGGAAAGTCATGAGAATGAAGGAAAGTGGAAGAGACGGCGAAAAAGTTAAAGAACGTGTTCGGGTTGAGTGGGACAGGGTGGAAGGGGTGGAGTACAGTCAGGAGTTTTTCAAGATATCTGTTAATTAGCGTGACCTGCAACGGGCCGCAGCTACTAGAGAGACTTCCAGTGATATAACGGTCACTGTAAAACACCACTGGACGGATATAACTCGTTCAAGTAAGAGATTTATCACTTGGCATACTTCGAGATTCGTACAGACCTTATCTGACGTGAATCGTAAGGTAACGTGCCATTAATCACTATGTGGTAACCTCACTCGTTTGCTTATATACTTTCGTGCTATGACCATCAAGCGCAGTACTGAACAATCTTTCTTTAAACCCTTTACAGGGCGAGACTAAATATGTATAGAATGGATAATATTAATTAATCCCCGGTGAGAAAGGAATTTATTATCCACATTGTTGATTCGACGCATTTAAAATATTCAATTATTCATTCATTGCCTGTCTACGTACGATTGAAGCAAAAAAAAAGAAATATAAATTCCAGAAGAACTAATTCGATTTTAATTAATTTTGATAAAAACAGTAATTCTGCGAGAGATTATGATGTCAACGTGACTGCTCCATGAGAATGCAATGTGTATTGAAGCTTCCGTTTCCTGCATCAGCAGGAAGAGAAGAGTCAGCATCGGAAAAACGTGACCAGAGGGTTGGAGTAATTAATTTACGACTGCTTTTAATTTTTTTTTAATCCCGTACCAATGCATTGAATTATTCCTTCGGTAACTGTTGTTTCCGAGGTAAGTTTTCCTGAACTGAACATACTTAATCTCTACGTCCTCGATCAAGAATCGAGAGTACATAGCAGGGTGCGTTATAAAAGAAAAACCATTTAAGCTAACAAGTATTTGAAAGCTTCGAGGTAAAAGAATGATTCTCGTGAGGACTGTGAGTCGTGTTATAATATTTAATGTATCCTTGAAGATGATAAAAATATTGCTAAACAGATATTTTCAGGTATTTTTATTCTCAATATTATCTCAATATTACGGAATTTTCATTTCTTTTTCAAGACAACTTTTATCAGCAATTATTTTTACGGGTGTCAGACTACGCAATAGATTTTTTGTGTGCATTGCTCAAAAATGACTGATGAGCAGTGCATGCCTCATTTAAAAATGCATTAAAAAAAAAAATTATCAGGGGTACAAATTGAAAATGCGGGTTTGATAACAGATGGCGTTACTAACGCTATACGCATCAGGCAGTACTGTGACTATGTTCATGTCAAAGCTACGTCTTATAGCTTTAATTTTCAGTATGTGTCAATTTGTCGCAGTGTCAAATTCATAGTTTTTTTGAGCTCTTAATATGTCGAGTTTCGTGCCAACAAAACAGCATTTGCGGGAAGTTTTAATTTACTTCTTTAATTTGAAGAAAAGTGCTGCTGAAGCACATCGATTGGTCTCCGAGGCTTATCCGAGTCATGTTCCATCGGTTTCAACGTGCGAGAGATGGTTTGTGCGGTTTAGAAGTGGTGATTTTGACGTTGAGGACAAAGAGCGGCCGGGCCAAGTGAAAAAGTTTGAGAATGCTGAATTGGAGGCAATACTCAATGAAGACTCGTGTCAAACTCAACAAGAGCTCGCAGATTCATTGGGAGTGACACAACAAGCCATTTCCCATCGTATAAAAGCCCTCGGAATGATCCAAAAGCAAGGACATTGGGTGCCGTATGAGCTGAAGCCGAGAGACGTCGAGCGCCGTTTTTTTGCATGCGAACTGCTGCTCGAACGGCAAAAACGGAAGGGTTTTTTGCATCGCATTGTCACTGGTGATGAAAAGTGGATCCATTACGATAACCCGAAGCGCAAAAAATCATATGGTTACCCCGGCCATGCATCATCATCGACGGCCAAACCAAATATTCACGGCGCCAAGCTCATGCTCTGTATTTGGTGGGACCAGCTGGGTGTGGTGTATTATGAGCTATTGAAATCGAACGAAACCATCACAGGAGCACTATACCGAACTCAATTGATGCGTTTGAGCCGCGCACTCAAAGAAAAACGGCCACAATACGAGCAAAGACACGACAAAGTAATTTTGCAACATGACAACGCTCGGCCACATGTTGCAGCGCCGGTCAAAACATACCTACAAACGCTGAAATGGGAAGTCTTACCCCACCCGCCGTATAGCCCAGATATTGCTCCTTCCGATTACCACCTTTTCCGATCGATGACACATGGCCTAGCTGACCAGCGCTTCCATTCTTACGAAGAAGCCCAAAAATGGGTCGATGACTGGATAGCAGCCAAGCCGGCCGAATTTTTTCGCGACGGTATCCGTAAATTGCCAGAAAGATGGGAAAAAGTTGTGGCTAGCGATGGACAATACTTTGAATAATTCATTTGTTACCATTTTTTCAGAATAAACGTTCAAAAATAGAAAAAAATCCCGCATTTTCAATTTGTACTCCTGATAATTCCACCGTTAATGTTATTTAAAAATCAATGAGTTCTAATTATTATTGTAGATGTGTCAAGTTTTATAAAACTCATTGATCCATCGTTAGGTATAAAATTAGGGATAAAATAACTCGATGAAAGCTTAAATCCAGAATAAAAAATACCAAAGACAGCTTTATGACGAAATATTTATAATCTTTTTCTATATATCATCGCAGAATCATCAGTTAACGAGAGAATAATTCTTTACCCTCTGAATTTTCAAATACAAATGAGCAATGAATTGGCTTCAGAACGTGTTTTTTTTTAAACGCCCCTGGTACACAGCATAATGTATTGTGCTGTATTGAATGAGTTTACGAATTCTCGAACTCACGTTGCAATTAATCCAGGACCAGAGGAGAAAAGCAATGATGGTCCGTACCTCTAGTTTGTGAATTTGTACGTGACGGAGCTGCTCCAGAGTACGTGTACGTGGCGCAATATAAGGGATGGAGGACCGTAACTTTCTGCTGTTTCTCGTGATTGTACAGCCAGTTTCATTTTCTCGATCTCTCTCTCTCTCTCTCTCTCCCTAGCTTTCTCTACGTGTATATAATGTTTAATAAAGTACACTGACGTATTATAGCTACGTAGTTTGTTGAATAGTACGTGGCGCAGTGTACAATATTGCATACACACGTGGGACCTAAAATATTCGCTAGCTACTACCGCCGATGCATACAAAAGTGTAAGAAGTGCTATTAGGCGAGTAGATGCGAGGTTGAAAACAGCTACGTGTCGCGTGCGAACCCGTGGCTCTTTGTATTAAACCTCGAGAGGCATAATAACCTATGCTGCTGGGTAATTTCGGGATATGCGCGTAGCAAGCGAATAAATTCGGATTATCAGGCAGCTGCCGAGTAAGTTAGCAACATATATCATGTATTGTACTACGTGGTGCGCGCAAACAGATCGAGAGAGTCGATAGTGGCTCGTTTCGAGCTTAATTTTATAACTTTTCATTATTACAGTTGTTACTACTCCAGAAAATTATTCCATCTCTTTGTTAAGCATCTCCGGACATCTATATTTAGTAAAAAAAAAAAGGGAAACTTAAAGATCATTAAAAGAATCGATAATTACAATGATAAACAATATATATACTTGATATTACAAGGGTTAATTATGTGTTTTGGAATGGCAGTATCCAATTTGAGGTTATATATATCGTTCTGAAGTGTGGTAGTACTTTAACAGGAAAGTGTAAATATGTGTGGGAGAGCCTTTGCGATGTAGTGCAGTATGTGCACCGGCTCGGCTAGTCGAGAGATCGTATAATAGCGCGAGTGCACCAATGGTGCAGTGGTCGAGCAGAGATAACGAGGGTCTGGTTGGTTTTCGAGAGTGGATTCACGGACAGTCCAACCGGGGATTAATTCTCCTTACGAACGACCTCTATTTACAACCCTACTAGAGGGTTGCATTGCCGCCACTAGACTTCGAATATCTCACACGTTTATAATAGCGTTTCTCCTATTCCCCTATTTTGCAACATTACTTTGCCATGTATCGTTCTCCAATTAAATATCGTGTACAACATATTATTCGTGACTTCTTACATCGAATAAAAATTCTCTTTTAATCGACCAAAGCAAAGTTTGCACAGTTTTAAAGTCATTTTATAAAATTTACAATCGATTGAATAAAATCAATTGGAATGCTTTCCTTATTCTCTTAAAATAAAAAAGTATCTCCATATAAAATTGCATGATACTGTATAATAAAAGTTAAATGAATAAATTACTGCTTTTCGAGGGTTTTGGACATGGGAGAAAAAAAATTGACGAACCACTGTGCCACTCAATGTATACTATAATTTTTTTTTTAACTTTGAGAGCCAAAGGTTTGTGGGCTATGCTCAAACGTGTATCTCCAGAATTATCGGAAGAAAGCTTTAGATACATTATGTATTGAATTTATAAAACGAACAAATTAACTAACGTGGCAACATACATTGTTAAATTGAACCCTGCGCTGTGTCTATATGAGTCCTCACGGACAACCGGTGTAAATAAATTTAATTGGAATGTTGTCCTTATTAACTTAAGATAAAAAAGTATTTGCATATAAAATTGCATGATACTGTATAATAAAAGTAAAATGAACAAAATATCTACTTTCTGAAGGTCTTGCATATGGTAGACAAAAAATTGACGAACCTCTGTGCCACTCAATGTATATGATAATTTTTTTTAACTTTCAGAGTCAAATGTTTGGAAGCTATGTCCAAACGTGTATCTCCACAATCATCAGAATAAAGCTATATACATATTATGTATTGCATGTGTAGAACGAACAAGTTAACTAACGTTTCGTTTTATTTTTGCAACAAAAAAGGGATCGCTGTGTCACCGTACTGTTTATAGTACGAAAAAACTTACATAAATTGTTAGAATATACCCTACACGGTGTCTATATGAGTCTACATTGACAATCGATGTCAATTTGCTTTATAACCTTAAAACTTTCAACATGTTTCACTTGAAAATAGGTAAATAAAATTTAATGGCATTTAAATAATTTGATTTGCCTTATAAATTTGCATTGATCGCTAACAATTTATTGATTTTCATTCACTCTCCAAGGATATAAATGTAGTGAAATTTTTAAGTTGGAGCAGAATAATTTTAATACAATTCTTTGTGTGAATTGAACACTTTGAAAAGTGTTACCAAATGGTTTAACACTGGTCAAAAGTCCACACTAATTGCCTCTAACACTTTGGATTTTTGGCAATGTATGTATATGATACGGATATTGGAGAGGAACATTTTCGTAATCCGTTTACATGCGAAAGATGATTGTATTCCTGGCACAATGCCTAATATTTTTGCTGTTCAACACGAATACGATGTGCAAACATGAAAGCACGTTTAGAACCGCCGAGAGCGTACTGTTTCCTTTTAAATCGACTGAACATGAAGCAGTGAAGGTGAAAGCAAAACAAAACGAACAGGTCGAAACGGTGAGGGTATATGTATGAACATCGCGATGGTTGATGTGAAAAAGGTAGCGACGTGGTGGTACCGACCATTCCAATGTGCACGAGACGAACCAGTGAACGAAATGCTAAACGAAACGTCGAAGGTATAAATCGCCCTTTTGTACGCCACTCGCGATTTCCCAAACCCTTGACTTTTCCGCCTCTCACTGTATTTTGGTAAACAATGCTGCTTCTACCTCGAGATTCGAGTGCCAGTTTGCTGCAAAAGCAAACACTAAAATTTCGTTTACTTCACTGACTATCTCTGCGTTTATCATTTTTTTTTTAGTCTATTTACTTTCGAGTAACTGCTCGTCGTATTTTTCGAAGAGGAACAAACGAAGCGTGATATCGCATCCTAATAATAATTTTTTTTTGGTAAGTAGTGATTTCTTACTAAAAATGAGTAAAATAGCAGGAAAAAATAATAATAAATACTAAGGGAATCAAGTGTTAAGATGTGTTCCTCTATATATAAATATTAATATGAAAATTGTGTGTAAATATTAATAATTGTCTCAAAAAAGTTTATAAAGTTAAAAAAGAAAAATAAAGGAAGATTATAACGGTCATCGCTGACATCTATGAACTTTTCCAGCATTGATAAGGATTATAGTTGAACCGAGAAGAAGAGATGATAAGAAATGAAAAGTGAGATAGATCGAAGGGTAGACACACCCCTGGAGGATAAAAACACAGACCCTCGGGTGTTCGTGGTTCGTGGATTTAGTCTCCTGCATGGAAACAACCATCGAGAAGAATTCCTCTGTTCTCTGTACAGCATCACACTACGACCACATCGGTTCGCTTCACTCATCGCTAGCTTTCTATCTTTCTCCGGTTTCTCTGTCTACTTTCCAAGAGAATTGGATTCCCCTTCGATCTTCAACGTCATCGTAGACTTTTTTTTTATTCCGGAAAAAGCATTTCATCTATCCTCTCTCTCTTCCTCTCTCTCTCGCTCTTCCACCTCCTTATCCCGGGGTTATTCTTTCCTTTTGGAGTCTCCGTAGCTGCCAGCATACAGCAAATGTTAAATTCGGTCGATAAAGAGTGGAACAAAATTGAACGTGAACTGTAGCCACGTATGCAATGCGTTAGATGAGATCAGTTTCTTCTATACGTAAAAAGTAAAACCCAGTAAAGTTCTCTCATTTCATTCCAAGTAGAAATAGTTTTTTTGTTAAGGAAAAAAGAATCACGAATTCCTCATCATCGCTGCTTTACTCGTCGTTTCATATGGTTGACTTTGAACGAAAATTCAAAGAGCGCGGAAATTGAAGCAGTGGAAATAAAGAAAGTTGTACCTGTCTCTTCAAAGTTTCTAAGAAACGAGTGAAAAGTAGCTAAAACGGTAAAGAGTGGTCCAATTACGACTGAGCTTTAAGTCAGAGATTGAGAAATGCAGGCTTGCACAAAAATCAAGTATTCAATGTGGCTAAGTTTGCTGGAGCTGAGCCAGCGCACGGAAGGGTGACGACGATGCTGACGAAGCTACAAAGTGCAGTTTCAAAAGATTCTCTTACTCAATGCTTTCAGAATTTTCAACTCAGGACGAAGACGGAGCATTGCCACAAGTATTTATAACCGTTGTGTCCAATTTCGAACATTCATGGCAGAACATCGTTTACGACCAACGAGTATCAATTTTTTTTCAATACAATTTTTTTTTAAATGTGTCGTTGTGATTTCTTACCGCTTAATGACAAAATCTTGTAACCTTAGATGCATTTTAATTTAAAACCTTATTTACAATGAATTATAATTAATAAAAAATAGCAAAATGGCGATTAAATATGTTCCTTTGTCTAAATATACAACGGATGGTGATATTTTGTTCTTTGACGGTTTTCGAGATATAAAGTTTGGCTTAGATGCATAGATAAGCAGTTCAATAAGTCAGGGATACGTCCCCCAAGATTTCAAGCGAGAATAGGAGACGCCAGGACTGGCGTTGACTTGTGGCGAGGAAGGATCGAGATAAAAACACAGGAAGTAACGTCTGGTAGCATTAACGAGTAAGGTTACTCGCTGATATCAGAGTGAAACTGAAGAAGGATGACAGATTTGTTTGCAGAGGCTAGATTTCTCGTCAACTACGATTCTTCGTTCTGCCAAGACAATCGGGGTTGATATCTTATCCATCGTGTCAAAAATCTATCTTGGTACTGAGCAAGCTTCAACAGTTCAGGACTTTGACAAGATGAAATCTTGTCGGTAATTAAATAGAAGGAAAGCGACGGGGTATTCACTCTGGGCGGAAGTTGTAAAAAAAAAAGCATTGGAGACTGACATAGGTGAATTACCGAAGGAAAACAGAATCAGTAGAGCAAGAACGAATCGTTCAGGCGGCCGAGGGTGAGTGAAGAGAAAGAAAGAAAGAGAGAGAGAGAGAGAGATTGAAAGAGAGAGAGAAAAAGAGCAAGAGGGGAGTTGGTGAAGTAGAGGGATCGCGCGCGCCACTGTTATGCCCGACCTAGCCCAACGACCCCCGCGCGCACCGCACTCTCGCGCTTTATGGGGTGTCTCTTGGCGCCCGCAACCACCCGCGAAACTTTTTCATGTATATGTATGTCGCACCTATACATATGTATATAGAAAGCTAGCGGTGTGCACGCTAATGTATATTCAGGGGTTTGCGCACTGCGTATACGAGCTCGCCCTTTACGATCCTCCACCTCAATTTCTATATCTATCTCCGGCACTTCGTAAATCATCGAGTGTTCATTTGATCGTTCTAATCAATATTAATGCAGTGATGCACGATGATTATGTATATGCAGACGAACTGGTTAACGAAACTATTGTTTTTTTTTATCACAGAAAGAGCACGCGAAATTTTTCCTGCATCAATCAAATTTAATGCTATCAATCTACTCGCGCGTAGATTCTAACGTTAAATATTCGAACTTCTTTTTTTGTTGTTATTAAGCTCGACGTATTCTGCGCGTTGTTATTTTTCTTTTTGTTTTTTTTTTTTAATGCGATGTTTATTCGTGGTTGAATAAAAACTGAGACTTATATAGAAAAAACGTTATAGTAGATTCGAAGAACAAGTCGACGTAAAAGTGCATGCGGCTTAAAGGGACATACCCAGTATGTCCATGGCGTCTTGTGCCTGCGGTCGTGATGGTGGCGACAGTAGTACTGGCGCGGTATCGGTCAGACTCGACTGCCGGCAGTGAAACTACCCCCGTTACATGCAACCACCCCCACCATCGCCACTACCGTCGCTGAAGCCGCCAATCGTTCCCCCCTCCCTCCCTTGACATCGTCTCGCGACTCTTCCACTAGGAAAACCTGCCCCACCAGTGCTTTCGGTGGGCGTGTTCCGGATTCGCTAAAACTGACGGAGTGGGAGGTGGTGGAATCGCGGGGATACGGGTACCACTCTGCAGGCCTCTGCAAGCTCTCGTGCGCAATCCAACTGCAGGGGTGGAAGAGAGAATACGCGAACGGAGTCTCGCTCTGCGCGTCAGGATTTACCGAGTCTGGAAAAATGTGGAACTTCTTGCTCGCTCTGTCTCCCTACTTCGCTATCTCCCTTTCTTTACTTCTCTCCTTCTCTCCTTCCTTTATTCCCTCTCTTTCTTTCTCTTCGTACTTTCTGTTTTTTGTCCTGGCATTCGCTCTTTCGTTTTCGTTCTTTTCGCGTTTATGTTGTCCTGTCTTTGTCCTCGAAATACTACAACGCGCCCCGAAACTCAACGCAAGCGACGTTTGTCTCGACGATATTTTAAACGCTTGCGACATCCATGCGTCAACAATTCTCAACTCTACCTTCTACGCAGCAGGAACACATGTTGATGCCTGTTCGCGTTGCAACCGAATCGGTCGACGCTAAAGTTTTTATATCCTTGAAAAATGGCGACTACAACGACTGTAACCCCTCTTCGGTTCCAGGTCTAAACGTGTTGTGTCACTACTGTCAGTCAGTGTTGCCTACATACCGTGGAGTTAGAGACTGGGTCATAGGGGGAAAAATTCGAGGGTAACAAAAAGTCAAATTGAAGGGGAAGAGAGTGACGAAAGCTGAGACTGACGTGTCTCGTGGCATCCTTGTCTGCTTACTTTTGCCCACGTTATCTACTGACACACTCTCTGCATTGTTTTTTTTTTTTTCGTGCGGTTTCCTAATAAAAATAATTTAAAAATCTATGAAAACGTCAGGAGCAAGGATTTTATTTAAAAAGTCACGTGTCCAGGTTTCTTTTAATTTACTCATTTCTCGCATAGATTTTTTGGGATTTGATGCATGGAATTTTTCGAATTATTTGCCTTTTCCGGTTCAATTTCAAGCATCTTGTAAGATCGAATAATTTTAAGATAACATTAAGAGATGTGAAATATGATTATATTCGTCATAAGGATTCGTTAAAAATGTGGGCACTTCCGTGCAATCCCTGCTTGCACATAATACGATATTGGTATCACGTATAGAGTATGCCAGAGGTTTGATATATACCGGAACCACCGTGGGACTAATTATATTGGCCAGCACACCGGGTCTCCCTTCGTCTATGGATCGAGATTAGAATACGGGAATGCCCTATATACGATGCTCCCACGACGCTGAAGGGTCGTTGGGTCGAACGCTCAGTTCGAACTACTCTGCTACGCTCTACCACCAAACATATTTACTAACACCACTGGTGTTATATGAAACGAACGAATATTATCACGTCGAGAGGTCCTTCTTCGATAGCCAATATTATTTATAGATTCGTGCGACCGTACATCGTAGAGTTTGCAAAAATTTACATTATATTTCAATGTCGGTACGTCACCGAATTTGTGGTTACTATTGTATAATGAGAGGCGTGATTCGCGGTTATATATGTAAAAACAAATTGTAAAATAAATTAATTAAAAGTGATATTCGATCGTAAAATAAACAACGATTCCATTGATCAATTTACCACACGCGACGGTTGTTAACGTCGGAATATGGTAAAATACATTCAAAGAATAAATAAATTGTTACGTACTCGGAGATAAATTTATTTAAAAGATATTAATTCAGTCGATAATATTATTGTTGTTAATAAGTCACGAATTCGAAAAGGACAATGATCGTACCATTCCATTTGGGTTTCACCAAACTATTCGAATATACCGCTGATCCATCAATTATCAGTCACCCTCGTATCGTTGACTAGAGAGTTGCCGTATCCTTGGCTGTCAACAGAATTCTAGTTAATTTATCAACACGCTGCCGGGTATTCATCACGACTGGCAAGTATCCATGCTCTTCCTTTTCAAGCTATTCCCCTATACGTCCTAATTATTCTCGTCTGTCAATAATATTCCTTGAGTATTAATTTTCCTCTACATGGGATTTCGTTACGAAACGACATAACGTGTCTTGATCTTCTTTAAAATGATATCCTTTTGATTAATTGTTGTAATAACCATAAGCAATAATCGAATAATAAAAATTAAATAGTTTGCATTAGGATTCATTCAAATTGTATTGAAAATAATAATTATGTTCATACAGTATGCATTAAAAATCATTGAATTCATCGGAGTGCTTTCGTTAGTTTTGTATTTCTTTTAATTTAACAATCAGTAACTTACGTCTCGCAATCGCATGCTGTCAACTATAGTTCTCTTCAACGACTGCTTACATCTAATATGATAATCGGTAACTTACTTTTTAACGATTAAATATTTTTCTGCTATACTTCCTTATACGAAAATGCAATCTCCTTCCTCATCTTATTTCTATGCTCGTTGCTTCCTATTCTCATCTTTGCAAAATGACGCGAAGGACTGTGGTCTGTACTACCGGTGATGGAGTGACATAGGGTGAGAGAACCCAACGATGGAATGAGGAAAGGAAGAAAAGAAAAAAAAAAGGTTATTCGAGTAGTGGTTCGTGGTACACATTGAGCGGATTGATAAGAGCGGACAGTTCTCTTCGTCTTTCACGAGTGTTCACGTAAATACGAAGCAGAGAGTCCCTGTCCCCGTTCACTCTCGACGAGATGCTTTGCGAGATCGTGCAACGCGGGCTGCAGAGCTTGCGGGACAAGCGTACCTCCGTGTACGCCTTGGGGGAGCTACGGGGCACCCCTTCACCGACGCCAACCACCGCCTTAGAGCACCGTGCTATCTGCTTGATAAATAGGAGTGGTCGTTGAATAATGCAGCGAGCGCTCCAACACCACTGAGCGAACGAGTAATCTTACACCCTGCGTGCGTTGTACTATGGAAGAAGCGAAAAGCCTTGCAACACAGGGGTTGCGATACTGCTTCGACTAAATTCTCGTTTCCTCACGAAAAGCAACAAGGAAACCGAGGGCGAGAACCATCCAACCAGTAACACGAAATGACCCAGTCAACCCACTGCAACACGAATCGTGGCTAGCTGGTGCCCTTCATGTCCGGCGATGGTGTTATATGTATAGTCTCACTTGCAGTAACGAGGTTCGAGGATACATACAAAACCTTTTACTAAGAGTTGTGCAGAACATGTTCCATGAATTTATTCATTCATTTATTTATTCATTCATCCATTCATTCATTTATTTAATTCATTTAATTTAATTTAATCTAGATTTTTGTGGTAAAAAAATAATTTTTGCACCGAAAACGTATTGATTTTTTCTTCTATCTACACGTATAGTCTCCAACTATTGACACCATTCCATTATCCTTTCCAAAAGTGATAATAATTGATGTAATCCATATCACTTGTCTTGTACAAATTGATGAAAATTCAATAAAGCAAAATGGATTTGTAGATTGCAGGATATTTCAAGCGATGCCTCAACTTCGAATATATTTATGAATATCGAGCATTTCCTGCCAAAAGAAACTTTGTAAACTTCACATTTTTTTTATTCAATCAGTATGTTTCAGTGCTAACCACTTCACACCAATTTCCATAAAAAATCTAGAAGTTGACATAAAGAATTCTTGTGATGTTCTACCGCATAATAACGGATAGAGAACGTGAATACATGAGATAAGAGAGATACTTGATTCAACATAGAATATCCCATGCACATATCATACGTTTCGTGAGCTTCGAGGTTACTCGTGATATATTGGTAATCTACCTGGTAGCATGTTGCTCATGCTCGTTCAGTATTACTGGGACGACCTGGAGCCACCTACCAAAAGTCCTTGTATGTACGTTTGTGATGAATGATCCTCACCGCATATAATCGAATAAATATAGGGTGGCTCCGTGTGAAATTTCGTTGGAGAAGGATTTTCGTCAGTGGTTTCACGGTTATTCATCTGAGTATAATATATATTCTTGACGTATCGTATAAACGCGCGATTCCTGAATACAATATTCCATCATAATCTCTTTCGCACCCTCGCAGTTTCTTTGTTTCCTACACGCATACTTGCCAAACTGAAAGTAAACTTTTAGAAAGATAAGATAGCACCAAGCCGTACATCCGGACTACTATAGTCATCAGCACAGCCTGGTGTACCCTTGTACCAAAGATTCCTGCATCATTACGTCTTCCTCTTGTTCCAATTCGTTTTTCCTTTCTATCCTTCGCATTTGTTCAACTTGCGGTATGTTCTTATTCTCGTTAAATCCAGCACATGTAGTGGTTTCTTATTCGGAGCGATGGGTGGCAATCTGGCGCCGAGTTTCTTTCTTCAAGACTTCTTATAAGACATCCATTTTGTCATTTCGAACCAGTTTCAACGACCACAAAACTGCATGGCAGTCTCGCGACGGTGAACTCACGCTTCTATCTCGAACATTTATGAAACCGTGTAATCGGTTTCTCGATCATCCCCTAATGGGATAAGCTGGGATAATCCTAGGTACGGGCCAAGCTCTCTATGGATCAACACTCCTTGGTCGGGAAGGAAAAGCTGTTGAGAAGTCGAGCAAAAAGTAAGAAACAGGATAGAGAGAATTGGAGATAAGCTCTTTTGCACTAAGAAAATGGGACGGAGAATCAAATAATGTATAGATAGAGACATTCCCAGTATGGGCTAAAGGGTCAATGAGACTTTCCCAATTGACTTACCATATTTTATTTATATGTAGCAACACCTAATTATAATTGTGACAGATTTATTCCATCAGTATCGAATTAAAGGCGGATGCAGATATTATCTACGGGTCTGTCATTGATCCCGTTCGCACTTTTCTATTCCGCTGCATTAACATACATTCTGGAGTCAGTGCACCAGGATTAATTCGCATTTCTCGTACGTTGTCCGTCACATCACAGAGTAAGCGTAACGCGTAGGTACACCGGAATACTAGGTAATGGGATTGGCATGTGTGTCGCGTCGTCGTCGATCAATCGATCTGCATATGTATATCGGACCTATATCGGTTCACCAATTGCGTCCAGTCAAATCGGCCTCAGAGTTCACCAATGCGAAATACATCGATATCATGGTCGTATCTATGGTGGATCAACCTTACAACTCTGTCGCTTGTGTTCATTGACCGCAGTATGCTATCGAACGATCACTCATTTTCTTCTGGTTTCCTGAGTGCGTCGGTTTATGCGAGAAACTATGAGCGCACGGGATGCGTAGATAGTATCCGGTAGCTCCTTTATCCAGTTTAGTGAATTCTCATTGTTGTAATTAGAATTAATCTATTGATCTTAACTACAGTACTTGTGTGTACGCCTCGAGGTTTTTCTTTGAAGTATCAATTTTATTCAAAGTGTAATCTCGATAGACGTCAACGAGTCTTTTTGTGAACGACGGATGTCTGCCACGTACATATCTATGCCTCCTTTGACCATCCGGACGCATAGTCCATGACCCCCGTCGCAATCATTATCATCCCCCGGGCATACAGACATACCGCAGCGTGCGTCTCGAAGTATGCGGGCTAGCGTGCACATAGCTATGTACATAGTATGGGATAGGGTGGAATAGGTACGGATCACGTATAGGGAAGTAGGGAGGAAGCTGGGACCAGAATAAGAGCCTTCAAAGGGGATGGGCGATCGACGCGACAAAGGGGCTGGGTATCTCGGCGGAGAAACGACGACGACGACAACGACGCAGAGCTCGCGAGCGATCCTACGCTATATTGGCATACCGACGCCGACGCGATATGGGAATACTTTAAGAGCAACTTTATAGTCAGCGCCAACAGGCCACAAGGCGGAGATGCTGAGAGCTAGCTCCGACGTCTTGTGAATTAAGATCGAGGGACTTGGTGGTTTTCCCTTAATTAGAAAACCACCCCTCCCTTCGTTACTTTCTCGCTCTTATCTTGTGCCCTTCTCTATACGCCTTTTTGTTCCACTCACAGTTCTTCGTCCGTCTCTCTTTTTTACTTCGATTTCTCACCTTATTCTCCCTGTCTTTCGATTCCAGCCCCTCCCCCTTACACCTCGTTATTATTCGTAGGAGACCGTTGATTGAGATCCGTCCGCTCGGTGCCGTCAGGCCTTGATGCTGAAACGACGTGCAATTACGAGGACTATGTCGGTAACTAGGCCGATGGGAATTCCTGTCTTTTACTTTCAGAAATACGATTACGTCTATTTTATGCCTCGTTAGAAGCATCGGATTCTCTATTTCTATATTCATTCACCACTTGAAAGCCTTTCTTGTTATTCTTTTGGAACAACAGGCTTTTCATTGGGAATCTGCTTTGCTGAATGTTGAAAGAATTCCATTTAGAAAGAGTTTCAATTAATTAAAGTCCAATTGGAAGAAGTAAGTACTTGAATAAAGTTTAAAAGGGTTGGTGAATTGTGAAATATAAAAAAAATCGATTTTATTTTATGCAATTCTGCGTATGCTGCGTATTTTTGTTGTATTTTGATTGAAGGTTGATTAAAAAATTTTAGAAATTGACGAAACGAGAGACAAAATAGTGAGAGAGGTCCGGTAGAAAGATGTTCGCTCGAGCCACTTTTTCCTGTAAGGAAGCTAGAATTGAATAAAAAAGGAAATTAAGAGCTTTCCAGGACGAGCATTTCCTGGAGGAAGAAGAATTATATATACCAGGAACCGATAAAAAGGCGTAAGTCTCCATTTTCCGTCTCTAAGTGCGTAGATGCTACGTAAATCTTTAATTCCGATTTTCCAAGATCTATGTTTTTCTAAGATATGAACATGATATCTTCAAGAGCTATTGTAATGGATTCTTTAATAAAAACATGGTAAACGTGGTTTTTAGTTGTTTTTTTGTAACTAAACTCTGCGTTTGTGTCTTCTAAATCTACTCCAACAGCTCTTAGATAATCTTTTCTAGTTTTTAAATCCACCGAGCTTCATGTTGATAGTAAATAAAAATGCAAATTTTGCATTATTCCCGAATCCATAATTTTGAAACTGTTTCTAACCACTTTTTTAAATAATTGTTAGAAAACTTTAAATAGAATGTACCAAGAAGAAATATCTGAAGTTTTTCACAAACCTCGAGTCCACTTAAGACACAATCAAACAGTTCGTGTGATAAGAATCATGCGAAAATAACTTGTTTTCTGAGCCCATGAAATTGACACGACACTTTAATAAGCGCCAGCATTTAATCTTTGATGTCGATATATACATATCACATTGGAAACGATAAAAATAGAGAAGACACATAGGAGCTATCTGTGAAATAACGATGAGCTTACGAAAGAAGAACGTTTTACACTTTTACTTTTTATTCTCACGTCTGCTATCTTTTATTCTCGAACGGAAGTCGATCGCTTTTCATCTTCCTTTTGGATGCTGCTTTCATGGACTTTTGCCGACGGTAAACTCCTGGACTCAATGTCTCACCTCTTCTCCAACCCCTTTTAGCCATTCACACCGTAAACTCATGTTGTTCAAGGGCATTAATATTGGCAAATTAGCCTTGAACGACGATCTATGTGACGTGCTCACGACTCCGCTCCCCAAGCGGGAGGAGATCTACCCCAGCAGGAGCTCACTGACTCGACTTAACCGGAACGTATGGCAGCAGATAAGACACCGTGTCTATTGGATCCCGACAACGGCGACGACGACGACGACAACGCATTCCTTATGAGACTTTAGATGGTCATTGTGTTTCCATCCAGCCTCCTTCTATTCGCGTGAAATGAAAGTTTTTCGAGCCACCGAATACATCTTTTTCCATCATCCCTACATCGTCCCGATCGGCCGTTTCGTTCACGACCTGCTCGTTACTGATAACGATGTTCCTGAAGAAATAACGCGTCCATCCAAGAAGCGTAGGATTCGTCTTCGTTTGTTTAGAATATAACGCGGAGATAACGAAATTGTTCGAGAGAATTTATCGAGGTTCATTTGTCTTTATTATGGTGTATTTTGTAAGCCATCATATTCATAGAAGAAATATATTCAATGATATGGAAACAAAATAGATTTACCTAAAATCTGAACTTGTACGATGAAGATTCGTCCCAATACCATCTACGTCAGAAGAAAGATACTTCAGAAAGTCATGGTACGCGAACATACCGAGATTGAGATATAAATTGCAGAGAGGAATGAAATGAGATTCGAAATAATCTCGGTGTTGATATACAATGTACTTATCCAGCACTGGACTTCATTATTCAAATACGAAATTGCACTATATCGTGCTCAAAGTAGAGGATGCCGGGCAATATTCTCGTCTCTGCGATTGGTGGAGATGCTTGATGGTGGTGGTGGTGGTGGTGATGGTGAAAAGGCTATGGGTCGTATTCTCGCGAAAGCGAATGGACAGGATGAGTTGCAGAGGCGTTGGATAGCGTGGGTCCCTTGCGAAGAAGGTAGTAGTGGGTTCCAGAGCGCCTTATTGTTCAGAGCAAAGTGCGAGCGTGCTAGGTGGAATACTCGGACGGGCATACCGGGGTTGATCCTTTTAAGGAGAACTCAATTGTCTGACTAATTGCAGTTACTCCCTTCCGCTTTTCCGTAGCTCAGGAGATCCTCATTCCTCCCTCTATCACCTCATCTTGACTCGCCATAGTTCACTCACCCCTTCATCGCCAATCAATCTTTTATCTTGCTCACTCTCGGGCCAGCTTTCACGAGGCAGTCAATGACTTTTCTTGACTTCTTGTGCATCCTCCTTCTCCACGGCCCGGTTCTTCTATTCTTTCGCTTGTTTAGAACCATCGAAGTGATGTCTTAAAGTTACTTCAAATCTAATTATTTTTAGCTGGACCAAGCATTGTTACGCCTTTGGGTTATTCAAGAAATTTTCTGAAACGACATTTTAGGACTTTATTTTCCAAGGGTCCTCGTAGACGCTCTTAAACCCTTGGAATTTTATCAAAATGATGTAAGTACCTATTTCAAACTGAAAGGACGACAAAAGGAGTGTGAATGCACTATGAGCAGAACTCTCGAGGCTCAGCCGAGTAGTCGTGTCCGTTTAAAAATAATTAAGAGGGCCGAGTAACCTAAAATTAATAAGAATTAGTTAATAAGAAATACCTTTTAAAACGCACAAGAAATTTAATATTTTTATAATAGAAATATTTTTTTATACCCCAGCTTCCCGGTGCAAAGGCATTTTTTTTTATAATCTTAACTTATTAATACTCCTTTTAACTTGCCATTCTCTTCGGAAGAAGACTCCGACAGTTCCGTTCATAGGAATTTTCAGTTAAAGCATTTATGTGGAAGTTGGACAGAAAATTTAGTAGAAAATTACTGCGTAAAGAAAAATTTACTACAAAAGTAAATTTATTTTCTACGTGAGAGCTTGAAGTGCAAATTCCTATATAATCGGACTGGATAGAATATTCGTACAAAGATATTGAGAGCTTGCAAAGTCAATTTTATTCTATCGGTGTAATCTAAATATTACAAAATAAAAATTGAAAAAAAAAATTATACCCCAGATCTGGGCTGCAAACAAAAATGTTTCACTTGTGAAAATATTCCAAATGGTATTTTTTCTCGAGTTGCAGGATTTCACATGTGTATTGCAATCCAATTTTATTCTTATGTTTTTCAGGTGACTCTTAACCCTCCTTTAACTCCTTTAAGGGTTAAAAAAGTGATTATGAGGGGTTTTGTAATTTAAAAACCAGAAATGTCGAGTCAGCGAGTTCTTTGATTGCTACACAAGGATTGCGTTGGTAAAAAAGAAAAATGTGAAGTATTACTTAAGGGTTATATCACATACTACAGTCAGTATTAAAAACTGTTTATATATTTTTCTTGTTCTTCGTCTATTCGTTATGTGCATTAACCTAATTTTATTTGTTCCATAAACATTCTGCACCCTTGAAAAAATCTTGGTAAACAGTCTTTGATATCGACTAGGTCCAGGATTGGCAACGGGGATCGTGCGTCCTGTCGCCTTAAGTCTGAGACAATGAATACCGATTTTTCATTGGGGCAATTCCCCAATTGCACTTCAATTCACATGTAATCCTTACTTCTAAGACCCTATAAATTATGCTGGGTAGATTACTTGTTATAGATAGATAGATGCCTCTGATATGGTCTGTACTTCATTCGCAGTGGCGTCCGCACTCGACTTATGGGGTTCTCTAATAGTAGCTCAGAACCGGAAGTCCACTTACGTGCAATCCTCCTACTTCCCCATGGTGTTCCCCTGCGCCTGCTTGAGCAGCCACAGTTCTTCACCCTCGATCCGCTCACAACCCCCAACGGCGACGGCAGCTTTGCCAAGCTCTGCACTAGCTAGTTCAGTATTTTACTCGCTTGTTTCCAGTAGAGTGCGTTATATCAACCTTAAACCGAACACCGCCCGCGTCTTACAATCGAACGTACTTAGCGAGGATTGTCGGAGTGCACAGTGAGCTCTCTCTCTCTCTCTCTCTCTCTCTCTCTCTCTCTCTCTCTCATCTATGGCAACTAAAACCGTCCGCTGCGTCGGTGTGACGGATCGGACGAGACGAGAATGGAATATATACTACAGTAGATTATCCATCCTTCTGGCTATGGTTGGATATATATGTATATACGCTTTCTTCCTCTCAGAGATCATAAAAACTCTCACCATGGAGGATAAAGGACGAGTGCCTGAAATCATTCTTCCTATTGCTCTCTCTTCTTTTTATTCTCCATCTACTGTGAACTTTCTTAACCACTGGTCCGGAACTTAGAGCGATTTAGTTGCGGAGAGTGAAAGCCACGAATGGAAATACGTGGAAGTGGCCTCAAGTAGGTCGATCTGAGGGGGGGGGGGGGATGCAAGTCCAACTTATTTTTTTGTTGCCCTCTTAACTTTTGGCCTCTTTGACTTTCTCTTATGCTTCTATATCCTACTCCGCGACCACGTTTCACATTAGCGTGAAGCGCACTTTGTGAAATATCGTGATCAATTGACGGTCCTTCACGGAAAAATCATGAGACGATTCGAGTCTCGGTAAACCAGCAAGTTTTCATCCAACTCCCTCTCTCCGTTCACTTACAATTTTTTTGTTCGCTTTCGCTCATATGGGACTCAAATTTATAGCTCGTTAAATAAAATATGATCGTTTGGTGTCGATTTATGTGACGCGATGGATTAGAACTCGTCGGAAACTCATTTCCGTACTGAAACTGCTACCTGCCAATACTTCCATCGATTCAGATACTTCGATTTGTTATATACGAGAAAAATTCGTTATGAAAGTTCACTATTTGACGAACGACTTTTTGACAAACCAACCAAGAAGATCGTTATCCAGATATACCGACGTCAAAGATTTATTTCAATATCATTGGGATAAACCTTTAATTTAAAAAAAATTCAACTCAACGTCTGCACCAACATTATCAATCGTGTGACAACGCTTGTAGATTAGCTCGAAGATATTTTGATCGATATTAGAATTATCTCTTCATAGATTTCCGGGTAAACAAATCCGTGCATCCTCTTCGGATCATCAAATATTACTTTAATATGTCTATTTCGGAAAAACAAAATTGTCTATTACGTTGTTTACTCGTTGCATTGTTTAGTCTGGCTATGTGAGTGTAGTCTTGCTGTATGTAGTGCGCATTAGCGTCTCCTTTTTTAACGAGTTTTACGCGGTTTACCGTTAAACCTCGTAAACAGGGTAAACGACTTATAAATTAATCGTTAATACATGTTTTCGTTCTATAAACCTTTCTTCTCAATTCCTTTCCATCAATAGAACATTAATTTTCAAGCGAATTAATGTCTTTCATTAGCTGTTCATCGAAAAATATTTCTGTAGAATCATAATTGACTGTGGCACAGCATACGTGAAGCATGCTAACCTTATTTCATTCGGTGGCTCGTCAACGAATGAATAGTTTGGATTTCTATATAGAAACTAGTCAACACAGCTTCACTGTATCAATACTAAGCTATTGTACTGATGGCTTCGCTTCAATGAATTGTGAAACTCCTGTGTGAACTGGAGCTTTCGTGAGCTTTGTGTGGATGCGATACGCATTCAGGGGGCTCACTCTAAATCCACGAAATCAAGAATATTAGAGCGTACGCGGATTCGATCGGTTTACCAGCGCCGCGAATAGCACGAAACGCTGGTCTGGCACGCTTGTTCCTCGCGGGTCGTAATGAATCGAACTAATTTCGGGTAACAGCTGTACAATACCGCTTTTATGCTTCTGTGTGTCTGTGTCTGTGCATGCGTGTGTACGTGTGATGAATATACATCATGGTGACAGTACGTATTGAACCAGCGACTTGACTATAAGCTCAAATATGGTACACGCTCCAGTTACATCGAATGCTTTGAAACGTTCAGCCCTTTTTTTTAGTGCGATTAAAAAGTCAATGAAAAAGTAAGTTATTTATAGAAAACTGTAGATAGAAAAAAAAATGTCTCAGGGGTTTTTTCGTAAGTAATTTTCTTTGTCGATATATCAATGTAATTGCAAAAGTTATTGGAATATAAATTGAAACATCAAATAATGCAATTTAGGAAAGACGGTTTTTTTCTTACTGTAAAAGCTTCTTCAAGGAAGAGACATTGCGATCGGAAATGAAGCGGCATTTAAACATTTAATAAACACTGTAGATGCCTGAAAAAATGAGGAAGCGATGCGTAAACATATGTTCATCATGAATATCGGAGTGGGAGAGTCGACTGAATAGCGTCAACTACTAAAGAGAAAAATATAAATATTGCAATGGTTGATGCTCATGTACGCTCGATGGTTTCCTGTTCGGTAAGAAACTGATGAATGTTATTTAAAACTGTTGTGTTGCACTCTTTCTCTCTCTCTTTTTTTACGACCAGGTTACGTCCTCGTAGCCTGATTACACCAACCATTACAAATCATCCCTAGCTGTCGGCTTTTGCTTTTCACGGGCGTCGAGCACTCGATCGTTGCGAGAGTGAAAAGCGTAAAAATAAAAATCTGAAGCTGGAAACAAATGTTAAAAAAAGGGAAAAAAAAACGAAAATGAAAAACCCCCACCTACCAACGTCGAAGAGGAACGGTCGTGCTGGCTATAAATTTAGTGAACGCGATGAATAATGAAAAGGGTGTAGGGAATCTGCCATTCCAACGCAAGGCCATATTCACGAGTGCCGCTGCTGCTCTGTGCATAAACCCATGAGCGGACGGCACGCACGTTCCCAGCAGACACGATTCCAACCGGGCGAGGCGGACTGTATTTATCGTGGCCATTAGTCGAAGCTCGTCGGTATGACAGTACTGTAGCTATCTCTGTCGTTGAAGTGCTGACCATTGCAGTTACCGTAACACCTTCGTTAAGCCAATGAATTCGAAAAATAAATAATAATCGACAAAGTGATGCGATAATCCAATGCTTCTCCCATCTACCGTCGAAATCGTTTTGAACGAATAAACGAAGACAATAGCAATTCGCTATTTATAGAAATATTGCCTTTAACTTCAGAATGGAGCAAAAATCGCTTGAATTGTTTACGGACTGCGCGGCGGTATTCGTGGTTAAGATATTCGGATAACGTCGCTGTGTGGTTCCCCTAGCTATATCACATTTTCGCGTCGTCCTGTTCTCGCCCCTTCCGCCCTTTCCCTTTCGCGGCTATGTTCCCAGTCTCAAGATGGATAGTTTTCATCGTCCGGATCCATAAATCCAAGCGCGCAAATCCCTCTCTTCGCGATAAGGAACGAAGAAAGAAGCTTGTCTACTCCGAAGTGAGGGGAGGGATGGAGAAAAGGAAACAGGAAGGCGTAAAAGGGATTTCAAAGTTTCAAGTACACACAGGCACACATAGCCACGTTAGAAATACTTCAGGTACACGAGTATGTACACTGGCCGATAAAAATCGTGTATTGCGAAGCTCAATTTGGCAGTTAAAAATGGATCTATCACTGAACTCCTACGTCGGTTAAACTGTCATCACATTTTCCTTATCTTTTTTACATAGTTAAAATTATAATATTTTTGTTGATTTTTATAATAAATTGTAGAATTTGAAAAAAAGCTTATTTACGAAATTCCAGATGGTTGAATATCAAAAAGTAATAAGATAAGGAGAAGGAGTAAGCGCACATAGCCGCGTTAGAAATACTTCAGGTACACGAGTATGTACACTGGCCGATAAAAATTGTGTATTGCGAGGCTCAATTTGGCAGTTAAAAGTAGATTTACCACTGAACTCCTACGTTGCTTAAACTGTTATCACATTTTCGTTATCATTTTTACATAGTTAAAATTATAATAATTTTGTTCATTTTTATAATAAATTGTAGATTTAAAAAAAAAACGCATTTACGAAATTCCAGATAGTTGAATATCAAAAAGTAATAAGGTAAGAAGAAGGAGTGAGGTTAAACATAATAAGACTATAAAGTAACTGAGATACAATAACGACCGGTAATGGGGTACTAACAGAGTGATGATATCAGGTTGTAAAAGTAATAGGATCATTAGATAATAAAATGATTATATTGAATAATAATGAGATGAATGAGGTCGATGTGATTATAACGATACTATAAAAGTAGTCAAATAGAGAAATAGACAGTAAAATGTACCATGGGATGCTTGTTAACGCAGCAATTAAATTTCTTTATTCGAAAGGGCACCGTTGTATATTTTAGAGGGTGCTTGGACAAATGATTAATCAGTTGCAATCAATAAAGCAACAGATATATTGTACAAAATGTATTCTTTCGTTTTATTGACTGATTCATGGAAGCGTTGATTTCATTAAATAATTTAATAAAAATTTATTGTCAATTTCTACAAAGCAGTCAATAAAATTACAAAATATACATTTTTTAATCAATAAATCGTATTTCTATTTAGTGTTTCGTAAATAAATGATATTACAAGATGATAAATAAAGTGTTTCAGCTAAAAATTTTAAAGAGTTTAGACGAAATGTTAAAATTTTAATAAAATTTGTGAATGTTACCGGAAAGCTTATTTGTCTAGATACGAAATATTAGGTAAAGTGGAGAATCCATTATAGTATTACGTAACGTCACTTTATTGGATCGTATAAATTTGGTTTCCCCAGCTGTAAGGATCGTAGACACGATCGTAAAAGGGCTGGTAGAGATACATAAACCCATATCGAGTGTACTCGTGGAAATGCGTTTATTTTTCAATTCCGTTGCGGTAGTATATGTCGTTAATGTCGATCTCCGCATACAGGGAAGTGGAAACCACGCGAGGAAAATACCAATTTCGTACCGTTTTCTCCCTTTATTTTACAGGGTGAGTGCGATAAAGACGCCGTGGAAATGTGGACTAACGACCTCCCGGGTTAGCCCGGACCACGGGATCTGGGTGGAATTGGGCCATTGCCAACGACGGCACTGCGGATGTCGATGGTGACAGAGTGGTGGGGAGTCAGAGCCCCCGCAGCATACCCGAATTAACCCTACATACCTATAGAGACTTCTCGAAATCTACGCTAAAATTAGTTTAAAAAATTAAATATTAAATACTTTGTTATAATACGATATAATGCGAATCTATATAAAAAAACTATAGTAAGCAATGCGATTGTCAGACTGCACAAGGGTCTGGTCGATCGCTGTTTCATATAGAAGCAAAAGTAAATATAAGGGTTTTACGCTTGAGGAGCATAAACTTCGAGTTTCTCCATTCTCCGCTTTAATTTCCTTTTTTTTTTCTTCCTTTCCTTACCTGACTGACTCTCGTATACTTTTTATTTTGCAGGTAGAACCGGAAAAAGACTCAAAGGGGAGAGAAACAAATTGCTAAGCAATAAACTTTAGGATCTGATGTTTTCCGGTGTACTTCGGTACCGGTTACAGTAAGATTCGTGGAAGGCGTTTCTGCTATACTCTGTACTCACTGCAACGATTTTTTTACGTTACCGTATGTTACTATACGCCTTCCCGCACAAAAAAAAATGGTAAGGAGGGCCTTCGGCATGTCCGTTGCAAGATTTTCCAGTAGGAGTTGTACACTTTAAATAAGGGCGTGTTGTTATGTGAGTTAAAACAACACACAGCACGCTTGCTACGTTTCTTCTTGAAGGTACACGAGTTGAAATAACGTATGTATGCATTTACTTGCGAGTCATTTTTGAATACGTATTTAACAACACGCTTAATATATATAAATAAAATTCTCGTAAAATGATTCAATGCACTTCGATACGTTAAAAGTATTACACACTTCGTAAGAGACACACGTTGTAATGTAGAATATATCGTTGTGTATAATTGTATATTGAAAAGTGTTTCCAATTGTGACTTATTCATGCACGTTCTGATTTAAAAAACAAATATACCCTATTCACTGCTTATTACTTACTTTTCTGTGCATCGCAGACTAAACAGGGCTATTTAAGCCTGCGAAAGTACATAGCGGATATAAATAAAATCCGTTCTTTGCACACGCTTTTATGTTTGTCGTAGATCAACACACGTAAAACTGTGTAAAAAAGGACTACATGGTGAATACATGCATAGCGTGCAAAGACATCGCATGTAATCCGTGTTATATGTACACGTTTTTACGTTTTTTGTGAAACAACACATTAAATTTCATGTAAAAAGACGTTTTATAACGGTGACTTATGAAGAGCTTAGAAAATGAACGGGAAAGAAGGTACAAATAGGAAGGGTTATAAGTTTCCGGAATGGCCTTCATAAAAATTGGCCGAGTTACATTCATATAATCGGTGATCCTCTCTACCCCTTGACTTCGGAAACTTCCGGTAGCACGAGGAGCTTCCCCGCGATCGATCATTGAGTGTCCGGATCCGGAAGTTACCCAAGCTCTCGGAAGGCTAATGAATAGAAGCCAAAGCGACCGAATAACATCTTTTAAAAAAGAGGTTTGCTCGTAATGTCAGTAATACGAGAGAATAAGAGAATACTGAATCGTGAATAAAGAATTTGTAGCTTTATTTATGGATATATGCCGTACAAATTGATGTCCCGTTAAACTGGTACTCTCGAGTGAACGCATCACTTCGAATGACGCTATCTTCCAGACACCAGGCGCCCTGCCAACAATAACGAATCTTTTACATTCGAAGCGTATAATCCTATCGGGTGTTAACGGCGAGGCGAGACGCGCAGCCACATTTATCCACCAAAGTGCCGGGGTTACCCGTCTAGCCCTGTTCACGCTCACTTTTCACTTCCCGTTTCACTCAGTTGCTTCAGCTGCCACTGTTGCAGAGTTACGTATTGCGTGAAGGATGACCGAGAAACCTGGAGCCACCGAGTTTAGTTACGGCTGCTCTACCATTAAGGCGCAGCAGATTCGTTCAGTCCTGTGGAAACGCGATACGCTCGCGGTAGTTCTCCTACCCTCGCACAAGCACATCGACTGTATATCTTTCTCCTCGAAGATGGAACAGGACGCTAGGGATGATGTATAAACTCGTGGCTCTGGCTGGAGAACGACAAAGATGATGTAAAAATTGGGAAAAGAAGAAAGGTACTGGATGCAATATTTTTTCTTATAGAAATTTTCATTGCACATCTGAGGATTAGATGAAGTTGATATAGGAAATAGATGTTTATAAAATTTGATATTGATTAAGAGTCTGGCATTAATCTTGTCCATGCCGTGACATGTTTAGTCCAGACGTCTGATATTACTGGCGATTTATTTTTCATGCTGTTAATCAGTTATTCATTGTTCAAGTAGATAAGAATCGTTATGGCCAGACACGAAGCCTTCACCACATAATCTTTTCGGTGAGATTAAATCACGCTCGAAAAGAATTACCTTCGGTGAGAAATCATGATCGGAACTGGTCTGATCGTGTATCCAGCACGTCTCGGTTCTTTTCCTTCGTCTTTCGTCGAAGCCCGAGCTCGTTCCAGGCTCCCTCAGGTGAAAAATTGGAAATCGTGCTGGCGAGAGGAAAAGTGAGTGAGGAAGCGCCACGACGGTGAACTGCAAGGAGCAACCACCGTAGCTAAGTGGCTTCGATCGTCTTGAACCACGGACGAGAGAGCCGACGCTTTCTTACTCGCTAAATCGCTGTACTTACTTTTTTTTTTATTCTATGCTTTTCATCTCGGCTCATCTTTTCCTTCTTTCTATCTGTCTGCTATTTCTTTAAGTCCATGTCGCATACCTTCGACAACTGCCGTACGTTTTTTTCATGGCTCTGCATATCCTTCCAATCGGTCAGATTCGTCTGTCCTTTTTTTTTCAATCTCAAATTGTAATGCCGTCAGACGATTTGAACTTTGAAAATCAGCATTGAAAATAATTCTTGAAACCGTGGAATCTTTCGTTTGATGAAAATTTTTGCTAACTTTTGCGTATTAAAAAAAATGCCATTATTAATTCTTTTCATTCGCGTAAATCAACTTTTATAGAAATATTAACGTTAAACGTTCTCTTTGATTTCCTTATTAACCACTGCAAGTTCGTATTGAAGCGAGCTTAGTGCAAACACTACAGTACGTTTAGAGAAAAAATGTGCCGACGTCAACTATGAAAAAGAGACAACGATTAAGTTATGATTCGTGCAATTATCTTTATAGTCACCGTAACGACTATTTCATGATTTCATTATTTAAATGGTCCCATGAGCTAGCAATTGAGTTAATGCGACACACCTTTAGACATTGTAATCGGTAATAGAAACCGTAATCCAATTTCATCAGAGCCAGTTAGTAAGACAAATGCAAATTCGGTTTCAATTCGTCTATGTACTCTGGCAGTCGATCCGAATTCGCTTTTCTCTCAATTATCAATCCTCTCTGAGCAGATTGAACTACAGTTTCTGTTACCGATTACAGTTTCCAAAGGTATGTCACATTACGTCGAAAGTTGTCACTTAATAGTTGCCAGTACACCACGATCGCTCTGCGCGGTACACGTTTTTAAAGGAAATTGTAGGGGGTTCGCACCACATTGCGATTAGCATTATTATCTGATTCAGATTAGACTAAAGTTGTAATTTATACGGTAAGAGTTTGCGAATGTTACGAGTGTTGTCTTCGTCGAGTAGTCTTGCGCGGGCCAGAGACTTTCCTTAAGGGAGAGGTTTCTACCAGAGTTTAAATGTTCTCCATTTTCACTCTGGCAGAGAATACGAGCAAGCAGAATGGTTAGTCAGTAGGAATGGGGACGAAGGCGTTAATTCATTGTAAATTTATACAATTAACTCGAGCTAGTAGAGAGTATCACTCGATACCTCGCACTACGTACACTCAGGTGCATCACGCTTTCCGCTAATTCCCTTTCGCACCATAGTATATCTCATTGCAGTTTATTTCCGCCCTAAGACATCATCTTAGCGATCTTTAAATGAACATAATTCCAAGTATTTTTATTATATAAAAGATCGATGAATATCTGCCCTTTCGTCTTCGCAAGATAGAGAAATTCACAATATTCGATTGCGATGTCATCTCGATTTTATATTAATACAGTAGTCCCTGTAGGACAAGCTTGCAATACAATACAAAATCCATATAAAACGATCGCAGAGGTCTAATATTTTTATGCACAAATTCTCGAGTGCATAGTTGGACGATAGGTTGGACAGCTTTCCAAAAGTATTTAGTTAGTGACGGACAGTGTAGTGATCGTAGTTGTGGTAGTCTGATCGTCAGTGTGCATTCAACGAACTCAGTGACCTTTCGGTCGGTTCGGCATTCCGGTTACAAGAAATATGGTGGGAAACAGAAAGACCGAGCGAAGGAAGGTAGAAGGACTCGAAAGCTCGAAAGCTCAGAACAGAGGCCGAGAGGAGAAGAGACAAGGATATACGTAGAGGTAGACGTAGCTTCTGGCTTCTCCCGCAGGTTAAATTGCATCAGCGGATTAGAGGAGTTTAGCTGGGGTATGAATGCTACTGCGTTTTGCGGAGTCTTCGTATGCTGTAGCATTATATCCGCGCTCAAGGTCCGTTGGTCCATTCAGCGTATCCGGAAAGCTCCGGAGAAACTTCACCGGGCGTAGAACCAAGAGTGGGAGTGAGGTCTCGAGAGAGCGAGGACTTTTGGGTCACCCACGAACCAGTAATTCAAATATCGTTATGGAAATATATATCTTGTAGTTTGTGGTAAATCGAGTATGAGTTATGCTATACGGGAATCCTGCGGTACCGGCCGGCATTTCTACATCCATATTTTCCAGTTCTCTGATATTTTGCTATCCTTCTATTATCCTCAGATGACGAGGATCTCGGGTATATACCCATTTTTGCCTTCGGGCGATAGAATGCAATAACATACGGAAATACGAGGGTGATTGCGCTGCATTAAATCGCACGTGAATACCTTTTGAGAGACGCGTAGAACGTTCAAAACGCAAAACGATAACGTTCGATAGCTCTGTTATCGGAGGTATGCTTGAAATATTATCAATATGAAATTGTACGTCCACGACCGGAATGACGTTTTTATAAAAGTATTCGGTCATCCGTAATATTCTAAAAGCTTAAGATACTACAATCGGTATGAAAGCTGAACGTCTGCAATAATTTATATCATTGTCATTGATGTCAATGAATTACAAGTTCAAAGTATCCGTTAAAAAAAATCTTGTCGAAATGAATTCACAGTCGCAAGTTGTTCCTATGGGTGAAATTATTAAGAGCTAATCATAGATACTGCATGGACCAGAAAAAAAGAGATCGTACGACGAATTTTGATAACACGTAACTGTAGCTCTTTTTCCACTTTGGTTATGGTGTCTACTAGCGAGTAGAATAGAATATTTACTCACGCGAGTTCGATTAGTATTTGCCATATCTACTTTCACTCGATGTTTGTACGACTGGAGTCTCATTGACAAACTAGAGGATACAACAAAGTAAAGGAAAGGAACTGAAAGCACTCTCACTCTTTTATTAGATAGAAAAGGTTCACTTTTCATGCGACATCACGCGATAGACGCATCACCGGTGTGTAAAAGTATACATAGTAGACACTAGAGTAGTTACTACATTATGTATAACACGATGATAGTCGTGTAGTTCAAGGCGAATTGAGGTCTCGGCTGTTCGGGACAAGGTTGAAGCAGCGCGTTCCTCCAGCTTTCGAGCTCTTGAGTTATAGAGAGAAAACTCTATCGGTGTTAAACTAACTGCCCGATGAAACACTCACGCCTAAGTAATTCAGATTAATGATACCTACGTAGAGTATGATAGAGCGTATAGCTGTATACATATCATACTGGTATTGCGTTAGACAGGCTAAATTATATATTATCTTATTACATTTTGTACACAGCTGGTGTCAACACTCAAATAATTTTGACAAAATAACTTTCGACAACACAACTTTGGCATAATAAATTTTCTCTTATTTTAGTTCTTTAGATTATTTTCTTCTTTTCGTTGTTTACATGTTTTCTTTATTTGGATTCTTTAGGTTCTTTACTTTTTGTTGTTGTAAGTCTTTATGTTTCAAGTTCTTTTGTCAAATTTATTTTATCGCAGGATACTTAGACGTTAGGCTGTTGAACAACAATTTGAACGTTTCTAACACAATTGTTAATCTACTTAGATGTGCACAAACGCTGTGCCGAATATTTTTTATATATATTAAATCTTAGATCTCATAGAAATCAATAGAAAAATTTAGTGTCCTAATTATGATATTCCTGTTTAGGTGGAAGTGTTGAAATGTGCAGTCCTCAGACTCTGATGATAAATTTGACGGAAACTATTGTCAGATACCATGTCCAGGTAGACTTTCCAGTTACGGAAAGTATAGATGACACGATCACTTATACTGCATAAGGTCCTGTCGTGAATGAAGAGATCCATCGATCCATTCAACACTGATACATATATGCAGAGAGACGCGCCCTTCGTCCATCATCTCTCTTCGTATCTAATATTTCTGTCTGTCTATACCTGCCTGCACGTGGTTGCCTCGAAAGGATATAGGGAGATAGGAAGGGTATGGATCCTTCCGTCTGGGAATATAAATTCGAGATACCCGTGCATCGCCGGTGCACCGGTGATTCCCCGTGAACGTTCAGCGAACGTCCCAGCTTTTTGGACCAAGGCCAACGCTTTCAACTTGGTTCTTTTGGCAATCTCCAGGCTTTTCGTTTCCTCGGAACGTTCTCCAGAAGCATATCCAGAAGCGAGCGTTCCTCCTCGTTATCTTTCGTTTCCCATAGTTTTCTTACTCTCGCAGCGAGAGCTTGCTGATATTTGAAAGGAAACCGTAAAGGAAGAATGGAGGATGGGGAGTGAGAAAAAAGAAGGGATGCGAGGGGAGAATTCTCACGAGGGATTCGTTGGCTTATAATGTGGGATACAAGCGCGTATCCAGGAGGATTCGTAGTATTTTTATATTTATTACCATAAAACGCAACTTTACTTTCACTTCTATGGTATCTAATCTCTCTCTGTGTGGACTGTGACTGTTTTTTTTTCGCGGTTTAATGTATAAATCCTGTTTTACGCTCAATACTTTCTGTGTCTTGACAATGCTCTTCTAGCTTCACTTTTCGAATTCGATTGAAGCTTTTGCGATAATTGGAAACTTATGAAAAATACTTGGACACGCGAAGAGATTTGACAGTTCGATAAATAATAGGACGACAAATATTTGGACGTTGCGTATGGTATCTATTGCAAGACTCCTCTCCAAGAGAGTCAGAAATGTGATGCAAATATTTCAATATCACGCTATCGATGCTATAACGATTTTACATAATACATCAAAGAATTCTCACAATCTCATCACGATGATTACCATTTCTCGTTCTCATGGTAGAAATAATTAGTCAGTAGCTTTGGTATTTTGTAATCGTAGCAAAACGCCTTATTCTGTTGCACTTCTATGCAGCTGTAATAAAACAATAACTGTATTCCCTATCCACCCTTTTCTCGCTTCTGTATAAGTCGATGCTGAGATAAGTTACTTTTAAAAAAATTCCTTCACACGAATATTCCCTCCGGAGATATACCAAGATTCCCGAGGTCCCCCGAAACCTACCTTCATTTTTATCTCTGATCCTTTTTATTCTATGGTACGTGGACTTACCATGAAACGAAGTAACGTGTAGTATACGCAGTTACTGTAAAAGGAATTAACAAACGTTCGTAAAATGTTATTGGAATTTATTGCTCAAATAAATCGACCAACATCTATTTATTCATTTATTTATAACTCCTGAATAAAACCATTGAATTCTTGTTACTTTTTTACTGATTAAAATGTATCGAAAACAAAAACGTAACTGACAATTTCGACAAATGAGTTGATAACCGTCAGGACATCCACTAAGTGTGTTTTATTTTTTCATAAAAACTTCATGTCCGGCTTTCCATCGCAGTCGTTTCATCGTCGACTCTCGACTCTTTCCGCCGAATTCCAGAATTTTCTCACACCATCCCATAGTCCTTTTCCCGTCATTCTCACGGGTTTTTTTTTTACCTTTCTTCCTGTCTCTTTCTCCGGCCAGCCGAGACAAATATTTTTAATATCGCGCTGCTGCTGCTGCTGCTGCTGCTGCTGCTGCTCGCAGGACCAGTGGCACTCGACCGTCGGCCCGCTTTGCAGCCACCGGGTACCCTGTTATATATCCTCAGAGCTATATCCTCCCTCGCGCACATACGCCAACCTGCCATACCGTTTGAATAAAACCCGTGGTGGCACGACGGGCTTGTGCTAACCGGCCTCCGCAGACTTCGTACAATTTTATAGCCGGCTGTATGTTCCCTCGAGTTAAAGCTTCGCGAAGCAACCAGCCAGCCAGCCAGCCAGTGGTACACGTGATAGCGGTGTACTTATTCGCTATAGTTAAGTTGCAACGTGTACCATAGCACCTGCAGTTTCAGAAGCCCGAGTACGTTGTACATTCCAAACTGAGGCCAGACCATGGTTCGTACGTCCCGTACTTGTATGCTAGGAAAATTATTACTTTTCCGGTGTCTAGCTAAACCCCCTCCTACCATAACTCGAGGCTGTGGAGAAATCTCGAAATGGCTGAAACTGCATCCTTTTTTTCCTCCAGCAATTATTTCTGGGTTACTCTGGTTAGCGAAAAGCGTACGGATGGTAGGTGGATGAAGAGCACAGATTTTTCAGTGCGGTTGTACAAAGTCAACAACAGACAGTTCTGTTTTGTCTTATACTGATTTAGTTGATGGAAAAGTGTGTATAATATCTCATAGAAAAACAAAAATTACATTAATTAACATTTTTATGAAATGGAGAATTTAATAGTGAGAACAGACATCTAATGGTTTATCGCAATTCATAAATGCATCATAATTTTGGTTGCATCATTTTAATTGAAAACATTTTTTATAGCATCGACATATACGATAATCACAGATGAATTTTTTTTCGTAATTTCCCATCCTTGGTTGATAAAGTTATAGCCTTTTGAAATTTGTAGCGTTCTTGCGTCACTCGAATGCTAGGCGTTCATTTACGGAAAAAGTTTTTGATCTTCTTTTGCGAAATAAAATGTCGACAATAAACAAGAGTTATCGTTATCGTTAAAAAACGTTATCGCTAAAAAAATAACAAACATTGGTTTAACGTGGCTCGACGTCCGGACACGCCATCCAACTAAAACTTTTTCGATTGCCAAGATCATTTCGGTCTCACAGAGAACATGGAAAATTACGTACGATTTTCCTTGATGGGAGGTCCTGTCAAGCGGAAGGCTGACGTCGTCTCGCATTATTCCGATTGTTGACCGAATCGGAAACAATCTGATATATATGCTCGGCCAGTCGCCGAAACAGACGCCATCAAGCCGTACTGGATGAAATATATGGGAATCGAAAGAAAATGCAACGCCGAATATTTCGGAAATAGTTAAATCCGCATCGACGAGTGAAGATATCGTTCCTACGGCAAAATGTTCAGCAGTGTGCGTTGGAACTCGTAAAGAAATGCATTGCTCAAGAGGTGTGCAGCCAAATATGAAATCCAAGTACCGTAGGAAAGCGATTACTTGCAAAATGTCGACGCAAAAAGCTCACTCGCAAATTGAGGATATTTTTAATATCCAAACATCTACTTCAACCAATGCACCCATCGCTAAGCACAGTCAGGTAGCCAGCGCGTGTATCATGAAGTCACCACCAATAGCGACGCGTTTCTCCGGGACCATAAAATTATGAATTTCTGGCTTTTTCGACGCTCATTTCTTGCGTTATTAGTGATGAAAAAATGGTCTTTTGTGATTTTTAATTGAAATGAAATAAAATAATGTTACGGGGACGTGATACGAATAGAAAATTTTTCTTCTAAACTGACAACTCAATCTCCATAAATGGATTATATATCAAAGGTCACATAGCGTATGACATTAATACACGATAATTGTTTTCACCGAACGTCACAGCTTTTAATATGAGTGAGAGTCGTATTTCATAGTACGGTAGACGTATAACAAAGCTGACAAACACACTCTTGTATTGTAGAAATTGTAATAATGCTCGCAGAATAAATGAGTGGTGTTCGTCAACCGTACATCCAAAAAGTACATTGTTTCCGGATGGTGTTGCAAATGGGACATGTACCAGTTTCGTAGAATTCTCGTTGATACTTTGAACATATGACGCAAATTATCTCGACTACAGATGTTATCCACGCTTTGTTAATTTTTTTTCTACGCAGCCTTATGCATATATGCGCTACCTTAATTATGCAATTGTCTTCGAAGGAATTACCAGGAAGACGTGAGCGAAAGCTATTAATATTTATTTCAATGTAACTTTGAATTTTTACCATTCTCGTCGTGATCAACTGCATTGTTTTGTTCGCTCACCTGAAACAGACAAGAAGAGATGCGAACGTTAGACAATAGTTAATTAATAAATTAACAATAAAAATATCATATAATGATCGACAAATAAGTTATAACGAAAAATGTACCGTGATTAATTGTCAGGTGCTAATGAAGTCTCGATACGTTAGTTGCTTCGTAAAAAAATTGTTGTCCTACAGTATTTATTAATAAAGTTGACGACCTTGTTACATAAAAATATGGATTCAATATCGTTTTAATTAAAAGTTTTTTTGGTATTTATTTCAGTCCTACATATAGAATTGCGACAATGTGTTCGGAGGTTTTATAAATATTACAGGCGACCTCTATTTTTCGGTGCTGCGAAAAAGCGTCAAGGGATAGAAGAGGTAAAGGTATGAGAACACTCACGGATGCGCGAAGCTAGCAGCCGAAAATTGCAATCTCCCAGAGAGGCGAGGAAGGACGAAATTGCAATTCTCAACGAATCGTAACGGGAAGAGACGGTAGTCCCGTCAGGATCCAGCTGAGTTTATCTTCCTTTGGCGCAAGAGTCACGACAAGTGGCCAAAACCCTAGCTCATACCGTTGCTGTACAGTTGAAAATGCACCCAATCCTGTTGGAAAACGAAGAGGGACTGATGCGCTGAAAGCGTCGTAGCAGATCGTTCGCGGTTTCGGGCTCGACGGTGCAAGGTTAATTTGATTTTTATCTCGTATAATATCCGGTAGGTCTAGCTGAAAGCTATACCGCGACATCCAAGCTCGCAGCAAGCTTCTCTACCGGCCTTCCACCACCTCTCGTCGCTACCGCGTTCCATTTCACTGTTACTCAGAACTCTCAGTGACTCACGCTCCGGTAATTACCAAACTTTAAGAGGGACACTCGAGCTATCCACTCTCGTGCTGACCGAGATATACGAGGATCTCCGATCTGACAGCGGACCGGTCTCTCCAACGAGCGAGAACTATTATCCAAGCTGCCCCTCATTTGCGTATGGAACATGAGAATCCACGACCAAACATGAATATGGGGTAAGTGCAAGTATCGTTAAAACTACATGGTCATCGAAGTATTTCTGAACCGACGGAGTTTAATATCCCCTATAACTTTAGGAGGCCATTACAGTAAAACTGTTTCCATACACGAGAAGACATTTAATTTTTTCAAAATGATTATTCTTTGTTATGTAAAATCGAGAATAATTTTTGACTAAATTTTATTAAAAAACGGTTAAATGTGAAAGAAAATTAGTTATTTAAATGAAATGGTGAAAAATTCTATTTTGACGATTGAAAAAAAAGGATCACACGGAGAGTTTCAAAAGTGCGTGGGCATATACGCTTGAATTCGATATAGGGTTCCTCGTTTTACAATGGCAATCGATTCCGGCAGTGATATCACAATACTGATTACGATGTAATGGAAAATTGATACACGTGTAGAATTACAATGTCAATGTTCCATATCAGAGATTAACGTCGAGGGGCTTATAGTATTAAAAAAAATAATAAAAATCGAGGAAATATGTTGCGAACGAACTTTGAACTGTGGGTACACGCGGTGAAACATGTTTGGAGCACCTGTCGTTCAATTTACGACGTCGATTCAGGTCACTCTTAATCACTCCATAAAAAAAATTGTACGAGCGATTGTGCATAGCAACGACCATGTATCTGACTCGGCAAAACAAAAATGTTAAAAATATTAAAATACGAAAGATATATATTTTTCTTTAAAATAAAAGTTTTTTTGGCAAGCTAGTTTCAAGCTTTCTTACTGATATGAAGTGATAACCGATAAAGAAGCATGGAAAATAGTAATTTTATAAATTTTATTCATTTACCGCAGCTCCTGAAAAAATATTTAAAAAGAAATCACAATTTGTTGCTTTTTTTAAATCGAAAAACACAAAATGTTGTACTTTATAAATGTTTTTTTAAATAACGTAGGCTGGTAAAACACTCTTTTAATTATAAAATTGTTATCACAAGGCTAACCCTTTAGGTGTAATTCTTAATAGTCTTGATACGAGTAAGCATAACGTCAAAATAGTACACCCAACGGTGTAGTCGTAAAACACGACATTTCTCGCCCTGTTACATGAGCTCGGTAATTCAAGATTCTTTGAAGCTATACTATAGCTATAGCCTGCTACTATCTCTTCGTTAGAGTTTATCGTTGAGAGTACAGCATGTACTACAGCATGTACATAGCGAAAACCGTAGTTGTAGAAAAGCTGAAGTCACGAGTAGAGCACAATTTGACCAGCCAGAGTCAGCGACAAAACCATGCAAGCTCAGTATTTAATCGTTTGAGTGTGCGCCTATCATAGGTATCCCATAGAAAAATCTTAGCATCGGAGTTTTTCCATCGGGTTTCCGGATTGTGGTTCGGTAACGTTGCACCCGCAGTATAACAAACAGCAAAGAAACAAACACCTACTCGACATGCCTATAGCCTCACTTCTGGCTTGATCGTTACAAAGAGCGAGTTTTTTTATCCTCGAACACTGGTTAAGGTAACGAGACTACTGTCGTAAGGTATTTGTTAGCTCATTACCCTGCGCGAGGTGTAGTGAAAAGACGAAGAAGAAGAAAAATAAGAGTGAATCGAGGGCGATGTAAAAAGTTCGGACAAAAGAGATTCGAAGAGTCGAACGAGCTATAGCTATAGATCGTAGGAAGAACCAAACGGCGGTATTCTTCTGCGGAATTATATGTTATCTCGATTGGGTATTATCTTGAAAGAGCTTCTCGATTTTTCAGAAATGAAAACGATTCCCTTTTCTCCAAGTCTTTTCCACTCTTTCTGCATATTTTCTTTCTTCTTCGAGTGTACTTTACAATCGTCGACGAGTTTCGATTGGCCAGACAAGACTGGGAAAGGGGGGGGGGGGGCTGCACAAATGTAATGGGAATTTAAATTCAAGTGAGACACTCGTCTCGAAAAGAAAGACGTGCATTTCACTTTTTCCATTAACTCATCAGTTGAGTGCATCGTGGTGAAATAATTAAAAGATTGAACATTTATGGTAATTTATAATATTACTCGCACATATATTTTTGTAATATTAAGCCAAAATTGACAGTCATTACAGCAATTGATTTAGCAATAAACAATGAATTAAAAATATGCAATGACAACTAAACATTCACTACGATCTTCCATTGAAATGCAATCTGCTATAGATATACTGGAACCCATCACGTCTGCGATTATTTTTACAAATTGAGTGTCGCTGGCGGAACGCTCCAAACGCTTATCGGTGTCAGGATCTTTGTGCGTTCCTTGTCATAAAAATCAAAGTTACATACAGAGATTGAGATACACTGTGGATTATCGGTTCTCTAACGATAAGCAAAATCGCTTGATGTAACGTTGAATTCGTGAGCATATTCACTGAGTACACGGGTAACCATCGCGGGACGCAGCTCGTGGAGCTATTCTCCTATACTTGCAGTGTGCACGGTCGTTGGTAACTGGTGTTAGCGGTGCTATAGGCAGCAGTGCAGCGGTATTCTATGGAGTGGCAATGAGCACCCTGTGAATTCTATCGAGGCATATTACGGGACCATTGTGCGTCGCGTTATTGTCTGTCTTATTGCTGGGAAACTCGGGAATGCGCGAGATGCTGCCCCAGGTATAGGTGCAATATAGAGGTTCAGTGTACTAGAATCAACCATAATACTATATGGTGTAGCACCTATAGCCAGTAGAACAACCATAACCAAACGCGTATATAGCTGGACCGACTGCGTGTACGCAGCTGAGGTTGTGTGCTCCGCGTACGATATATATATATATATATACATTGGATTGGTGTGGTTCAAGGGAGGGTTGTTCGCTCGCACACTTACGAACGACCACGCGGTAAGCCAGAGTGCCTTGAGGGGTTGTAGTTTCGCGATTGCACAGCCGCAGCCTCCACACTCTCGCGCTCTTCGGATTTCTCTGTTGAATTTATCGTCTCCAAGGAAAGTGCGGAAACGAGGTAGGCATGCCGGGGAATGTAGGACTGCGTCTTCGTCGCCGTTATAGCTTAACGTACAAGAACAGAAAACCTTTTTATTGACTCTCTCTCTCTCTCTCTCTCTCTCTCTCTCTCTCTCTCTCTCTCTCTCTCTCTCTCTCTCTCTCTCTCTCTTTTCCTCACTCACTTACTTACTCTTTTTTTCTCTCTCTCTCTCTCTCTTTCGAAGAACTGTATCACTTCTGTCTTTACGTTATGACAAGTTGGGAATGAAAATGAACTAAAAATTACAAAAACGATATGATTATATGGAAAAATAACACTCCATCATATATTTTTATAACACTTGCACAATAAGTCCCTTTTTCCGAACCTGTGAAGTGTGGCGAAAGTGGCGATTTTTAGTAAGGCGTGTGGAAAAAATACTGCGCATGCGTAAGTCATACTAATTACTTTATCGCACACTTTTCTAACACTCCTGTTACTTTTTCGCACGCTTTTACGACACTACAGACTAATGTTTTAATAATTAATAATTTTACGACAATACAGGCTTTTACGACACTACACTAATGAAAATGAAGAGTTTCTGTGCCTTTGTTATAAAAAGTAGTGTGTGACACCCGTATGGAAAAGTGTAAACTCGACGAAGATTGTAAAAGTAGGCCCAATCCCCTTTAGCTCGTACTCCAAACGGCACTCGCCTTCAGCTCGTACCACAGACGGCACTCACTTTTGGGTCGTGTCGGTGTTGAACTCGCTGCCGGCTCGTGCGGACAACTTCGCAACCTTCTTCGAAAGTCCACTTTTTCACAGTTGTATCACAAAGTACTATTTTACTTCTTTTTAATACATTTTTCACGAAATACTATATATCTTTAATATATTTTGATACATATCCGACGGCTATATCCTCAAAGTTACAATAAAATATACATTCTCGCGTATGTTTCATAATCTACACGAAATACAAAATATGTTTACGAAAAAATATACATTTTCACGATAAATTCGATATTTACAAAATATATTGTAAATATAATTTTCATATATATTTTATTTTCGTGTAATTCAAGAATGTAAATACGTTAGAATTCTCTTAACGAGAATCAACCGCTTAGGACTTTCCGGTGGTCGTGAATGAGAATATAGAGCTACCAAACGAGCGGAAGGAAGAAAACGTTCCGATGAGCTCGCAGTTTGACTTTGGGATATATACATACTAAAACATTGACTATGTATATATTACCTATATCTAACGTGAATCGTGGATCGAACGCTAACGTCGAATAGGGGTTGGATCATTAATATAACTCGGCGGCGGTAGGAAGGAGGGCGGCAAACATTGAACTGGCTTTGTGAGAACAGCAGCACCAGTAGAGCAAGGCGAGTTCTCGTTCGCTTGGCTGTAACATTGGGATAAGGGTAAGTTGGGGTTGCGTGGCGTTTACACACGGCCCTTTCGATCGGCTTGCGACCGCCGAATTCATTAGTGCGCGCATCACGACTCGCTCCCTTCCCCTATATAGACCCTGATCGTATACATAAAATACTCTGGCCATGTCGAGAAGGTGAATCTAGTGTATATGAGGTTTACATGTGTGTAACTCTAGATCTCGACTTCTTCACTATATATATCTTCCACAGAAGACAAGTAACTCAGTGGTAGAATAATCTCCAAATTACATGGGAGACAGAGGCAGTGTACAAGTATACCTATGTGAAAATTGGGACACGAGGAAGGGACACGACGACGAGACTCACCCTCATTTCTGTCTTCTTCATGTATATTCATTCACATATGTATATATGTTGAGTACATTTACACGCCCTATTGCCACTTCAGAATTGTTGTGTTTCTCCCCACACCATAACCTCGTCGAGTCTTCTTATTTATTCGATGTTGGGTATGTATACATGGATGCTTTCGCGTAATGCTATGATAATATGGAGATAAATTGAAAGATAACTCGGGAGTGTGAGTTAAAATATTTTTTCAAATATTTTGTCCCTCCTCTTGAAACGCATAAATGATGAATTGAAATTTTCTACCAATGGCATTAATGGAATGTTGCCAGAAATTATTCATTTTATTCAGTTCACATTTTAACATATCTTGAAAATGTTTATAAAGATATTTTGGAGATTCAGTGAACGAGTTATTTATGGAATGCTTCGTTATGGTGAAGTACTACGGTATGAAATATTTTTTTTTTAAATAATGATCCAACGCATAAACATGCGTATAGCAATAATCGTTCTCGAGATTTTGTCCTCCCAGTAGATTTAGATTAAGTCGATGCTTTAATATGCAGACGACCAGCGTGGAACCCAAGTCAGATAGACGGAGCCGTCACGGCCAGCATTCTGATTATACCGCGAAATACCGGGGATTCGATAGAGAGACTCAACGTTGGAGTCAATACTGCACACACATACACACGCACACACACACACACACACACACACACACACACACACACACACACACACACACACACACACACACACACACACACACACACACACACACACACACACACACACGATGCGGAGAGGGCAAGCCTTAGAAGCCACCGCAACACGCATATCTTGCTCGATGTGCTCAAGTTGCAACCGGGATTCCTGGCGCGTCCTCCTCTTCGTCGTGGTGGACATTGGTAAATCGACCGAGTGTATAATACCTTCGTACAACCAGTATTATGCTATATGTAATACGCGTTTTCTACGTGTGTATATAACTTGCTAGCCGCGTGGCTTGCGGAGCTTTTAAGAGGGCAATGTAAAGCTGGAAAACCACAAATGCTTTCACGAGGGTGCTAGCGTACAAATCATATGGCGGTAAAAGGCGTGGTCACTCTACTTTCCTCGTTCCTCGCACTTTTTTTTCTTTTTTACGAGTATACAAAGAGGGAGAGGGTCAAGTGTACGAGCGCCGTTAGAAAGCCCTTGAAAAGGAAGCATGAGTGGGCAAAAAATTGTGGAGAAATGGTGAAGGTTCGAAAGGAATGAAAAATTTAAAGGGCACCGGTGAATGTTGGACATAAACGTGTGGATTATCGAATGTAAAGCTCAGGTTATAGCTTTTAACTTTCCGTGACGTGCGAGTGAATGACTTTGAATTTTTGTTTTTTTTTTACACTGGGAATATAGCGGGTCGACGTTGATGAGTAGACACAGATCCGTTTGTTCGTCGTTAGGTGTACGTGTCTTCGGGAAGCCATAAAAATGCTAAAGCATAGGCTCCAGTGGAGCTCTTACACATCATGTTGTAATCTCTGGCATGGAAGACCCACCGGGACGTACACGTCTGTCTTGTTCTCTGAAGTTCCAGGAGATCTTCTAACTAGGAAGAGCGGTAGGTAATATGCGGTTCGTCGTCTGTAAAGAGAGGAATATTGGCGTTCGTGACAGTGCTCTGTAATTATCATTAGCTCGTTGTTTCTTCATTCGTATTTCATGCCAACCACACCCGAGCTTTGATTTCATTCTTTCTTCTTATGTTGAGTTGTTATTTACTATTTCCTCTCTTGTCGTAATTGCATTCAAATCCTCAATATGATACACCAGAGACATTTTTATACAGCGAAGACTAACAAAAAATGTAACTCACTTCATGAACGACCTCACGTTTATCAGCCTTGGACCAGAAATAGTTAGAATAGATTTTTGGTATTATGGACAAATTATTCACAGAGATCGAGAACGGAAAAAGAAGAAGTAAAAAAAAAATGTCATTGATTAACAATTTTATCACAGGAATACAAAAACATGTTGTAACTTCAACTCTACTTATAATATTCTTACAATTCCATGTAAAATTGATAAAAATAACCACAGAAAAATTTCCCATGGGATATGTTATTATTTTAATCTCGTATGGAATTGTAAGAATAAGAAATAGAGTTGAAAATGAAACATATCTTTGTGTTATTGTATCAAAGATGTCTTTTGTTCATTGTATATGAGGTAAAAAAAAAGTAAAGCAGACGAAGCAGTGAAGAGATGACGAACCATAGAACTACGCGTTGTATCGATAAAATTTAATAATGGCTGAGATGTCGAAAGAACCAAGTTTCACTTTATCACTTGGCTTGCTCACTCCCCATTTTATTTAGAGATGATCTCTCTATCGGGAGATATCCGCAATGTCGACGAAGGTTTATCGTGAGATTGGGAAGTGCCATGTAGATTCGCAAGGACCAGCGGCTTCAACTCTCTGAAACATCCGAATCATACAAACTCGTGAACACACGTAACAATGTAAACGAGGAGTCATCGTGTCTCCTTTCTTGTTTGCAAGAGAATCCCTTCGGAGTGGTCGCTGGTCACGTTCTCGACTTATCACTTTCGACAGTACTCCGACATTCTCTATCGCTCTTTGGCGCGCCTTGATATTCGAGAAGTTAAATTGCCAAGAGACTCTCGAACAGAATTCGGTTACACGAAACTTCCATTACACGAATTCACTAAATTCCGAATAAAAAATCGTTCTGAAAAATAAATAAGTAAATAAATAAATAGATTTTCACTGGGATTTTGTTTTCTCTGTATCTCTTTGTCCTTGTATATCCTGATGGATACTACTCTCGTCGAACAGAATTAATTTGTATAGAATTTCGCGGATAGGGATTTTCGAACGGACGTCCGTCCGTCACGATTTTCCGCTTCGGATATAAACGACCGAACAGTTTTAACTCTCATGCGTGAATAAATGAATGATATTTCTGTGAATAGAGTTGGTAGGTAGACCAAGAGTGGGATCGGTTCGATACTTTCAAACGTCCAGCACAAAAATAATGTCATACAAATAAATTTCTTGAATTTGACAGAATCTCCTAAGTGATTTTATGACATTTTAATTATCGCAAAAAAATATATTTAACAATTTATTTCAACAGAATTGTAGTCATATTTATTAATATGTATTGTTTGAAGCTTTTGTTTATTTTTTTTTCGAACCACGCGCGTTTTTCGTTTAAACCCCGACGTGAAATAATTTTTTATTTATTATATTATTCTAATGCCACGTAAGGATGAGGATAACGTTGTTTTTGCTGCTGTAGCGTATCGAGCTCTACTGCAAATAAATGAGGCGGAAGGACACGCGTGGTCTTGCCCCACCGAGATACCGTTGCTATATCCATACTCTGACACACGCTTCCTATGCGATTAAGCAGTGACCTGATTTTCATACACGATTTGACACAATGGGCGCGTTAAGTCTGTGACCCAGGATCCGTCCGTGTGTACCCCGGGTACCCATTAATGAGCAATGTGACTGGAGATTCATGTGTATAACGTAGAACGTGTGCATCGACTGTCACATACACACAACGTTTCCGCCAAAAACACCTCTGAGTCTAAAAATAATTCACCAATTTTATCGTGAAAATTCTTTTAAATATTAAGAAATATTTATATTTGTTTAAAGCGGAAGAATGTACAATATGAAACATTTTAGGCATTGGGGGTACACCGAACAAGACACTAGAATTATGATGGAAATAAACAAAGTAATTTCCAAAACTAAAAGCTACGATTTCAGGTATTTTGGAGTATTTATGAAAGCGTAATACGTGCTGCGGTATGAGCCACGATCCATTATTCTGGTAGTTTTAACAGTTGTGTATTGTATGGTGTTTTATGTTTGGCGAAGCAAGTTAATATTGTCATGTTCTCGATTATTATCTTGTTTACAGGACTATTCACTCTCGTCAACAATGACACTTAAATTTTTTATATTTAGCTGACTATTGAATCATGCAATGTCCTCTACGATTTTTTTTCATCGAATCTCATGCTACAAATAGTATTTTACCGTTGACCGAGTGATCCCCTTCGTCTTTTTTGTCTCTCTGATCGACCTTATCGCTATACTGAGCTTAGACGCTGTCGCTCCAGAATCAAGACGATGTGCTAGACGTCATCTGCCTCTCTCGGATCGTACGAGATTGATAGCATGATTTTTTTCATCACGAATTCATCATCCACGATTGATATTACAGATAAAAAACATGACCGATCAACTGTATAATGTAAAATTGTGAAGAGCGGTTGAACGCTCTTCTCTTTTATCCATAAGATCAATCGTGGCGGAGAAATTTGCATTACAGTTTTTGTAACTGACCGAAGGTCAGAATATCATCTTAAGCGACAACAAAAATCAAATGTAGCAAGAAAATCATTACAGCGTGACGAAGCGCCAGTATTTTGTGGTGGTTTTTTTTAACCCGACTGTTGGCGTTATTTCTTTGGTGATTTGTCATCGGCGTTGGGGCTGGAAAAGCGAGTAGGAGTGGAGTTAGCCACGCATGGTGGTCCAGCAATGCGTTGGTTGTATATATCGTGATGTCCGAGGCTTCCTCCGGGACTATCCGTCGAGCGTGAAATTCACAGACCAAGGGAGATGACAAAAAGCGTGGTTGGTGCGACAAACACAGACACACAAACACCCAACGGACACGTTTCGTTCGGTGTGATAAACAAAAACGAAAAGCGCCGCGTGAGGTCAAGCTTTGGGCACCAGCGTGATTAATTCGGTTGAGGCTGCGGGTCAAGAGTCGCGCGAGTAACCAAAAATACGAGAGTCAGAGAGGCGACGCAATAAAGCACAAAAGTATGAGTTGAGCAGATTATCCGAGTAGAAAAGCTCTCGCAGACGGGTGCCAATTCACGAATAGGTTCTGCTTATAAAAAAACCATTGGTGTTTACTTCACAGTGGTTGGTTAATAAAATACTTTGGATGAGAAGAGATACAAGTGTGTAAGTGACTACACTGAAACAAAAAAAATATTGTACTGGCAGCTATTAAAAGTCACAACTACTTGACAATTTTAGGTCCCTGCGATTATTTTTTACCTTAACTACCTTTATTTTGTTTCATTATAAGAATAGTCCATGCGATTATAAAAATTGGCACATGTAATAACAATTGACGACTCGGTAGTTTCCAGAATTACCACGGTTTCTCCGATCGTAACCTGATAAAATGATCGGATCATCCCAGACCGGGCCTATTAAGAACTGGACAATTGTCCTGCTCCTGATCATCGGCCGACTTTAATTTATACCAAGATAGTCACTAGCCATCTCCTGAATGATCAGTGGATGAACTGTTCCACTATGGTCGTGCCCGAAACGAGTATCCAGCGACCGGTAGAAATGGAAGTGAAGTAAAAGTAACGAGTTAAATGTCTTCAAGTTTTTCTTACCGTTGCGCCATAATCTCTCTTTAACTCATACCTTCAATGGGATAGGAGGAAGATATCTACCGACTCTCTTCATTTTATCACCTCTCCTTCGTTAAAAACGATAAACCCATTTTATTGTTGCAAGTTAGGAGAAAATCTGAAGAAACCAGCGACCTGTAAGTCAAGATGGTACACAAGCTAGAATTGTTGAGGATGGCCAGTGGAACATTGTTCCTTTCAGGGATTCGACATGAGAGGGATAATATGATGAAGTTTGACTGTGTTTGTGCTTCGTTTGATCCATCAAAGAAGAAACACGAGATAATATCAGAAAAAAGAAAAGAAAGGGATCGCGAGAAACAATTGTTTATTATTCCATTGCGTAGAGCTTGAATCTCGGACGTATAAACAAGATATCGCGTGACGGGTCTCGAATTACGATTTTCCCTCATCTCCCTTGACGAGCTTACTCGTCTCGTCTCGTATCTCGTTCCCGCCGTCGTCCTGTCCGATCGGATAACACGCTTCGCCTAATTTCCTCTTGGACAGCTATTATGCGAACAGGCGTGCGTATGATATATGTATATCTTGATATATGCATATACGTACGTGTGCATATAATATAGACGTGGCTATGTAATGCTTTGACGCACGGTTAGTGCCACGCGAGAGTGGAAATTCTCGGCGAGACTAATTTAACCAGGCAACTATATAGAATAAAAGCAGAATGCATCAATGTTTGTGAAAGCTTGTGCGTTTGCATCTATTTAATCGTTGCGGTGAATTATCTACTGTAGTAGTGCGTAGCGTGGAAGTGATGCTGCATCGCATTCATTAGGCTCGCGATGGTAATCGCCTCACTGAATAACTGGAACAGAAAATCTAGTATCGGCATCAGCAATAACGTCGACAGCGAGGTTCAATCGCGTGCTTTGTATTACTCGATGAATCTATACGCATAGAGCGACACTCGCGTCACAGTGTCATTTTATAACATTAAACTTGTTCGATCTTTCCTTATAAAGGTCGAAAATAAATTATATTTCAACGCACTGTCATATTCAACGTTAATAATACTGATGTGGCTTACAACCAATGTAGTTCAAGTGTCTCATTTGTCTATATCATTTGTAACTTCAGCACATGACCCATGTATGTACGAGTATTGTAATTTACGCTCATGGATATCGAAGCTTGCATCGTTGATGGTTGTCTTCGCGATCTACCCTCTTTGCACATTTCTGATGTTGTACCATGGAGGCCCGACCTTTTACCCTCGAACTCCCCTTACATTTTTTCTGGTATCCCATCCACGGACGTTACATCCTCTAATGCTACTCCGTGTTGCCGCATGCCACTCGACGCTTCGTCTTCGTCGACGTCGAAGCTGGCTTAAGAAAATTGGGCACCCGAGATTCCGGTCGCGCGGAAATAGCCTGTTTCATGGATCTCGTTTCCTCGATGCGCTTGCTCACTTCGTTATCCGGGATCTCCTGTCACCAATATGTACAGGTATGCCAGACGCATCTGGTTAAACCGTGAAATACCGCGTCCTGGTAGATTATTTGGCTTTTTCTCATCTTACGTGCTTGCATGTTTCGAAAATCGGGCTCTCGAAATTATACGACGTGGATGCAACCATCTTGAAGAGATGAAGGTATACACAGTGAGACGAAACTGCTAGATAACAGGAATAACGATTGGGGGCGATAGGAGAAATTCGTTTCGTATTGTCACGTCTTGAACCAATTTACTATAACGATCTTGGAGAAATGAAAAGTTTCTCATAGTTGTTCTCGTGTTACTGCAATTTACGCATCGGCAATTTGAAATAAAACAATCCAGAAAATACATTTGAAGAAAATTTATCTCGGATCGCACAAACATTGATCTAACAAACATATTTTGTTCAGGTTTTTTTTTTCCAATTATCCGAAATCGCTTGTACAGATTATGAAAATGGCGTTTATAGATAAAAAAATGTCTTATTAATATCGGATTTCATGCTGGACGAATCTTAAAATTTGTCTTTTCTATTTAAGTTTCTCAGAGTGGGCTTCAACGTTACCAGTTTGTATAACATGAGCTGTTAGAAGTTGAGTGGAATTTTCGAAATACGAAGATCACACCGTGTACGGATTAATTAAACCTCCTTCCACCCCTTTCCCATTCCCAATCGTAGGTATGCGCATTTCGATTACTCGCAAACATTCGCAGGCTAGAGATAGAGGCATCAAATAGCCGGTTGGAATTCGGCTTTCCGATTGGTTAGCTGTAGCGCTCGCTACACCCTGAAAGCGAATCCTTTGGCATCCGACTAGAGAGGACCAGTGTCAAAGCCGCGAAGTTATGCTATATGCATATCTTCTGGATTCAAAGTTCTCCATTTATCGTAAAATAGTAAAGAATAAGCCTTGAATCGTGAATTATTCTAATCGTAGAAAAGTACTTTATTGGATTTGTGGTATTTAAAAGAGATACGTTTATTTATTAGGATTGATAAACGATTCTGATAATCGATCATGATAAAGATTTCTCCTGTTAGACAGAATAATTTCTAACGTTTTTTTTTTAAGGTCGACAACTAAAATAGAATGAATACCAAATAAAATGTGAACCTCCTCGGGCGGTATAGAGACAGCTCTAGCTGACGTCAGCCATAACCCCGGGCTATGACATTCTTATTTTATTTTTGTTGGCAGTAGCTCTGGCGGAACTTGGCTATCCATTTTAAACGAGTATGCTTACGAGGCAGAGATGAGTTACGCAGATTGGCGGGCCCCGCGAGCGTAACACGTCTAGCGCAGGAGCCGCGAAAGAAAAAATAAAAAAGATGGACGTGGAAAGATTGCAGGTAGAACGTTCAGGTGTATACCACATCAAGAGGGTAATTCGAGAATGTAACCACTGCCCGTAGTCTTATCTCGACAGCGATTACCGTAAATTTTGGTAGAATGAAATAAAGTGAAGTAGAGTCTGAAGGACAAAAACGACGTATGCAGAAACTTTACAACTGTGTCTGTGAAATTTTGTAGCTGCAAATGTTTATTCTATTCCATCTGGGTCCTCACAAAGATAATATCTGTGAAGTTTATGTCTTTTGTTTCCGTACGGAGGTATTTTTTTTCATAACAATATTTTTTTTCGAGATTTTCGTGTCAGGATACTCAAAATGATGTGTGAAACATTTAGACAGTTAGTTTAGAAGAAATATTCAGGTGGGATCATCTCTCTCTCCCTCTCTCTCTCTCTCTCTCTCTCTCTCTCGGTGTGTGCGTGCGTGCGAGTTTGCGTGCGGTGCGTGTGTGCGTGCGTGTGCGTGTTACAATTGTTACGAAAAAAGTTGATTAGTATTGAGTTTGGCTCGAATTTACAATGTATATAAAAAAATGTCTATAATTGTATAAAAGATTGTCATTTAAAAAAATGGTTGATTCGTTAACTTTTACAAATTTCGAGTAAACAAGGCAATATTTATAATATTTATATAAGTCGGCAAAATAAAAACTTGTAGGTTACTACTTCATTATTTTCTACATTTCGCAAAGTTTCCTCTATGAAGAGGCCAAAGGGAGAAAATAATGAGGAAGCAATGTGCAAAGCTCTACTTTGCAGACTTTTTTTCGTTTTCCATTGGATCGCGAGATCACAGAATCTCTCTCTCTCTCTCTCTCTCTATATATATATATATAGGTACTCCCTACAGAAAGATAGAATAAGAAAAGACGAACCACGTGTTTCGCGCGGTCCACAACCTTGGAACACAGAGCAAGGTACCGTCATCTATAGATGCAAAGGGTCTATGGCACGTTGGTGCGCGATGAGACTCGGTACGCTCGGGAACCAATATAAATGCAAAGGTGCCCGGGCCTTGAACAGCAGAAACAGCGAAAGCAGCACATACGGTGTGCTGCACACTCGTCGTCAACGCACACCACCGGAGGACGGTGCCTACAGTCAGTTAGGTTATTCGGGTTAAAAGGAGTGGTGCGAGCGAATTGCCTCGATTGATATTGCACTCAGGACATCCGAAAACCGGCAGATGTGACAATCGGAACCCAAGCACGATCCCCATTTCTGTTCGAGATTAGAATGCGAGATATCGACAGGGCAGCGGTAGAATAGAGTGCAATGGAGAAAGAAGAAAGAGAACGAAGAAAATAGGGAAAGAGTCGCATCTGGATTCGGTTCATTGCGGGCGTCGATTCAGTTTCGAGAAATATAAATTTTACGTTCATCTCTCTTGCGATTGTGGATGTACGAATGAATCGCTACAGATAGTTATTGATTCGTTATCATTTTAGAAGAGATAAAATGTACCAACGTCAACTTTCCATCTCTGGGTTTGCAATTCAATGTTTCTGCGTCAATAAAGCTTACAGTAGACCGATCAGAGCACATGTAAAAATCTGAGCTCACGGTAGTTTTGTGTATAAACATCCAATATCAAATCTGGAAGTTCGGATCATTTTGATTTCGAAAGTACTTTACCAACTTTGAATTGAACCGACAGGATCCTTTATCCATTTTCCCTTCGGGGTCTTGTTGTACACATTCCTTTCAGAATTTTCTCCATTCTGTTCTTCTTTTTTTAGGTTTCTCTTCTCTGTATCCTGTGGGAATATGTTTGGCGTGACTATAGGAGTACCAGGGATGTAGTAAGGTTATTGGCGTGAACGAAACGATTCTGGAAAGCCTTCGGGACGATAAGATTGTCGCAGCACTCTAGAAACGTTGGTGCTCCTGCTGCCTCACACTTTTTCGTTTCCCGAAAAAATATTATAACTCGTTATCCTCGACAAATTCAAATTTTTCCACTTTCGTGTATTACACACAGACGCTGAAAGCGAAGCGTGAGTATATAGTCGGTGTACTACGCCGGGGTCTCAGGTGTGCCGAAGAATTATTATTCTACTGGAGGTTCAACCAAGTTTTCTCGATGGTAATCCTGCAGACGAACAGTAAGTTGCTCGGCTATACCTTGAGACTGATAGGTCAGATTATACATAGCATTTTTCCATTGGGAAAATAAGGAAGCGGGATTTCTAGAATATTTCCAATTTCCGGTTCTAGAGTAAGAGCAGTGATGAACAGTGACAAATCTGTAGAACACCACGAATCATAGATGATTCTGAATTAAGTTCTACGTTTAGACGCTCTCTAAAGACCTGACTGTCATACTCATCTCGTCGTCGCTTTTTCTTATTCATGACAATTCTTTTTTCGATGGCACACGCAACTGAAATGGGTCGCGAGTTCGTGACACTGAATCGGAATGAGGGATGTATCAACACAAATTACACTCGTGAAATGCAAAACTTATGATGTGGATTTAAGGACAAGGGTTTTTCTCGTATTTCCATTTATCCAACTTTGATCTATTTTGGTTTTTCGTATTTTTAAGTACGTTTTGGCATTATTAATGGTTGTAGGATGTTAAACGTTTAATTGAACAATTAAAAAGATAGTTCTATGATTGCTAAACGTATTTGCCAATATTTAACATCACATTATTATCTTTTCAGATTCTTAGGTTGAACGTTTGGCATGAGTAACCTTAATTGATTATTGTTATACAATTTGTTAACAAAACAACCCGCATCAGGTGTGGTTCTTATGGTAGTTGGCATACAGAAGCTACTAACAGTTATCACTATAGTGCACCGCGAAAATAGATCATTTCTGTGATCAGATTAATGGACGTGGAACGGTTTTTAAATGTTATGTTTTCAGTTATTTCTCTATAACAACATACGGATAGCGCGTTGTTTATTGTACAGAAAAAATGCACCAAAAAGTCACGAAAAAGACGACGATAAAGAAAAAACACAAAAAATATATCATGGACGAGAAGAAAAATTTTATAAGTTTTTTTATTGTGTTTGTCTAACAAATGTATGTCGACGAAATGGGGGTCGCATAAGGTTATGGAAGAGAATGCTTTCCATAGAACACGAGGAGGAATCTTGTAGGATCCCAAGATTCCGTCTCCCCTCCCCCATTCCTCTCAACAGCTCTTTCTCGCTCGAACGCAATTTTACGATTCGCAATTTCCGCTGTGACGTTTCTGAACACATAAATATTTGTTATCCGGCTTTCATCTGACAAAGGATATGAGCGTGCCACCAGTTTTTCCAGCTTATCGATTGCTTATACATCTATTTCCACGCTCTTTCTTGCTCATATTGACTCAATGCCATCAATAGTTATGGCTAGCGGGAGATCAGAAGTTCTAGCCTTGACGATCGTTGTTTGCTGTAACGCAGCCATCTGTTTACTGCGAGCGTAGTCACGGTAGCGCTTCTCGTGGCGTGTTTCGGCAACTTTGGGTATTAAGATTATTGTATCTTGTTAAAACCTATTCAACTTCCAAAAAAAACAAAATCGTTCTTCCTAAATTTTCTAAAAATTGAGTGAATAGAAGTCAGGAACATTATTAATTATGCATTTGGTAGACCAAGTGACGCACGGATAGTTCACGCATGTCAAAAAATGACTATAGATTCTTCTGGATACAAATTGTTAATTAAACTTGTTCATCTGCTTTTTAAAGGAAGCTTTATCGCTTTTGACTGGCTAAATAGTGTTTAAATGGAATTAAGATGAAAAATTGGTGCTCTCCAGTAATACCGAACAACTCCACCGCGATCACGGATGAACACGAATAAATTGTCTTTACTTTCCCCGTACAAGCCCCTCGAAACTCGCAGCGATAGAACGAGCGATTCATTTCTGGGTTTCTCTTTGACATTGTAAAGAATCGTTTTCACGAGTTTTCTGTCCGGGGACTTGACATACCTGATTAAATGGTACATACCGCTGTATACAGCCAGAGAGAAACGGAAAACACTGGAAATACCGGTGAGCTGGTTTTCGTCGGATGCGTTTCAGCATTGTAAATTGTAAATAGGCTTTTTTTTGTTGTGTTCGAGTCTCGTTGCCAGGTACAACCCTGACAACGAGACTAGGTATGCGCCTCGTCAGTAACGACCTGGAAGGTACTTCAAAAAGGCGTGGTTCCACGGGAGGGCAAAAAAGGTCTCGCTCACTCGTCGCATCTGCTGCGGCTGCAAACTCATCTGTTCTGAGCTTTTGCCGAATGCTAGTTATTCGGACTATCTCTCTCGTTCAGGTTCAGTCGAATAACCAGCGAAATTTGTCATGCAACAAGCGAGTGAGCGTTGTCGAAAGTAAAGGCAATCTGGTTCAAACACAGTGGTGTGCGTCAACTCTACGCGAGGCCGTAAGCTCTCCGTTTCTCTCGCTATCTCTTTTGCCCTCTAACGCTCTCTTGTCATTTCCCTTTTGCCCAATTCAATAGAATTATCCAATAGAATTACGGGGCGAATCGAATGACACTCGTAACTAAACGGTCGGTATAGGTAGACGATAGGATGCTTTGTCGAATTCCATCGAACAACCGCATTCCCCGTGAACCAGTTACGACCCGTGACCAGGACCTCTCGTTTCTGTGAAAAGAGCTGCATTGGCAGATAAAACTATTGGTATATCTATGGATAACAGCTAGCCTGCAGTGATATATCTTCGTTGATGGTCTCCAGTCGGAATCGACTGCTGAAAACAGCAAATTCGAACGAGATTCTCTGTTACGTTGTTTTGTATCGCGTAACTGTGATACTTGCGAGGTTGCTTGTTGGTCCGTGGGTAACATCCTCTGTTTCCAATTACAGCAGCCACGGGAATCAACGATTCTTTCTATTTTACAGACAGCCAACAGCTGATACTGGTTCACGGGTTGTTACGCAGTGCTTGCTGGGATCATCGACAGTAAAACGTGCAGAGGTTGGGTAGATCTAGACGAAATTTACAACAACAAAAAACATACGTGCTTCAACTTTATGAAATTCTTATCGAAAAATCATCCTCAAGAATCAGTGGCAAGTTCCATAAAAATTTCTTCAGTAATATCGAAGCTCATAAGAAAAAAAAGTGCGAATGACGTAGTCGCAGCTCGTGACTTACACATTACATTTTAATTGTTCTGAAGTGATTATCGTGAGATTACTGCGATAGAGTTATGGACATTTCTATACAGACATTTTGGAATTTCGTACAATAATTGTAATATCAATTTTCCGCTATAATTTTTAAATGAATGAATGTTTTGTTTTGTATTCTTAGACACTCAAATCAAACATTTAGACCTTAATCTCTGTCAGATTAAGTCAACCTTATTTTGGATTAATATATGTAGTGCTTTATGCATATGTGTGTAAATGCGTGTATTAATTTTTACTTACGCGTATGGTATATGTTTGCATATACGTACGTAGAAAAAATTGAGAATCGCCGAGTCGTGCCGCAAGTCGGAATCTGCATGACGATAAAACGTTAGAAGAGAGAAAGGGGAAGAGGGTTCCTCGTACCGGGAGTCGTTGTTACCCCATGGATCTAAGCCCAGCGTGATAGCGAAGCTCCATAAAACCGTCTTGTAAAATGCCAACTCTCTATCTTTCTCTAGCGCTCTACATACCTCTATAAACACACACATACCTCTGTACAAGACGGTATACAATTATATGAGCCACGTGGACTGGCGTATTCCATCGGAGTTAGTGCTCCAAACACCCGCTCGACCGACGGACCAATCAGTATGTATTCCCTCGTGTGTAGAAGCTCTCAATTCGAGCTGTGCCTCTCTGTATCGAGTTCAATCGCTCGAGAGTTAAGAAACCGCTGTTGAAACGTGACGATACATAAATTTTATCGCGCTTACCAATTCGCACAATTTTTTATCCTCCTATCTTTAAACAGAGGGCAATTTAATGTTTAAATTTGGACTCTGTGACGTAATTGCCTGACGCTGTCAAAGTTGTCTTGTTTTTCTGGGTGTTTGTTTCTAGTCAAGGAACCATAAAAATTAACCACCAAAGGGGACATTTTAACGCTCCCATAAGTCTTTTCGTAGTATGATACCATTTTCAGTGTTCCCGGAACGAAGTGAACCCATGAGATAGCCATAGAAAACCAAGCTTAGTTCTTCATTAAATACGTCCTTGGGCTTGAAAGACAGCGCAGGCTCTTGCAATGTTAAAATCTTAAGCGTCAGTCCTTAGCCGCAATATTGTATAAATGTAGAGTTTGTGTAAATTGAAACAACATAAATAATAATGTTCTTTTAAAATTCATCAGGACAAATGTACGCAAATATCACGAGTAATAAAAATTTAATCGTATGAAAATATTCTTTAGCTTTATTTACGAATGAATAAGCAATAATAATAGCAATAATAACTTTCTCCGTAATATAATAAAGCATTTGCCGACCTTAAAGCTTCTTTTCATCGGAATACAAAATGGGTAAGAGAGCAGCAAATTTAAACAGCGCGAGAGAGAACGGAAAGAGGATCCTACAGATCGACATTCAGAGATTTGGTTGTTGAGGAAAATCGCACTCGAGACCGAGTGGATCGGGAAACGGAACGGTTCAACAACCAAATCCGAAAATTGCGCGGAGACCGCATAGACGAACTACGAAATGCACTCGTTGTTTTCAATTTTCGGCGGGTTGTACGCGCTTTGGTGTAAGAGCCTCGGCAAAGTTTCCGCTAAGAGGAGTACTCGGTGAACGCGGATACCGCAGTCTGTATATACTATATTATGTAGTATGTTCCCCGCATAGTACTCCAGACTGGTCTACTATATAAGTCAAGTATAGGCGAAAGTACAACGGCAGAGGAGTGCAGTTACTCGGCATTTCTCTGGTTATGGTATCCCTCAAGTATTTCTAGTCTTGGTATCCGCTAGCCGAACACTTCAACTTATTTCCCCGCGATTTTTGCATCTGGTTCGTACACCGATACCACAAACAAAAGCGAGACTACCAAACTCGCTTGCAACGGCCTTAGCGATCAGGTTTTCTTATGAAAAAAAAAGACCTGGCCACTATTTCATTTCGGAAGGTAACGTTAACCGTCCCAACCAAGAATGCGAATGAGAATACAAAAAGATGGAAGGAGCAATATAGACCGGAGGCAAATCAAGAAAATACGATGTTTCGCTTCAGTAGAATTCAATGTCTTCAGACAGATATCACTGTAGCGAGAGTCGAATGGCTGTGGAATCTGAGTTTTCTCTCGCTCTATATATTTGGCTTTTCACCTTTGCTCGCGATTGAAATCGACTCGTCTTCGCGTGTCGTTGTGATTTTACCAAGTAGATAGAAAGAGTACGGGAACGCGGAGACGATATACAGCGACTAGAGTAGGAAGAGGAGAATAAGAATGAATGGTTTTCAGAGTGATCGAGGGAAAAACGATGAAACGAATAAGCGAAAAAGGGAATGGTGTGCGCACTGGGCGCATCAAAAGGAAAAGGATATAGGACGCTCGAGGGGGAGATCGAAATAACGCTAAAAAGGAAGAGAAAGAGATAGAGCTACGTAGAGCAAGTGCGAATGAGTCGAAACGAAACTGCGGGAATCCCAAACGAGCTTTATCGTTCGAATAGCGGATTCGGGGCATAAAAAAAATTACAATTTCAAATGCAATTCTTCCCAGGAGGGTATAGGGTTGCGAAGAGTGCTCGAAGAATGAACGCAGGACTTCAGGAATGATGACTATCGAGTGACACCATAAAATTGGCATTGGAAATGGTTACGTGCTTGTGGGATGTATCTAAAGTGGAGATAGAACTGACCAAGACCAGATATAAACGGAGCTGAGACATGTGGGAACATCTATTGTCCGTCACGCTTTCCGTCACGATTTTATCGGCTGTTCCGCATTACTGAGATTAAATGCCCTAGGAAAAAGATAGTTTCTGTGGCCAGTCCTGAAGATTGCAGGCGCTTCTGTCCATCGAGTGTGAATTAGACGATGGAGATTGAAGTACAGAGATACTGTAACCACAAAGAAGTAATTCAATGGAATGAAATCGTTTTATCTCCGAAAATAATATACAGCTTCGCTTGGTTTAAGCGAAGTTCCACCGGGATTAAGATTTTAAAAAATCGTTTGATTTGCAGTGTAAGCGTGTGAGTTAAGCTAAATCTTGTCGGACTATTTTTCAAACAAATTTTCTTCAAAAAACCTTTTCGTGGTTTATACATTTTTATCTAATTATGTTCATATTAGCAGCTTGGATGATATTGACGCCATGTTGCGTCGATACGCTGTATACTTATTCGCAATTTATATCTTCTAATTGAAATTCTATCGAATTCGCCTTTTAATTTCAAATAAGTTAAAACGTGCCCTGAAGAGGTTGATCATTGAAATATAGTACAATGCGGTATTGAACATAGATACAAAATGTTAAAAGATAATATAATGCAACCAGCGTGGTAATTTTCCTCACAGTGTATTGTATTTTCGAACTTATATGTTCTCCTTATTCTCTTCGATGGCGAGGAAAGCGAACACATCGACGCAACTGCTACACATTGAAGTGAGGTGAGGAGGGTTTGGGGAGGGAGGGAATCTCTTAAGATAATGAAACTATTCCACGGTTTCCTGTAATTGGATTAAAGCAATTAACGGGACCACTCGGCGTCGGTGCCGAGTGGCTCTCGAGAGAACAAGGTGGTCCTTCGTATGTCGTCACCCTTCGTTCTCCCACCATTTTCGCCGTGCCTCGAGGATACTGCCGAATTACATTTCGTTATTAGAAATTTCGTTGACTCTCAAGAGGGGTTCGAGTTTCGAATTCTGAGTGCAGCAGGCAACCACCGCGCTTCGTGCCGAGCAATGCTCACCTCGATGTGCTCTTGCTGTATGTATGTATGTATATGCGTATGTATGTATACATATATATATATATGTCAACATACCTGACCACTCGGAAAGTGGGATCAGTGCCAAGAGGAGAATTGGTCTTGACGACCAGCGTGAAATTTCAACGATGAAAAATCAAGGAATTTAACCCCGCGAAAAAATCTTTGATACCATTTTTATTGGTAATAATAATTCATAATATTGTAGATAGTAGCGTACGGTATCCGTCAATTTTATTTTGGTGAGCATCAGATCGAGCTTTTGATAACACGGATTTTCCCTTAAGAAATAGGATGTTCGGTGCGATAGGGGGGTGGCAGGTGGGGAGTCGAGAGTGTAGAATTTATGGACGGTAGCCAACCGAATGCGCAAAACATGGATGCTCTCTCTTGGTCTACCTTCCTCTATCCTGTTTTGTGCAACGCGCAGATTTATCGTTCGGTGTGCCGTTCCATTTCGATCCAGGGACTTCCAGCAGCGAGATTCTACCGGGTTGCTTCTGTACTCCTGTGCTTCTATCTCCGTAAGCGTGAACAGCGAATCCCCATTCTCGCTGCAAGCTTATATCCTCGAAGAGGGAAGAAGGTGAAATAAGAGAAGCAAACGTCTTCCCCGCTGTGGAGCATTCGAACAAGCTACTTAATAGAAGCTACAGTTTCATCCACGCCTGCACCGGATACAATGTATCTACTGTTCGATTTATGTACCAGATCTGTATAATGAATAAGGTTTGTTACACTAGATTCTATAGGAGTTGTGCAGTGAGAAGTATAATACGCAGATTAGTTCCAATAAAGTAAAAGGCACGCTGAACACAGTAAATATAGTTAAGTAATACAAGGGCACATAAATATGAGAACAAAGGTAAGATCTGTTCACAGGATAACCCGAACGGAATGAAGAAAAAAAAATTGCGCGATTAACGTACTGTAGATCCTTGTTAGTGCAAAATAGAACGAGGATGTTGAAGGGGATAGAGGGTAACAGGCTGGAGGGTGTGAATGTTACACGGATTTCTACAAGCATCGGTTTAAGGTAACGACCTAACGGGTCATGTTTCTCCATGCGGTATATAACTCGAATACGCATGCAAATTGGAAATTCTCGTGTGCTTGATGCTAATTCCCAGTGAGGCTTGGTAATAGTGTCGCCAAACAAGATTCTCTCGAGAGCCGCGCACCTATCCTCGACACTCGTTCACACCGCGGATTGACTAAGTACAAAATGACCATGTTGGGTCAGACCGAAGGCAGTTAGCGCTCATCCTACTTTATGCATGAATTATCCTTCCAGGCTTTCCTGGCTCACCTGGCATCTAGTTCTTGTTATTTTCCTTTTGCCTTTCTCCTTCGAATGCTCAATTACTACGACCTCGTGGAAGCTACGGATATGCACTGGCTACCAGGTTCTGGCGAACAATGCTAACCAAGCTTTATTCCTCATACCGATGTACACTCTACGAGAAGAAGGTTGGTTATGGTGGTAGTGGTAGGGTTCTGGCGGTAACGGCGCGTGGACACGTGAAAGGGACCGTTGAAATTTAATGCCAAACAGCCAACCGGTATAGCAGCGAAGCCGCCTATCGTCGTTCCAGATCTTCGCCAGGGGCTGAAACCCTCGAGAGTTTCTCTACCCTACCAGTGTCCCGCTTCAACGATATTTTCTAGGTCAATCGACCGGGTAACATCCTCAAAGATACATCACCGAAATACATTTCTAGTGGCGTTACACTAACAGCAACGATGTCCTTTCCTCCACTGATTAGATCTCCAGTGGAATCGGGTATTTACGCGTGGCACTCCCTTAATCATCCGTTTCTTCCTTACTGTTTCCTCATATTTCAAAATCAAATTTCAGAACTGGTCACCCTAAAGGTAGATACCGCCGAAGGGAACCTAGATCAATTTTCGTCAATTTGTTTTTCGTACGAATAATCCGAAGTTCAAAATTGGAGGGTAAAGTCCATCGAGGATTATCCTTCTCAACTGCAGGGAAAAGGAGTTCGGCTTACGATCTCTATCCTTGAGGGAAATCGATTGAGATTAACGATTGCTATACTTGTGCCCTGGTCAATAACGATTTTCAATTGCATTCCCAATAAAAGCTCAATGTAACGTTATACTACCTACGGGTAATGAAACGTTGACGGTTTCGTAGAATTGGAACAAAACCTGGCTCTTCGACTGACTTCCTAGCTCTTATCCTCGTTTCTGTTGACATATATAGATGCCACATGGAGTCTTTCCCATGATATTGACGTACAAAGTGCACTCACTGATACTGTTTTTACAGGATTTCGAACATTGAGCGTGGTACCTTCGTCAGCATCACCGAAAAAACACATCCGGTAATCTGGCAGTAGCACGTACATGGTTTTGGCTCCTTGCCAGCAACTTTACCAAGGACATTGCACGGTTTAATGTTCATGAAGAGGTCGAATCACTCGGTCCCAGCCCGTTTACCAATCGATCTTCCAAAGTATGAAAATGCTACCGTTTCATTCTTTAAAATCTCGAACGCCCCCTCAAACGTAGATTGGGTTGCTTCAAAAGTTTTTCAAACTCATCCCGAAGACTTATTGTAAAACTTCTCTCGAATTCGGAGATAAATTAAGGCTGTGAGTACGAAGCATTCAAACTCGATTCGTCAAATTGAGAAGAGGAGTTCGTAATGGATTCTATGCCACCGTGATTCACGGATAGAGTGCTTCGATTGTCCTGAAACTGTCAGCCTCCTCTGGGATTTCCTGGAATTGGTGTTTGATTAACGAGAGTTTAGATTAAGATTATGTGGAGTGAAACGAGCATCACCTTCCACTTGCATTTGATACCGTGTCGTCGAGTTTATTCTACCAGAGTAATACGATACTATATCGAGCAGTGCTATAAAAAAACGGAAATATAAAAGAGACGTCAAGCTCGTGGTTCATCGTAAGATCCTATTGTCGATGATACCACCGAGTATTCGATTAGTAGCAATTCCTTCCGCTAGTGGGTCAAAACACACCATCTCTCGAAAGTTATTCCTATTCCTCGATAACATCCATAATATCAAACACCAATATCCCATAAAAATAATCACCAGTGTTACCGTTTGTATGCACGAGGTATATTTTTCCATGCACAGTACTACTGCACTAATATAACAACCGAACTTTCCATTGCCATGCTCGTAAATCGCTGAGCCTGAAAGTCACGCGATGATACGACAGTACAGATAAGGTACCAAGAAGGGTACTCGTAGTTGCTGGAATAAAATACGTTGCAGTTTTGTATGAACGATAGGCCGTTGGTATTACCATAGCCACGTGAGTATTACGAGTTTGTTGTATATGTGCACCTTGATCGACCAAGAAATTATAATTGGACCGACTATTTGTCGATCGTAAATTGTTAATCAGTCTCGTGAATCGAGTTCACCGCTCGATGTGTTCGTTCTATGTATAACTTGATCCTAAATCGACACAATCATATGAAAAACACACAGATATATGTACCGTCTCTCTCCCTCTCTAAAACCAAAAAACCTAAAAACCTAAAAACTAAAAGACACGTATTTTTTTTTATCGGCGGAAAAACATTTCTAAGGGGTGAAATCGCCCTCCAAAGTTAGGGGTGATTATGCAGTTTCACCCCTGCAAATGAATTTTTTTCTTCAACTTCACGTGGAATTTTTATTGTCTTCAATGAGGAATATTTTGGTTTTTGTTTCATTAAAATCGGTTGACGCCTTCTGGGTGAAACTGCATAATTACCCCTCGTCATGCCTAACTTTGAAGGGCGATTTTACCCCTTAGAAATGTTTTTCCGCCGATAAAGAAAAATACGTGTCTTTTAGTTTTCGATGCTCTACAACATACGTAAGTTTCATTAAAATTGGAGGGGGACACCAAACTATCCTTCCTTGTCAGTTTCCCATTTGCTTTCATTTAATCCTCGAAATACAGCTCAGCAAGTCAAGATTGGACATCTATTGGAATTTTGGGAATTCGCGTAGAGCGAAACATACTCGGCTAGCATAGTAGCCACCGGTGCATGTAATACACTGTTCCCCGGTACCGGATGAACCGGTAGCGAGGCAACAGTGAGAAATGTTCGTCAGTTATTACGTCTCCGGGTCATACTGTAGCCAGATACTGTATTGTATATACACCGAGCCACTCGACCCTCGCTCCACGACCATTATTCTCAATCCGAGTCGGGACCCATTTTTTTATTCACGGAGCTTTCATTAAGAGTCGTCCCGAGCAATATATGGCACCGCACCGGTTCGTAGTATTGCCGGATGTTCCATGAGCGGGAAAATAAATTCGGCCACAAGAATAATCATCCCCGGAAGCTTCTTCGTTCTTCGTTTCGCGAGAATTTTCTTCCTCTCTTTACATTCAAACAATAAGGCAGTCGTTTCGTCTTGTGCCTTGCTATTGCTCCATTCAAGATTTTTTTATACCTTACGCGAGGCTTTCGCCATTTAGGGTTGTTGCCGTTGATGGATTCGTCATCTCAATCTAATTTGATTAAAGAAAAATCGTATTAACATTTATCATAACGATGATGATACATTATCTATCATTTACTTGAAAAAAAAAATTGTTACATTAACTTGTTGTAGTTCTTCGAACAATGAACGTTAGTAAAAACCATTTTGACAACATCAATGACATATACCAATTGTAGTATCAGCTATGTCGTTATATTTACGACATTTGTAGTATTTATTACTCTAAAAACTGACAATAATATTATTTACTCGACATGTAAATCTGCGTTGCATTTATCCTAACTCTGCGAGGTGCAATTATTGCAACAATAAGTGGTAACTAATTCATAAAAATAATATTCATTTAAACCACACAGTTGCGGTCACGCTGCAATGTAATATTGTAGCAGCAGTTTCAACGATAACTACAATATAATGGGATCCATTTTAGCAAAGTGCCCGAGTCGACCATTGAAAGAAACATTTCGGGGGAGTTTCCAAATACAAATTGCCCCATTATCCATATGACAGTAGCTACAGCGCTCGTTTTAATCTCAACTGAAATATTTTGAGCTAAACTGCAAGAACCAAAACGAAGCCTGAACTACGTTGGTTATTTAGTTCCACGTCAGAACAATTGTAGTACATGTATTTAAAAAATTCAATGCAACGTATGTTGTAGCTGTAACAATTATAGTAAGAAGTTGCATCAACGAACGAACATTTTTTAAGGCAGAACACTTTTGGTAAAGCATAACTCGAGGGTAAGCCAAGTGCCACGTAGATTCCTATGTTACCGATGTTCTGGTTATATCGAATTCTTATTTTGTCTTTACATCGACCTAAGAACATAGTTTTTATTTGAATTAGATCATGCTGTTCCTGATAATATTTCGCTGCATAAAAACGAACAATAATTATTGCTGCACTTGGTATCTTCTAATATAACAAATGATTGGCAATCGTAGCAGATTTATGTTATGTATAAAACGAATTACAGTATATTGTAACAGCAGCAACAAATATTTACAAAAAAATTGTAACGATGATAAAATAATTTTTTCCTGTGTTATCAGCTCTGTTATAGTGCATCGTTGACTAAACTCCGAGTACCTGCCAGATTTTTAAATTGATCTTTCCCATACTTTGATATTTTTTAAGTCAAATAAATAGATTTATTTGAATCAATTTAGTATGAAAAGGGAATCGGTACAACGTATGCACACCTTTAGGTATTACTACAGACATACTCTTACATAGTACAAGACATTGGCTGCTCGCGAAGACTTTCAACGCTCTCCAATCACGTTACATCGCCCCTTGACAGGATCTTCTTAATACTTCGAATGAACTTTACACTGAGACGATATGTCTCGTTAGAATACGCACGAACGCACGAATGCACGCAATGGCGCGCATGCATGCATGGCTCTCTCTTCAACTCCTGTTATACTGTAACTCACGCGCTATAAATCTCACTCAAGCACAACGCTCCTACAGCTCTTTCGGTTCGTGACATACGCTGACGTCCGCATAAGGCAGGCAGCCATTGCATATACGAGCAGCAGTTGGTTGCACCCCTTTCCGTTGTTCTGTAATATGCCAGCACGCCAACCATATCTTGTTTGTGCTTAAACTGAACGGATCCGCTGTACAATCACATAGGATGGTACGACTTCTCATCTGCAAAGGCTTGAGGAAAGTGTGCTCTTCGAAACGTGCATGTTTATAGTTACTATCAAAGTTTGCCATCAATTTGAAGCACAGTCAGTATACGAAGAGCATAAACTGTTAAGATAACCAAATCTATTTCCTCCAATGCCAATAAATATGTTTATGAATTTTTAGCATATCAATTAAAACGTAAATATTTTACTTAGGACTTTTCACTGGAATGTACCTGACGTGGCCATTATGCATGAAGATCGACCAGCGAGATTAATAATACAATATGCCGCTTACGGCAATTTTTTTTAGCCCCACAAGCAAATCACCGAAACGCGTTGCGAGTCTTCCGTTTTATTTCTTTTCTTATTTAGCGAAGCGGATATTTTTTTGTTGTAAAACCGAAGCCTTCGTATCTCGATGTTCAAGCTCGATTTCACACGCGTTTTTATCGGACGTACGTTACGGGCTGGTATACGAAAGATGTTCGGAAGAACGAAAGAATACGGATAGCATCGCTTTCATGTACCATTGGGACGACAATTCCTATGCAGCCGTGGTAAGGGAATCCAAGTGACGACGAAGATGACAACGACAAGTGCCGGGGTACAAGGTAACAGACGGAGAGGTAGGATTTGAAGAATGGAAGGGTGCCGAGGGTAGGATGTCATAGGAACGGAGCAAGCTGGTGGTGGATCGGTGGAACGTTTCCTCGGAGTCGACTTCCGGCCGGGAAGTAAGCCCTCTGTCATCGTTTCCGGTTTCAGGTTTCGTTTTCGTCGTTGTACACGTTCTCGTCTATCGGCTGATCGTAGGTACATGGAACGTGTGTCGTCGAATAGATACCAAGAAAACGAGGAAGAGCTAGGTACATCCCCCTAGGATAAAGTCAAGTTATATGCGATGTATCAAAAGGCTTGCGTACAGTCTGTCGCGAGTGGTTCGTACATGTATCACGGTACGTACCGACAACTACCACGTATCCTGAGAGCACTGTTTTCTTCGTATGGTTAGTATCGATATGTTTGAAAGGCTTGACAGGATAGAGAGTACAAGCACTTTTGACTGAAAAGTGCTCGGTACTGTGTGCTTTTTCATTTTCTTTTTATTTGAACATAAAGTCGTGCGAGAGCTCGAACAGATGCATAAAGTTCGTATAAGCTTTGAAGATAAAAAGCTCATAATCTGCCCGAAAACTTTGGATGGGAAAAATGGAAAAGAGAGACGCGGTGTAAATATATAATGGGAGGAGATGAGGAAGGACAATACAGTGACGGAAGGTGACTACAAGAGAAAGGCATAAAATATAGTGCACGAGAGTCAAGAAGACAACAAAAAGTGCAGAGACCCTGATGCGGATGATTTAAGGTGGATACCGAACCTTGGCACGTTTCTTCTTCGTGACGACAGGACAAGAGTACCGGTACTAGCCGGAAAGAGCTCGAGAGAAAGCGACAGATTGAAAGAAACGGTTCAGAGGTATGGAAGAAAGGACACACCGGTTCAGAGAAGCGTTTAAGCCTTATAGCGAGAAATAGGGAGAGGAGAAGGTGTAAAAAGAGACGACGGAAGAGCTGGTTCGGAGGGATAGAAGAGCCACAGCGGAGCTCGTTCTATCGGTTTCCTTTTATCGAAGGAAAATTGGAAGCTTTATCGCCGTTTGATTGGAAATGTTTTGTAGCTTCTCTTCCACTCTCACTACCCCATCCCTCTCTTTCTTCAATAGTAATACTCTTGTGTCTATTCGTTGCTTCGGTTTCAAGTACCTTCCTAGAAACAGCAGTTCACTGCTACAGTTGGCTCAAAGTTTAAGGAAACAGCGCCTAATCCTTGCGCCCGGCTAATTTCTACTTCGAACAATTTTCGAAGAAATAAAGGCGAACGGCAAGTGAAGAGATAGCATAAGAATACCTGCTGTGAGCGAGAATACACGCTCAATATATTGCACGGAGATAAAGACTGCAACAACAAAAAATACAACATTTCGCCCAATATCGATTAATAAAATGTTCCCAAATGTGTTTTAGACGACCATACTTATTGAAACAGAATACAAAATGGTTATAATTTTTATTTAGATTTAAATTTCAAACTTAAAATTTACACAGCACGTAAATAAGCACCCTGGTATATTTGAATCTACTTAGAAATTAAGTACAAGGAACATACTCACAATCACCAGACGAAAACCAGCAGAGACGCTACCGCAAACACATTACAGCGACGGATGAGCGAAGCATTCTCGATTTCGAGGTATCCACTCACCCCTCTCTCAACCTCAGTTCCTTGATCAATATTCTCCCGCTGGAACTTTGTTGAGCAGAAGAGGATTGAACCAGAGACAACCCTCGAAGCTACAGAGGCCGACGACCGTGCGCCGAGAGTCCTTTGCGCTTAGGAAAGCTTCCTGACGCCTCGATCGTGTTGAGCGAAGGCCCTATCCGACACTCGAAATACTCTCGACACACTACTTAGGAAAGGACTTGGATCTGTGAAACTCCTGACAAAGTCGCTCTGAAGTACCGAGGTACCGGCAGGGCACGAGTACCATGAGAATTAAAGCTTGACGGAGGTACCACCCAAGGCTGGTCAGTGTCACCGCATTTTACGAACGCACACAAACTTCTGAGCTACTCTCGAGTACAAGTAAAAGCTTCGTTTAACGGTAGCTTCTAACGACTTTTGTGACCAGTATACTGGAACATCTCGAACGAGGAACATTCGACGACAAGGACGGTAAAACTACGACGAACGGCGGAAAGTTGTTTCGTCCCTTGCACACTCGCTACTCTTTGGACTCTCGTTTTGCACTTAACTTTCTCGTCCGTTTGGCCAAGAGGCAATTCGTTTACAGGGCAAAAGAGAGGGCGAGAGAAGAGCGGAGAGATCTACGTCTTATATTAACCTCGGCAGCTGCTACATCGGTACGGTCTGACCAAACACCGGCTTAACTACTAATCACGGTAACCACAGAGGAAAGTTACGATGGCTGTTGTACGCCAAATACGATTTATCGAGAACGATTGAATCTTGACATACTTTCGATAAGAGATTTTATGGAGTTTCTGATATTACCGATAGCTCTCAGGCCACTGTTCGGATACCGAAAAATTCGTTATGATTATTGTTATAACTCTAGGAGTCATGGAGAAACTTTGAAGCATTCGCTGTTTCCAAGAGTTTTTATTTATGAGAACGACAATAATTCGAGCGTAGATAATCGTATTTACTTCTCGGTCTTTCTTTGTTTAAAAATGGCCGGTATCGAATTCTCAATCCGTAATCTCATTTATGGGAAAGAAAAATCTGAACTGGGTCATTGACAAAAGATTTATTGACATTCGTACGAATCATATCGATCAAATTTGTGGTTCTGATTTCTTGTAGAAAAGAAACTTCGATTTGGGATCCAATGATAGTACATCGATACCTACACCAAGTTTTTCCACAGTGTGCGCGATACACGTTTCGAAGGTTCTATCACTTTAAAAATCAAACTAAGTGTTTGTAATCATTTATTCCGTATTTCATGGAATATTTTACAATTTGCAATTTCAAGTTGAATAATTAGTAGTCAAAAGTCTTGTAATGTGATATTAAACGCAGGATTTGGAAAGTTTCGATATAATATTTGATGGCGAAGTATGCGGAATCTCGAACAAAGAGGTAATAACTGAGGTTACGGACACTGTGTTGAGCTGATTAATGAGAAATAAGCGGGCTTCCTAGTTTCACTTCGAGAGAAGAAGAGAGAGAGAGAGAGAGAGAGAGAGAGAGAGAGAGAGAGAGAGAGAGAGAGAGAGAGAGAGAGAGAGAGAGAGAGAGTTTGCAGCAGCCTCTCAGCTTTTATGCTTCAGTTAAATCACTCTCGGGATTCGAACTCAAGGAGTTCGTGCGCCATCGGTCGAATATAATCGGTTCATTCGATTAGAGACTTCGCAGGGTACCAATGGGCCAAGAACCTCCCTATATGTCCTATTCTCCACTCTCGACAAGTGGTATATACTTAAGGGTAAGGGTAGCTTCCTTTCCGTATTGTACTGTTATTTTCTCGTCCACGTCTCGATACTTCTTACAAAAATTCTAATTCTCTCTTGGGTATTTCAATTCTCTCGTATTTTTTTCTTAATTTGTAGGCATTTTACTATAAAATCATGTCATCGATAGTTTAATTTCGCATCGATTATTTTTTAAAATTATTATATGAGAAAAACTTGAATGATTATTACATTTTTTTAAATCTCATTTTTCTTGTAAATATCGATTGAACTCATTGTCGCAGTCTTAATCCGGGATTTAGCCAATATGGATTCTCATGTTCAACCAGATTCATCCCTCACCGAAATATTTTCACGCTGTGCCACACCTCGATGAGCTTCTGCTAGAAGAGCTTGCGGATAGCAAAGCCCTGTCTCATGATCAGATTAATGTGAAAAGTTTCAATTTGAAAGCGATTACGCGTCTTTCTTTTTTTTCATTTTCCGTTATAAAATCTCAACCGCAGATATTTGTTATTATTTAAAATACACATTTTCTCGGTGTATTTTTATATCGATTCCTTCATCCGACTGAAGCATCTCTAGCTGTGAAAAAACCCTTGGGAGCTGCTCACAACCCATTTCCTGGTTTGATTCCTCGCTCACATACTCCAGTTTCCATTTTCCACACTCTCGCGTAACTTCTGACCTTCGCCACCGTATCTCCTGACACGCTCTCCTCTCGAATATTGAAGCACGCGATACAGCTCAACTCTCATTGATTCATCAAAAGTTTAAGCAATAAACTTTCGATCTAATAAACATTCCCTAACACAATTTTCAAATACATCGTGAAAAGAAAAATAGACTAAAAAAGAATTAGAGCGTGAAACTTTGCGATCAGAAGTTTGAGGCTTAAGAAAATATAAGATGTTTCAAATTTACTGAAGCACATTCTCTGGCCATGTTACTTCCACTTGCCAATGTTATGACCTGTCTGATAATAACAATAAAGAAATAGAAACTGGAATAAAATTCAGATGACCAGCGGAAAAGCACGTTGAAAGTTAGTTCGAATAACTTCGTTGTCGCTGTTCCTGGACTACGTATAAAAAGTTTCAGTTCTCATGTGTACCTCGCACCTACTTCATACGTAGTACATGTAGGAGCCCTCTCGACGTAAAGGGTCTCAGGGTCTCTACTTGTGCCAAGCTCGGAGCAAATGGTATAGAACAAGTGGGAGCCCCAAAGAGTGAAGGAACTTCTTTTCCCTTTTATCTCGGGGCTACTTCGTACTTGACGACTTTCGCATAGCAACGCATTCTGCCCTTCGTTCATATATTCTCACGAGTTTTCAATTTTCCATAAAGCTTCATAATTTTATTTTCTCTACACAGTTTTAATTTAATTTCACGTACACACATGCACATTTGAAATTTAATGAAAATTTTTTACGTTTTTGCTGCAGCAGAGGTGCGCGTGTAATTTTTTTTATCTATTTGAAAAACATGATTTGCCGAGAGAAAGGAAGTTATTGCATTTTTTTTTTATTCTTCAATCATGAATATGATCGGAAGGGTGTATGTGACACACACGGCTTCTATACGTTGATCGGTAAACAGGGAATATCGAAGATGGTTTACTTGCACCCTGTTCGTAGCTAAAGCGCAGGCAATGACGCGAGAGGGATGCACGGGCAATAAAAATGGAAAGTTTCGATGCTGCTGTCGGTGTTGCAGCATCTTGCTTTTACATTGGCCTTGGTGCATCCTATGAATTATAAATCATGACTATCTGAGAGGAGTGCGAGCTTACGATGCTCGTCCGTTAGCCGTCCCGTCACTGCCTTCCATCTATTTGATTCGCGTTTAGTCGTCTCGTCAACCTCCATAGACCTTAAAGGTTTATCGCAAGGGGTTGGAAAAAAGTTTACATTTTCTGACAATCAAAAACAACTAATATATAATAATTTGTATGTTATTTTCCAGCACGTACCACTTGCCAAAAATATAATTTCGAAAAATACTATTTTCATGTAATTGCCCAGAGTAATTGGTTATTAAGAAAAAAAATTTCTTTTCTTCATTACTCTTTGTTTATAGATAGTAATTAATGCAATTTTCATTCAGAGCTACACCGGGGGGGGGATAGGGCACAAAGAGAGAAAGAGAGTGAGGAAATTGCCTAATAAAATGGACTTAACCGTGGTATGGAAATTTTCATGAGCCATTACCTAAGTTTATACATCTCCCTGCTATTTCTTTCTTTAAGAGCGCGAATAAAGGAGGAGGTTAAGGGAATGATGCGCAGGATCTCGTTGACATATCAGGTCCTATCTCGCACATCATGCGGTGAGAGATGCGAGGTGTTTGGCTTAGCTGTTTTGTTCGCCTCCATCACTCCTATCACCAACACCTTTTCCTCTGTTATACCATGACCTTTACTATAGTTGCTTGGCTCCTCAGCGAGAGGCCCAAAAGAAACTCTCGGCCTCTCGGGACTGTAGCCCCGAGGTCCCTTCGACGATAAGACCAAGCAGGAAAGTCATTTTTCACGCGAAAGAATTATTCTCCGTCGCTTCATCCAACTTGGCTTTTTTTTTGTTCTCTTACCGCGCTGCCACTCGGAAGGTCCTACCAACCCGCATCCTATATCTGGAGCTTCGGACTTCTTTGCCGTATTTGGAGACGAGCGTCCTTTTGCTTTCTTTTCAGGCTAATGATCTCTTTCACCGTATTGCTTGGTAACGCGTTTCCGTACGTCACGGCGAATCATCTTACCTTTCCTTTACACCTCCATGTCGACAAATACATTTATTTTCATCACTTTGACTGAACGTGTCGCTTTATTTTCATCACAAAATCGTGCTGTCGCACACGAGGGCTCATTTTAAGATTAAATATATTGTCGAGAGCCTCACGGAAATGACGTTTATAGTGAAAGTCAGAAGATAAGAAGAACCTTCCCTAAACCCTCCTGAGAAAAACATATAAACGGCTGTTCATTAAAACGCTTACAAAGGGTGTGAATGAAAGTAAAAAAGAGACAACCTGAGAATATAAAGGGAGGATCGGAGACCAGTGAATCTCCTTTTATGATCCAAATAATTTAGGCTACAAGGGGATATCATTTTATTTATATTGAATCTGGTTTAATGCTATAAATGATTTAGGATATAAGGGGATGTCATTCCATTTATCGAGTATAAATCTAGAAGGTACGTCCTTTGGGTTTTAGTCACGTGATATAGGTATGTAAGCTGCTGAGATTGCGAGAGCTCTCAAGAGCAAAGAAAAAATCGTCAAGATGTTCTTGAGATGAAGAAGAAAAAAGTACGCCATCACCATTTCTTGTTACTATTCGCATATCTTATTCTTTCATCTCGTTCTTTTACATATAGCATGCCACAGTATACTGCTACTTATGTAGCCAATGGAAAGGCTCATTGCCGCTCAGCGTCCCTGAGGTCGTCGAAAAAAAATCAGGCACCAACCCCGGTGACTTTCTCTCAGATCCTTGTCATCGTTTCGCCGTTGCAGCTGCATCGTTATCGGGATTATTATACACGCGCAGGGTTGAGACTACGCCTGGCAGACTCGTGAAACGAGTGTAAACGAAAAAAAATAATAATAAACTTGAAAACGAGAAAGCACGAGTTCTCGTGGGGAGCACGCTTAGCGAAGTGCTGCGGGATATAAAACGAGAAAGTATAATGGTATCACGGGGTGTGGGAAAAAAATAAGTAAGGGGATGCCGATGATCGGCTTAGTTTTGGAAATGAGGAAAAGTGCTTATGCCAAAAGGGAAGCACGAAATCTCGATGGATAATGCATCGTGCTCCGAAACGATTATCGAGGCATCGTGTCCAGAAGCAACCTCGTATTTTCTGCCATCTCTCATTCATCCCTTTCTCTTGAACTCATACGAACACTCAACTCCTATAATATGTTCTGATCGTTATTAGTCGGATCTCACTGCACTGCTTTGTTTAACGATGGAAATTATTAGATTTTTTTTCTCGTAAGTCGAGTGCGAAGGTAGAGATAGAATATAATATTCTAGCTGAGGGAGATCATGAAGCCGTTCAATTGCCGCAAGCGAAATATCTGAAGAAACGAGAACTTTTAACGATCCTCTAAATCTATTTCTCTCCTCCCTACTTTGACTTTGCCGTTCGAATCGAGTTCAACCACTTGAACTGTGAAAAAAAAAAATATATATATGAGTATGCGTCGACTCCGACTTGGATGAGAGTAGGAATAACACTAAAGAGTTGCTGGAACTTTTATAGAAAATTCCTTTACAAAAAGTTCAACACTGCTTCATCGAGAAATTTCCTGTTCCTGAATATTCCATTCAAATATCCATAGACATCGCAATCAACGCCTTAATAATATAAATAATTATAATTCAATATTTATACACCGCTCAGGGAGTTCAAATGAGAAATAGAATTTTTTCTTTGATATATGGAAATAAATCTTATATCGAGTATCTATCAGATGCCAGACATACTTTCTGTGTTTATATTGCATCAAAATTTAGTTACAAGAGAAAATGTCGTGAAGAAAGCTTCGCAATCATTCTTCCCTTCCTACTGATCTTCGTGATGTGTAGTAGTCTTGCCTTTCCTCTCGGAAATAAATTTACGTTCATTGAGCGCACAACCATCTAGTACAACAGTATACATAGTACCTTATCGAATTCCCGTCATGTACAGCATAGTAGGTATCGCAACGTCGTTACCTTGGGGACACGAGTCTCTAATAAATCTCTGGGTAGCAATGGAACAAGGAACTCGAAGCACCGAGTCATGAGACAGACTAAAAAGAGTTTCCTCGTCACTCGCGTTGCTAACGCGGAGAAGAAAGAGAAAACGAGTAGGTACAATTCCCTGCGGCGTGTAGCTACTCGGGAAGCGGAGTGAGAAATAGACAGAAAAAGAAGCTTTGAGTCGCGCGATAAGAAAAGGAAGAAAAAAAAGGTAAAAATGTCTTCTTGATTAGTACCATTGAACTAATTGGTAGCGTATTTCTCCGATTCGTCGAGAAGATCTCCGATGTAGCGAGGGAGGCTTGACAAGCAAATCTATATAGATAGCTCGGGGAACCCCCTCAGTGTTAAAGTAGTTGTCCTTAGCTCCGTTTCTCTCTTACCCACCGCATGTCTATATCGTCTGGTAAAATCTCCGAGGGCAAAACCACTCGATGGAATCGAGATGTCACACCGGCAAATTCCACGTAATACGTTTCCCTGACAACTCGTCTTTTCTTCGATGCGTTGCATTTTCGACGGAACCAGGCTGAATGATGTGAGAAGGAGAATAGGATAAGGAAGTGAAAGAGGATAGGGTGAAATAGAGAAAATGAGGAATCGTATGCACGTGAGAAAATCCATCTCCCGGTGCGCTGAGCAACTCGATCTTCTTGATACAATGCCATACCTTCTCTTGCAGTGACATCTACCTGCACTACCGACGTGGCACGCGAGAAGTCAAATATATATGGAAAACTTTAGATGACAGTCATTGTTGAATCTCGTCGATGTCACAGGTCTCGAGCATGTAAAGCACGTATATGTACTTTGGTATTTGTACTACTTGGTTACTATTCTGTAACTGCACTCGCGTGTGGAAGCTGTAAGAAGGAAACCTGTGAGAACGATACATCCATTGTAGTCGAGTATTTCACGAAATCTATCGTTTCTGTCCGACGTGTTGTACCATTCCCACGTTTCTTCCTTCTGAGTTTTATTTTTTCATTTTTTCGCTAGAGAATTCGCTACAAGTTGAGAATGATCGAGTTTGATCGAGGAAATGTTCATTGCTGATTTCAATTTAGTTTGTTACAAAATATAAATATTTTAAAGATATATTCTGTACTAGACTGAGTTAGAACTAACAATAAATATTTCTAATTTTGCTTATTGATAATAAACGATATTTTTACGAGGAAAACTTATATATCTGACTTATATTTTATTTTTTATAGGGGTACAACTGATGTAGCTACTTAACTAAATTAGAAGTATCCTCATAGAAACTGACTCTACAAGAATAATTATGCTTCGTGCAGGGAGAATGAATGGGAAGTCATAAGGCGACCTCATCTGTCAAGACCATGAGAGTGCAGAGCGATGATTCGAGCTTGCTTTCAGTGGATAGTGACAGTAGCAGAACCAGTTGAAGAGTTTGCAATTTCATAGTAATTCCGCGCTCTGCAGCTTTCCGAATTCTCGAGAACTCAGTGAGTTCGCCTTCGCCGCTTTGTAAATGCCGTTATCAGACCGGAAAGACGACAGACGAGGCTCTGCTCGGAACAAGGAAACGGTCGACGGAGACGATGGAGCGGAGCAGAGCTTTAATAAATCTGCGCCTGCTAAGCTCGTGCTAGCTTTATATATATATTTGAGTCTGGCTGTAACGGACAGGTCGCTCGACCACGAGCATCGTGGTACAACAAGGACGACGCCGAATACACGACGACGACGACGACGACGACGACGACGACGCCGACGACGACGAGTCTTTGCCGTCAGTCGACGCTGTATTAGTACAAGGGTTATATAGAGATAGAAGAGCATGTAACAAGAAGTGGGTACGCTCGATGGTGCGGTGGGTAGCAACGGTACGAACTATATACAGTGTTCTATAGTATTGGATAGGATAGTGGTATAGCGCACTGGATGAGACGAGCACACCGCGGACAGCGAGAGAGCTTAATCCACGTCGAACGATTCCGTGCGAACACTCGGTCTCATGATTAATGGGGCTTTGCCCTGCAAGCTCGCTCGCTCGTTCTCTCGGATCTCTGCTGTTGGTCGTGGTGCTGCTACTGGCTCCGTTATACCAGGACAGCGGCGTGAGCCTCGATCCGGAAATACGTAATGCGCCATGTACGCGTGTACTATTATACTCGCTTGCACAGGGTTAGTAGGTGAGTGATCTGCGGTGGTAGTGGTATGATCAGTCGAGGGGGAGGATGAGGAGGATCGAGGCTAGGTCACCGTAAACGAATCGTCGGTCTTGAATCGCGAGAATGCTCCATGTCACTCTAATAGTAATATATACCACTAAAGCTCTGACAACACAGTATGCTTGATCGAGGCTCACGTTTTGGTGATGCGTGAATAAATCAAAGTATATTATGGCGAATCATCGCTAATGCTTATATTATATATTTTTTTCCAGTGATAAGAGATGATTTTTTTCTATTCGATATTTCAGCTTTTAGTTACGATGATTTTTATCAATGCGTACTTTAACGTATGTGCAAAATACTCCAATACAAATAAGGAGTTACGGTTTGTCTTGTGATTGAAGCTTGATGGATCTACGAAAGATTTTAGGCGTGGATCCAGAAAAATTGTATTAAACATATTTAATGGTGCATAATTGGGCAATGTACGATCGAAACGTCGTAGACTCCTTTCATCGCACTGCACTCGGTCCGGGTCACCGATTCACTTCAATTGAAAGCCTTTTGTATATCAGGATGTATCGAGAGGAGAAGGCGCAACAAGCGCTGTGGTGAATGGTATGTACACCAGACGGAATAGCTCAGCCGGTATAGCGGACGGTTCGTTAACACCCGTATATCCGTTAGCGGCAGGACGATTGGAATGGCGTGGTATACGGTTAATAGGATGTAGCCACGTCGGGGAAACTCGAATCAGGTACCGGACCAACGAGTCACAGGCTCACCAGCACACCACTATGCCAAGAGCAATAGCTGGAAGATAGCAGTGCAGAGCATTAGCATCACTGGTATCAACACAGGAGGATGTCCAGCCACCACTACCACCAGCAGTGTCGGTCATCCCCTATTTATCCGCGCTAGCCAAATTGCCCGTGTCTCATCCGGCTCAACGTTGAACGCCCCTGCGATTCAACGATTCCGTTAGAGCCTCTCTCATCCACACACTCATACATAACCACGATCAACGAGAAAGCGCAGGACAGCAACCACATACAGGCGTTCTTCGTATGGAAATTGTCCGTATGTAGTCTCGGCACGTACGATTATGTATCTACATGTGAAACCATTGATATTCGTGGTGCTCCAAGACCCCGAGAACTTGACGGGAATGGATGATGTAATATCGAAATATAGAGAAAATAGAGTAAGTTTGGTTTCCGTTAGGAATTTATGATTTACATAAGGTATTCTCGTTAGAGAACACGTTTTTATGTATATATTTTATGGACGAGACGGTTCGAGGGACGTGCATTCTCTATTCGACGCCATCTTCGCACGGAGAAAATTTCTAAAGGTATAGAACATATGAGTTGTTACGGTTATACGTTGATACGTGTTATATGTGCTCGTGCATTATGGAATTTATCTACTCCATAAAAATGTCAATTTCCTTTGCAGCTGTACTATAGAGTAGATTAGGATTCTTGTGTTGCGGATAATGCCATGAATCCAGGTGACAATCAATATGCAATGCGTGTAATCACTCTTCATCTTGTTCTTTAACTCTGATCTCCAACGGTCCTATCATAAGAAACAAATTAAACAGGATCAACGTTGGACTATTCAGTTGGCTCTCTCCTATTTACCGAGTACACAGTAGGTACACAGTAAAGTATCATGGCTTAAAGGTAAATAGAATCGCCGCTTCAGAGTTTAAGCTTTGGCAGACTCTCTTGTTTCCTCATTCCTTCCATCAACGAAGCTGGTCTTGACAAGGACTATTCTATACTCCATACTGTCGGCAGTGCTGCCACTTCAGCCAACTAGTTTATCACGTAATTGATAAAACTGGTATAGTACTCCACGAATGATACAGAATTCTGTCCCGACCTCGAGTACTCTGGAATTCATCTTGTCAAGAGGAAAACTATGCAATACTCTGTCTTACCTCATTTAATTACTGATTGTACATTTTTCTTAAGATTAAGTAAACGGTACTCTTTAAATTGTTAACCTCAATCATTAAGTCGGAGATGAAAATATGAAGAACGTCTTTCGAATCCAAGTAACAATACGCTATCCACCAGACAAACTGTTAATTATCTTGTTCACTGCTCACGGTACACTCCACTTTACAGTAAACTCTTGAAAATTCGTTCTATGAACGAATACACGAACTTCTATGAATTCCTGTGAATCTCTATGAGTTCGATATATTAATGATGGGCTATGCGACTCCGGAGACGGAGTTGAGGCTTTGAGAGTACATTTGTACGAACACTTTCCTATACTCTTTGAGTAGCCATCAGCTTGCCGTTCGATGCCTTTGTATATCACGTCCCCGGTTGCCTTCCCGCATATAGGAGACCCTTTGACAGTGGTTGAAAGTGAGGTAGGAGTATATCTACGCGAGTACGTTTAGATAGCACAAGCGTTAATTAACTCCCGAAGGGATAGCGCGCTGATGCGTTCGCTGTATGCAACGAGAGATGCTGTGCTCTTAGACCTCTGCGTAGTCCTGTTGGGTATAGAATCTTCGGAGCGTAGCGAGTACGCGCGATCCCTGCTTCGCTGATCTAGCTACCTGTTCCCAGTGGTTTACTCCATGTTGTTGCTGTATATAACGCACTAACCGGAAGTGGAGGCCGTCTGATCGCAGCGACATACTAGATAGACCACCACCAACATCACGGTCGCGGAGATCCCAAGCGTCTCAGAGGAGAATATGTTCTCTGGCGAAGCGATAGAGACGGTTGTAGACTGACTAAGCTATATCACAGATACCATGTGCTATGTATACTTACATGTAGACGTACACGAAGGTATACATAGCACATCTATGCTATGTAGTCTATAGAGTACCGGCAGCTAGATGCAGTGCAGGATATGTGTATATGCTAATTTCCGATCGATCCTAGCTAAATCGACTGCTACCGTTCTCAAACCACAGCACCTCGATCTCTCTATGGGATATAGAGCTCTATCGTGTGGTCATGGCATCGTTGGTAGTATCGAAGTCTAACCGTCTTTCTTACTCTCCCCCTTTTCTCGACGTGCTACGACCGCTTCAATTTCTCTTCTCCGACGGTAACCCGCAAGCTCGAAGAATGTACTATATCGCGCAGTACAACCCATCCGGCCCGTAACTTCGATGCCGGATACGTGTTACCAGAAGTGCAACTCCATTACTGACCCGCTCGTTCAAGACGCTCTGACTTGCTTGCTTGCTTGTCGCAGTTCAAAGACGAACGAGTCTCCCGCTGGGAGTGTCGAGGCTTCGAAGTGAAAACCTTAGGTAAGTGAGATGGGTGAATACCGTACACTCTGTTCTTACTCTATCTCAGCCGACGATACCCTCGCTTGATGTGGATGCTCCAATAGTCCGGAACAAAAGTTACATCCAACGAGTTTACACGTAGCAATTACAGTGGTTGTGCAAGCTCCTATAACCAGGTAGCCAAGTAACAAACGTAGCGAGGCATCGTATTGTCTTGTTTTATGCTCTGCTCTTTAGTACTGCAAATAGATGGGAATGTAAACACTCTCCGCGGATTCGGTAGATTTGAGATGTAAGGCGAAATAGAGTAGGCGGATTGCGAGTGCGATTACCGTTACTTTACTACCGAACGAATGCTTCAACCCTTGCTTTGTTGCCAGTAAAGAAGATAAGGGCCAGGAAAGAAGTTCTCAACCAGGAAAGTCGTTGGTCACGAGTGATTCTGCAAAATAACGAGAATTTGGAGAAAAATATCAAGGAAAGTTGGTTACTTCGTTATAATGTTCTCAACATAAAGCATCATCGTCCTCTCCCTTTTTCCACAGTCTTCCTTTCTTTCTGTACTTTACTCGATATACATGTATCTATCGCTTCACTCCAAACCTGCAATGCAGACCGCAATCCGAAATCAATAGTTCGTGGCCTGTTAGCGCTATCTATTGTAGCGTGTATCTAACCGCGCGTCTGTCCTGATTTTCACTCTGACTCATCTCTTCGACGATGCTGTGCACAGTAGCTTGGCTTTGCCGAAGTCGAGCCATTGGTATCAACTAATCGATTCGCTCTATCTCCGATTCACGACTTATCTCTATTATTGCGTTTGTAGATTGACCCATTGGTCTACTCGCAAAAGGTCAACCTACGTTGGCTCGATCAAGATTTGTATAATTCATCGAAACAAAATGTCTAAGTATTGGAATTAGTAATGTCAGGTCTGGTACACATTTAGATGCGAAAAAATAGCCATTGGGATTGTTCTATTTCACAGAAAGTTATCCGTATTTGCTATTTTCCCATTAGGTAATTCGAGTAGCAATTTGAAAGGGCCGTCATCAGGAAGCGATAGCACCTCGTTAAAAAAAAATAATTTACAAATTCATATCGTGTAATAGTTGGCATCGAGACGTTGTCGTGCATCTTGATCTAGCAATGCTATAAATGAAAAGAAGGCATGATGCATGCTAAAATGCATTCAATGCACAACCACCATCCGCTCGATGAAATGGACTATCATATACTATTCATATACTATTAACAAAATACCATTTATTCTTATTAAACCGGAGGGGGGGGGGAATGAAAGCTAAAGCTCTTACTTGTGCATGCACGGCATGAATTTTGAACGACGAGATGCCGAAGCATCGTCATTTACAACGCACAAATAATCCTAGCAATTAGAAAAGGAGGGACAGCAAATAGAAGCATGATTTTCTATGTGTTGGGTAAGCGTCTGCTTTAAGGGTACGATGCTTCTAGCATCTTGGCGAAAATGTTATTGCCCCATTTGCGTCCACGCCGTTTTATCATTTCCGATTTCTGTGTACGTAACGCAGGATGGAAGATGAGTCTCTGTATTCGGGACGTCCATTAGGTACATCAGCAATACCGAGAAGGAAGCCAGCTTAATTCGAGCCCTCTGAACGTATACCCAGCTACATTGCATCAACATTCACGATATCCATTACGCCTTGAGTCTGTCGTTTAGGCGACGACGACGACGCCAGGACCTAATATGGTAGAAAGCATTTTAACTCGTGCGAGAGTACATGCGGAAGAACCACCAGGAAGATAGGTGCTACATCGAATATAACCTCGGTACACGTAGAGCATCTGTTAATTACCCATATAATTTATGAAAAGATACGCAGAAACCTCGATAAATGGAAGATTGAGACGAAGGTACTAATGAACTGTATTGTAATAAAGACGGATACAGACACGCGTTGATTTATAGAGAATCTCAATTAGTTAAATCCGTGCTGTATTGAAACTACCCCTATAGCTTACTGGTACTGGCAACGATAGGCGAAGTGATAAGGGATGTTCCGACGAGTTGGTCAATTATCTTCTCCACCCGACACTTCCGTGGTTGAGATCGAAGTCTATATAATCTCCTCTATCCCTCGATACTTCTCACCCCTCTTTCACCCTCTCTACAATATCCATATAGTATATATGATGCTATATATCTAAATATATATATATTGTATATATATATATATGCATATATTTTCTCGGTCGCAATAAGCCTCCGTTAAACCGATATTATCGAGTATCGATCGTTTCCTTCCGTTAAAACGGCCCATGGCCATACAAATGCTCCAAGTCAGGCACGTGAGAGAAGCTGTAACTGGATAGTATCCTCACTTTCTTAACTTCTCACGATTAACTCTTCAAGAATAAAAAGTTCCAGGGCTCGTAGCTAAGTTCAATATAAAGTATCAGTGTGGAGCATTCTATACTCCCACTTAGCATCTTCAATCTTTAAAACTTGATGAAACCCAGGCAAGTTTTCGATCTTGTTAACGGTGACATACTTTGATATATTCTTGAGCCCTGCTTGAAATTATGAGATGGTTTATACTTGGAGCATGAAAGTATGTCAACAGTCGTATTTTCAGATAATTGTTGCATCAAATGCTATTGGCGCCTAACATATTAAAATCAGCCAATATTTGTCCCGATGTAAATCCACTATATTCTTTACTTGGATTTTATCGACGATGCAGAGTAGAGAGAATAATAAATTTTAAATACAAGTCTCGTTCGTAAGACGAAGAACATACACAGTTTGAATTCACATGTGGTTCATTTGTCACATCGCGGGAATAAGATTTTCAGATGAAACCGTGTGGGGCTCTGTGGACAGAAACTGGCTGAGCCTCCGGCAGCGCTACGAACATCGTGGTTTACCTACCTATTACCTACACATATATTTGCCGATACCGCATAGAATAATTCAAAATCCAGAGCAGATGAAGAGGGAATGAGAGGGTGAGAATACTACGAAGGCTACAGAGGTTGAAGCGCATGGAGGGTGTGGCAGTCTCGTGGCGTAATAACGAAGCCACGACGTGAGCTGCATCGAGGCTCGCGCCAACTGGTGCACCGGCTGTGACTCCACGAGTCTCTGCAGCTTTCGTTATCCTCGTCGTATCCTATGCAACGAGCGAGAGGAACCGCGGGCACGTAGAACGATGAGATTCCAAAATTCTTTGGCGTGGAGTTTCAGCTGAGGGTATTACGGCAGCCATTTAGATCGATCGATCTGCTGTTCAGCTGCGGGAGGTCGAGGGGCTCAATCCCTCCAGTGGATGTTTCATGGTTGGAGAGAGCTGCAGCTTCTGGCGAGACTGATACGACTAAACTGCTGCTGCGCGCTCGAGGGGGATTGGCAATAGCTCCGGAGAGTAATGGCGAGTAAGCAGTTCCGTGTACCACCAGCAACCCCCACCCTCGACATTGCTGTTCCTGCTGGCTTCCCGTGACTCTTAATTACTCGCGGTAGGTGCTGATTACGGGGACGATTAAATGCGACGGGAGACTGCTACCATGTTGGCCCTTTCACCTCTTGAAATTAAGTAGTCAGACATTGTTTATTTCAGAAAGAAAGAGAGAGAGAGAGAGAGAGAAGCGGGAGAAAGGGGAGAGGGAAAAATATGAGAAACCTAAGCTTTGCACTACAGTGTGGCTTGCCTTGCCATAATTATACCTAATCATCTCAACCCTTGACTGCCGGACCCCGAGAACAAACTTCCTTCGCTGAACCCAGATGCGCTTCAAACTTTACGGTATGCGCTGCAGGGAATGGAAATTGCAAATTCCAAGTGAACGTGAGTTTTGCTTGTACCCAAAAATATACAGAGACATCTGCCAGACAAAAAATTCGAGCGATCATCCTAGGATTTATTTGATATGTCATTGTCCGGCCATAGCTGGGAAGAGACTGAGACACCTAGGAACAAACATTTTAGAACCTAGAGAGGTTGCCACCCTTCCTTTGATTGGAATTCTAGCCTTCGTGAGAGATAGTGGGTTATCTTTGGGTTGTGAGGGTGAATGGAGAGGGGCGTACAATGGGCTTATGGCCTAAGTACGTGAGCAGCAATACCCAACTTTAACTCTTATTAATATCCTAGGTGGAAATTTGGAATATTCTATTGGATCTGAATATGGCCTAGTTTCAACACAAAGTGTTGATAGTTTACACGGATGTTGCAATATTGCTGATATCTACTCATAATTGGAATATAACAACTGAGTCGTCCGTTTGACGGCTCGGTCTTCTCTCCAATTAAACAGCATTTCGCGATGCCATTATTCGGAATGGTGATATCTGCTCTGACTGGCGCATCAAATCATGGAGTGGGATGTAATTTTTCCGGAGTAAGGCGATTCCCGGTTTTCCGTTATTTTCTACTCGCGCATCCGATATATCAGATGCGTAAGTCGGATGCGGACGCATTCATGAGATGGCAGGGCTCGTAAAAGGGAACGCTTCCCTTTTACTGTACGGTCGAACAATAAAATATAAAAAATATTTTAAAATCACTGATTCGTTCGCATTGTATGATGTTTTTAACTACTGGCAATACGGCAAATAGAAGTCCCAGCTGACACATCCCATCCGTAAAATGGCTGATACCAGCGGCGCAGAGTATAAAACAGAATATATAGTGCAGGGAACGTTGCAGTAAGAGCATTGCGAATGTAAACGCTTGTTCTCTCTCCGGGATCATTCTTCTACCGTGCAAAGTGCGGGTAGAGGTGCTACATTGTTCCGCTATAGATATATGATGCACAACCGAGAGGTGCGAAGTAGCGATTTTCTCGAATCGCGATGCGGAAAATCTCTCGCTATTCCGAGTCTGTTGATGTTCCAGTTGCTGCGGGACTTAGGTGGTCCATATTCTTCTACCAACCAATTGTCGAGGCTGGCTCTTAGATGGTAGAAAATAGAGCGAAGTAGAGTGCAGGTACGAGTTAAAGTAAAAGAAGGAACATAAGATAAAATGCTGGGAAAAGTGAAAGAAATAGAGGGACTGTGTACTTTCCTACGCCTTTCCTACCCCGCTTCTTTCCTATTCTGGATTCATAATACATACAAGACAATGGAAATAGCTTCTGGCGTTCTTCGAGGCGTATACCTGGCCCATTGTTTTGGCCTTGTTCGGACTCTACGGGCATGCCAAGTTTTCAAATACCGAATGAAACATTCAAGGCCCGAGTGCGAATGGTGAACCAAGCGACGTCAAGGAGCAGGAGACGAAAAAAGAATCGTGAGCGACGCTCTGGCTACATAGATTATTTATTCCAGCAGTTCTTACGTTTCAAACAACTGTCCGTCGAATATTTGCTGGAGTGGAAGTATTTCTTTGCCGGTGATATCGGTGAAAAATAATGATCATTTATAATTTTATTTAAAAACTTGCCATTTAGTAATTTCGTTGAATTAAGATTGTTGAAAAAGTCTCGTTTTTCTAAATTTTGAAGATTCTATCTAACCGCAAATCTCTTGTTTATCACGAATTAAAAAGAATTTCTCCAAATACTTTTGGGGTAAGTATTTGGAGATATCCACGTTAAAAATATAAATAAATGTTTAAAAATATTGATTCTTCAGTTATTTTCTTCAGGATCCCTTCAAGTTTTTTGGTGAAATTCTTTTAAATTCGTAATCAGTGTAAACCGTTCATAGAATCATTGTAACTCTTTGGTCGTTACAGGACGCAACAACCGATTTTCCATTCTGGTTTATCGCAGTGGATTCGATATTTCGACTATTGAGATCAACATGAATCGTCTTCTGCGAATAAGAAGAAACTCGCGTGATTCAACTTTCAGGATAAGTAAGCATAGAGGTCATCCATTTGCGTCAACCATTTGTACTTTTATCTTATTATACGATGCAGTATGAACCTCTCCTATCACTATACCTATTCCCGACTTCAGGACGCAGCAGGTCGACGACGGTAAGAAGAACGGCGTCGCTCGAACTCCCAAGATTAAGTGACGATAAAGCCGTCGCACGGAGAGGAAACCACGGGATGGTCAGACGACGGTTAATTTATGCCATTGCCAACCCCATCGGCACACTAAGGTAGACGAAGGCGTGGGTCACAGGGGAGAAGTCTTCGTTGCCGGGGTTTCCACAGCACGTTTTACCGTGAAAGAAAAGTGGTCTCGTATAACGAGCAAAGTTTCTTTTGTCCATTCGTTTCGGAGATTAGCTTTCTTTTCTTCGGTTCTCGTTCGTTTTATATCGTCCTTCGTCGTCATTCACCCCTCTATTCCTTTCTCTCAAAGTCTTTATTCTTCGAGAAAACGAATGGACTTCCATGACCGTTTCTTATTCTCGAGCACGTTGGGGATCTCAAAAAAAAAATAAGATAAAAAAATTATCGCTTCGACTCTCCGATGAATTTCTCGATCGGTTCTCTCTTTCCCGAGTTTCTCCATTATCCTCGTACCAGAAACTTTGATCTCAGAAAGTCGTCAACTAATTTGCTCTGTAGAGTTCTCGCTTCGAGTCTGCCTTTTTCTAGATATTTAGCATTTATTTTATAATATCTATATCTACATCTACGTCTGTATATCTATATCTGTATCTACGTATACCTACGTCGATATATCCATAACTATTTTCTAATATACTTTACTATAGGAAATTCTTCTGCTTTTTATCTCAAGGTACGAACAATAGAGAGCATTATGATATTGATTCACTGCCTGCTTGTGAGTGAAGCGGGTTCAAAGTATAAAAAAGAGAATGCAAATTGAGATAGATCGAACAATAAGTTCACGTTGGGGCTGCGGTGGACAGAATCGATCCTCGCATATAGAAAAAGTCATTACAGGACGACACGTCCCTTGACGTCAGACTGCGGACAAAAACAATTTGCAGCTCCATCGGTCGAGACACAGACGGTGACGTCGCAGCAACCTAGCTACTGGTTTCATTTGCCTCTTTTTTTTTCTCAGAGCTTTCGACTCCTTGGCGCCTTTCGTTTTTCTCGGTGTACGATGCTGTTGTCATCTCGCTTCGTCTCGTTGCCGATGCCCCGCTTTTCTTTCGTCTCAACCTCCTGTATTATTTATTTCTTCCGTCTCACGTTCACCCCGTCGGACCGCGTTAACCAAGAGGCGAAGAGCAAAGGTGCGCGAGACGCTCTTACGACAAATAGTACTGAGAAGGCGAGGTACGAATATAGAATTCTATAGGAGTCCCGCCAATTTAAAGTTAATAAAGCGCTGCGTCACACCCAGAGAGTGTCGCGTGCCTTTCTCATTGCCATCGTCTCTCTGTACACTCCTTCTACCTCTCCATTCCTCACCCTATTTTACTCTGGTATTCGTAGATTTTTCCACTTCGTCGAAGGAATGGAATTGGATGCGTTGAATGCTCATTTACCGGTGTACCACGACTTCCATCCGGATTCCCCCTCTTCCCGCAACCCTTCACAACTATCACTGGAGCATCCGCGAGAAGCTCCGATGGTCGTGCCGCGATGATGGTTGCTCCTTCAGACCATGCCGTTAGCAATCTTCTCGACGTCCCGTCGCGGCCCCCTCCCTTCCCCCATTACACGACTATTCTTCCCTACATCGCTTGTATATATCCGACGGTCCGCGAGACCATCCTTTGCCCACAAACCTCTCCGGCAGTCTGGGCGACGAACTGGAATCCTTAATATAGTCCGAGGAACTCTCGAGAGTCGGAGGGAGATGAAAACTCGAGAGAAGCAGAGATCGAGTGAGAACGGCAAGAACTCGAGGGAAAGAGACGAAAACAGAGACTCGTAGAGACCAAGGTCTGTGAGCGAGGGATAGGGTGGAGAGAGCTTCGGTGAGAATGACATTCCACCGTGAACCCAACGCAAAATTATGTGCTCTAGCTGCTATGCTTCTGGATGGGTGGAATGGGAGAAAAGGAGCGAGGTAAAAAGAGAGAGAAACTGAAATCTAAAGTCAGAAAGAGATGCTTAGAAGTCTCAGAGTTCGTGAGAGGATGAGAAGCAAGAAGAGATCGACGAGAGTCGAATCTTATGCTGTACCACAGACTTCCACGATAGAATATACAACGAATACAAGACGATAATGATACCATTATCGTCACCCAGTCTTTCAGAGACAACCACCACTTGAATCCGTCTTTACGCAAACTGGTGCACAATAATTATTTTATAATTTTTATAACAGTCGAGAAAACAAATGAAGAACTGAACCAGAGCATGGACGTCGTCAAACAAAGAAGGTGGACGAAATGCAGTCAATTTATACTTAACTTAATGCTTTAGGTGTTTAATTATTCCAAAAAATATGAGAGATGCATTAATGGAAATGAGTGTTTATTTAGGGTCTTGTACTTTTAGGGTAAAAATGGTGAATACGGACCGCTAAAAAATTTTTTCCTTTATCTCCTACTCCCAGAGGTAAAATGACAGTTTTTTCAATTAGCGATATGTACCCGACATCGCAATTTAAAAGACCATAGACATGGAATACTTTTAAGCATTTTTGAATCTCATCAGGAACAAGGTTTAATAATTAAATTACCTCACTGTCGTCAGTACAAATAAATATGTGAAATTTTAGATTTTTAAGAACCCGTATTTGTGTTAACACACATTGGTATTTTATGCCGCGTCGGGTATTCACCACTTTTACGATATACGAAAAGAGTGATAGAAGCAGTATCTTGAAGCCATTAAAACAGGTGCCCTTGATGCCAGGATATTACCTGTAAGCATCCCAACAATAAATTAAGGTTGAGGTGGTAAAATCTAAATTTGTTCTCGAAGCAACGGATTTTTATAGACGCCGTTGTAAAAGTGATACATGTCAGTTCAGAGAACGGCATTGGTTGTTGAGAATACGCGGGAATACAGCGTTGACACAGCCGTAAAATAAACCTATGGGATTCATCCCCACGGTTGCGCATATACGACCGAGGTTGTGAAATCTAGTTCATTTTTTCTTCTTCACGTTCTTTCTTTTTTATTCTTTTATATTTTTTCCGTTATATCTAACTGAGGATCCCGCTCGTCGGACAACTCTAACGGGGCCATTTGTCGACGACGACGACGACGACGACGATGGCGACAACGACGACGAAGACGAAACGCTTAGCGCTCGTAAAAACCAGAACAGTGCGGGACGCGTAGAGCACAGACTGGAATACGATGGTCCTTTTGCCCTTTATTTTATGATCGTGTCAGGGTAATTCGGTGTGAGAGAGCAAAGATTCCGGAAGGAAGACTGACACAGTTTTCTTGGGAAAGACAACTGGATCCGTAACGACGATGTAACGAGATAGAAAAACCTATTTCACGACTATTGGAAACTTATTTTTCAATAATTTTTTCATAAAAATCAAGGATACGTGATCTTATAATATACGTTGCCACTTGTCACGAGAATTTTTAATTCTTTACTAGAAATAATGTTATTATGGATAAACAATAGAATGTAAGTTCTCAGGTTAAACTGGAAAATACTTTTCATTATATATGCGCGAACGACGATCGAACGCTACGATATGTTCGGAAGTATATTGAATTCATGGTTTTGATAGTGAGAACGATTTTTAAAAAAATGTAATAAAATTCAGCTTCCACGTCCGTATATCACGTTGAAAGCCTCGATTTCTTCTTGATATTTTGATTGAGGATAAGAGAAGCTCTGACTTAACTTATCGGAAGGAAAAATTGCACGCCTCCAGAGAAATATTCGATTCTCTCTAGAACGCACTCGAGAAAGCAACAGAAAGTATGTTTGAAGGGATATGAGGTATAAGTTGCAGTCTTCGGTGGCTCTTGCCGGATCTTCGTGGCTTTGTGGACAATACATCCAGTTTCGTAGCTGTCAGGATATATTTTTACGGGCATACATATTTATTTATGAACACAGACTATAGATAAGTGTCCTTCCTTGTCACGAAAATCCTGAAAAGATACCAAAGTAACGCTTATACTATTTTATCCATGACGTTAAAAGTATCAAACAGCTGTTTTTTATTGACACTATCAGATTGTATAAGTTGAGACAGTATTGATCGTATCTCGCAATTTTATTCGCCTTCCAATGTTAATTCAGTTTACTTTTTTCGTGAGGATTACTCAATATCGAGGAATTTTGCTACGATACAAAAACTGTATTTTTCTTTTGCAGTAACATGGGTACGGACATAATATTGCTTGATATGATGTCAAAAATATACTTTGGAAGAAAAACACGTGCATATCCATAATATATCGAAGTTTATCCAGTAGATTTTATCTTTATCCTACTCGTACTTTTACACATTTATCGCTATCAGTGAGATCGCGAGAGAGATTCATCTCATCAACGATGTTTTATCAGAAATTTGGTTGCGCGGTATGTGTAAGGGAAGACGTAGCATGCAATCGCATCCAACTGCTGGATAGTTCAAATATTTAATGGCGTGTGAAGGAAGAGTGCCGAAGAGATCGAGAGATAGAGAGAAAGAGAGAGAGAGAGAGAGAACACTGGTAAAATGTCCGATGTGGCACGGGACGGCCAGCCCCTGGTAACTGTTCGCCAACTATCGACAGAAGTTTCCGTCCCGCGAACGGAAACGCGAGCCAACATTTAATTAAATATCGGCCGCGCGGGCTTTTGCATTCGCAAGCATCTACATATAGTATACTACGCGGTATATATATATATACTATACCATACTATATAGCATAATGTACTACTCCTACGGTGGGAAAATGGCTGGAGTTTCCGTATACACTGATATACGTAAATATCATCACCGACAGGGCATCGCACATGTTTTGCGATCGTGACGAGAGTGGGCCAGGGATCGCGGAAAACAATAGCTGGCAGGAGGCTTCGTGTACCGCGGGTCGCGCAAACCTCGATGATATACATCACCCGGGCACCACCGGCAGCGGATAGTCTATGACGATGCTGCGTAGCTGAAAATTGGAAACGATAATTCCCACATTCCTGGCCTGACATCCACCCACGGACTACCAGGAATTTTATAATTATGATTCTCATTTTTATTATTATATCAAACTAAATTTACATCATTTTTACCAATTTTTGCATACACATCGAGAAAAATTTGTTTCCATGAAATATAAAAAATGTTTAAATAAAAAATTTGATAAAAATCTATAAGAATATTTAAGAAATTTTGCATTTCAATGTACTGTGACGACTACAATTTGCTTTTAAAAAATAATATATTTTTGCTTTTGTAGAATATTTATTCAACACACGCTTTTTGGATAGATATATATTTTTTTATTTTCAACTAGAATGACAAGAAAAAGCCGAAAGTCGGTGAGTTTACGCCGAAGCTTTTCCCCTAAACTTGCCATCCTTCTAAAATCACTCGGGTTTTGTATTCCCGAGTCCATCATCAATATTTATACGGTTAACAGGACTTTCCTTTCACGCGCCGTTTCACCATGAACGTGGCGTGGCCGTTACGACCAAGGCGTATACGACCCTATACACGATGAGAAATCTTTCACAAACTCTGTACCCTATTCTCGCTGCTAGCTTCCAATGGCAGCAGCCGAGCGTTGAATCGTTGACGTGTATAACGAAAGCGGCATTCATGATTTAAACAGCAGCCATTATTTAACTGTGTATCTCACGAACTAACGGGCGAGAGGAACTTTCCTGCATCTCAGCTATTATTTCTGTCAATTCGTTCATTTTCCTCGTGCTCGTTGACTCTGATGAACTTCACTGTAAGTAATGTCTATTGCATCGTCTGCAACGTCGGTGTTTGCGCACTAGCGAAAAACGATAGAAAATTACGTAACGACGGAAGTACTACGGTAAATGAACGATCGTGAACTCTCTGTAATATAATAGCCAACGGGATAAAGCATAGAAAATTAAGGAACGGTAGATGAAAGAGCACAGAGGACGTAGCAGGTTGTATTCCATTTAATTTTCAAGTACATCTACCCTCTTTCGATGAGGGCATAGGACTCTCCCTGCAATTTGCACTCCTCGTTACACAATTTTTGTGATTAAAAAAAAAAGGATCCGTAAATGGAATTGACTCTACGACTTTCTTTGAGATCCCATACCCGATGAGGAACTCGATGTACAAGCTAGTGTCCGTGCTAGCGACAAAGGGCTTATTTCGAATTATCCATCCCTCACGAAAAATAAATAAATCCAAAAATATTTCTTGGATAAATATAAAAATATTCTTTGTGTATACTTCGGACATATTTTTCGCTCATATATATATATATATATATATATATATATATGTATATATATATATATATATGAATATATATGATATATATATATATATGATATATGAATATATATGATATATATATATATATATATATCATATATCATATATATTTTAATATATACCCAAAATATAGAATATTACATCGAAATATATCCGATATCTCAGAGATATATATTTTATATATTTTTCATACACTTTATTTCCATTGGGACAGAATCAAACGGTTTGGTAATTCCCAAAAGATTTAATATTCTATTTCACGTAGTTCTCATAGACTTCACATGTTTGTGAACTCTTTATGCGTTAAACGCCTCTACAAGCTTTAGCGATCGTATGCCCTGCAATGTGCTTTCACACAACAAAGCCAGTCTCTGATCCAGGAGGACAACTATAACTATGGACATTCAATAGCTCGTAAAGAAAAAGCTGTAAAAACGTTATAAACGTACACATTCTCGGATCAATAGTATATATCGAGGAATATGTCCTAAAAAAAATCGTTAACCCCTCAGCGATATAAAACACAGTAACGGCGGAATATGCGGGGGCAAGGGTGCTTAGATACCGTGTTTATGAAAATTACGAAGTAACGCGATTGTAATTTGTTATTCAATCTTATTCGATGTTATTTTTATCTCTCTATTAACTCGCACTAACCTTCGCATTGTTTTCATTTATTTTTCGGCATGTTTCAAAGATTTTTTCAATAAATATAAAACGTTTTTTAAATTACAAATGTATGAAAAAATTCATTTTTAAATTCATATCAAATTTCTAATTCCGCATCTATGATCTGTGAGCGAATTTTTTTGTATTCATTAAATGGAAGCAATTTTTAGCTAGTCCGTCATTTCATCCTCTCATTAAAGTAGAGGTTCCTTTGCATATTTTTCAAGAGTTCGGAGAGCTCGCGGTTATGAATACACACACATATATATATTTTTTTTATACGCCTACCCAGTCAGCGATTGGACGATCGATTGGACGTAGGACTGCGCGTCGGACCGTAAAAATGCGGCGGCCAAATATCGAGAAAAATTTGCAGCCGGTTAGTTTCAGCACCGGTGGTTAGTACCACGTATGGCTGAGAAAGAGATAGGGGAGACCGCAGAATTGTCCAACAATTTAAACGTCGACGTACAACGGAGCGTACTCTCCGAGTTTCACGCCAGAGTTTTCCTGCAATTTGAGTGAACTAACGCGAAGCGCGTTGCTCTTGTTTCCTTTTAAGCGGTTTCTCAATGTTTTTTTTTATACGTACAATTTTATACGTAACAATCCAACCTAAAATCGACATTATCGTCATTCTCATAATATTTTTTTGATTGTGCAATATCTCTATATAATGAACAAATTGATTATTCACGCTGCTAACCCATTTTTATCGATTCTAAACTTGTTTATGTAAATTTAGAGTAAATAAAAAAAGCTGTAGAGGTAATACTTTTTCGAGAAAGAACATTTTTCAATAAATTTTAGCAGTTTAAATAAAGCTAAAGCTACTTTTTAAGAGAACTTCATATTTTAACGGAAAATGTTGACCGATTTTGGTTTAGTTCAAAGGATTCGTGGACTATAAAATATTCTATACCTTCGTATTTTATAGTAACAACATCGTTATCTCCAAGTAACGATGCTAGGTACGAATGAATGTACACGCTACATTGCACGAGAGCTAAAATCTCGGACACAATAATCCCCAGTCAAAGCAATGTGCTATTTAATACTGAAAGGGATTATTGCGATTCATCATCGTTGAGCTTGCTACGAAGCTTGAGCACATGCGTATCTCGATATCAATTTACGACATCGTCAAGTGATAACTTTGTGTGATGTGCTGGAACGACACTCTTTATCATCGGATGCCAAGGCAAGAGTACTTTTGTCTTGACATTTAAGCACTAGTCCGTGCTAGAGATTGAAAGCGGTAAGCTCGTGATTATTATTATTGTGAAGTACTCAACGCGGGAATGAGAAAGAAGATTCGAAGGAAAAAGGCATCGATATACAAAACGCTTTTTTCATAGCCACAGCGTGAATCTCTTTTTTTTTATCTCTGGCCTAGTTTCTTTTGTGGCAGTCGGCGTTAGTACTTTGCAGAATTTTTAGTAGGCGCGAAACGCGAACACAAACCACTAGGGAGCTCAGAGTATGTGAGCATGTGTGGGTGCGTGCGTGTGATACGCTTCAAACACTGGCTTACTCGTAGTGCACAGAGACGGCGAGCCCTAAATGCGATACCGCAGCGCTCTCGTTGATATCTCACAATTCAGCCCGAGTAATTAATGTTAACGTACATGGAGCAAGCCGAGTGAATTAAACGAGCGACCAGTGCACCAACGACTCCTGTGACATTTATTAAATGATAACGGTATTCGAGCACGTTCCCGCCCTTTCACCTTTCCGAATCGGTCAAATTCCAATTTAATATTTTCACTCTGTATGGCATACTTCGCTTAAAGTACTTCGGCATTTCGGTAAATCTGTAATATATTATGTATTAAGAATGTAAAGAAAATTCTAAACGAAAGCGTTGGCTCCATGTATATTTATTTTAATATTACTGCCAATTGGAATGATAATTCTTAAATCGAGAATAAAATGAATTAAACGATTTTATAGATACATTCCCATTCTGAATTGCTAAATTTACTCGATGGTACACAAAGAAGAAATTACCGCTGGCAATCTAGCGTTCTCATAGATGCTCAAATTATATTTTCGTAACTTAACGAACTTCTATGTAGATGGTGTCAGTCATTCGATCATGGAGTATCGTATATTACTCGCCACCCACGTAATTGATAAAGGAATTGAAAGGAGCATCTCACTCGGATTGTCGTTAAAATAATCTCAAAATTTGATAAACACAAAACTTAGCATCCTGACTACTATGTAAAAAATTATGAGAATGTAATTTAGTATCCACCTCGGGACTCGTACATACTTAGGGCCCGGTTCCACGAACACGATTTAAATCTGGTTAAGTTTTTTTACCCAATTGCAACATAGGGTAACCAGAGTTTAGATTTACGTTTATGGAACGGCAACTTAGTATGTTATAATTATTTACTATGGAAGTAACGTTCAAGTAATTCTGGAATAAAAAACAAATATCTCTTTCAAGGATGCACTCTGTGCATGAGTTTTTATGAAAAAAATTCCTAGAAATAAAATGTTCTCTCAATCAAAAGCATGAAAGCAAACGCATTTTGTTTTAAAAAGCAGAAATACCTTGTGAATATTACAGACAATTAATTATCGTTCCAGTGACATCGTTAGCTCAGGAATGGTAATGCACGTTCGAATGGTATATTCGCTTTCTCTCAATTAATGCACAGAGAATATTAGACATGTACTCATAAATAATGTTTCAATTTTCCATCGAGCTTTGATACTAACGCTTGAATTTCGTTTTTCGACGAAACCCGAGAGCGAGGGTATTTAAAAAAATATATATTCACAGCGGTGCCGATGGAATCTGACAGATACATACAGCGAAGGTAAAAGCGACGAAGATTTAAATAATCCGAGACGGATGTGATATTCCGTTTGAGAAATGAATAATATCGTTAATGGGCTACTCCACGGATTGCCGCTACCCGGTTTATCCCCCTTCGCGAGCTTACTTTCGTACTCCTCGTACCACGCTGCTTAGGCTAATCCGAGGTTACGCGTTGAATCCCTCTTGGAGATTTCCAAAGCGTTCTTTCCCTCACTTTTCCCCAACGACATACTCATGGAAAGAACTGGGGCAAATAAGACTTGGGACTGGGGCAAATAAGAATGTTTAAGGACGAGAAAAGCACGGAATGCCTGACAGTTTGAAAGCTTTTTTTTTTTTTTTGCTTTTAAGAAAATTGTCTCGTTACGCTCCGATCAAATTACTTTCGACTGATGCCTACATAGTTACAGCAGGTGTATATCCACCGGCTGTTATGGACTTTCGTATCATGTACAATTCAAGTAAGCCTCGAGGCGATGAAATTACTAAACGCAAAGCGACAGAGGAAATGAGGCAGAAGGAAAAGTTAGTCTGAGAAAACTTCAATCGACCCTCGCAGCTAAACGGGATATAATGTTTGAATAAATTTTTAAACATCTTGCTCGATATTGAGCGTTCTATTGCAATACCCATAAATGCTCCATGATTTTTTTTTGCATACAAAAGACCTTTGATAGCTGTGCGCAACTTGGTTATGCCAACGGCACTAAGAGGCGAGAGATATATAGCTTTGCGAAGACGTGAAAGTGTAACAAAAGTGGAGAGCTTGATGCTAACAGTTCCTGCCAGATATATATATGTGCTAATGGAGCTCAGAGGATTCAGTGTGGAATTGGAGCATGGCAATCACCGATGAAAATAGAGCAAAGGAAGGAAGGAAGGAAGGAAGCAGATATGCCTGAGATGATGGTCGTTGGATTGTGGGTTTCGATCGACCTAGACATCATTACAGCGATACTCTAGTCCGGACTTATTCTCACGGAGGCCATACGGATAAACCACCATAGAGATTCCACCAACGACCAACATAACCCGCGAATCATATTCATACTCTGTACGATCCGCGTGATGTTAAAGAGACGATAATCTCCTTTTATAGTGTGACCACAGCGAGAAATAAAAAGATACGTCAAGCTCACTTTATAACGAAAATTAACAGAGCTGACTCCCGCTGGGATATGGATTAACCACAAGAAAATGAGGGTTAGTGTTCGTTTTACAGCGTGTAAATTCTGTAAAGCTCTTTACGTCGTAATTCTAACATCATCTATGCGATCAATCGGTCTTTTGAATCGACAATTATTTAACTTAATAATGATTTATGAATTGTGAGGATTCTCGATTGAGATGTTGGATAGTACGTCAGAACAGAAGTTTAAGTATCTGGCGGACCTTTGATAATTCGCCGCTCCCGGTTCAAGAGAATTCATTTGGTTGAGGTTCCGAGTGTTCGAATGGTACGTGAGACGAACAAAGCGTTGGCGATATATAGATGAATAATCAGGTTTGCTACGTGAATGCAAATAACCTTTAAAGCTATTCTACTGCCCACTTTGTCTGCTACTCGTACTGCGGATAGTACAGTGAGCTTGTTAGATACATTTAGTGTTGTGGAATTTCTCCATGGATTAAAGTCTTTAGTTCCACTTTCTAACCATAGAATCTCTGCCGTCGATAAATGTCTTGAGCGATATTTAAAAGAAGTAATAACAGAACTTCATGTATATTTAGTTTTGTGGAATTTCTCCATCGATTGAAGACTTTAGTTCCACTTTCTAAGCGTAAAAGTTCTGCCGTCGATAAGTGTCTTAAGGATATCCTTACCAGAAATGAGCGAGAGGAATGGAAGAGGTACGAGAGGAGGCTCCTATAAACGCATTTGTCATCGTGTGAGAGAGAAACTAGAGCTAACTTGAGCGTGAGAAAACTAAAAAGAGATAAACGCTAAAAGTCTTCGATTTATTCCATTAACCTTAAAAGCTAGACTGTAAATCATCATCAGATTTGGGCATAATCTGTGATAAAGTATTCTTTTTGTTTTGTTCATTTTTTATTAGCAACGTATAGAAAATGGCAGAAAAAATCGGTATACTTTATAGTTGTCAACCGCTCTCAGCAGGTTTCTACGTAAAACTACGTAAGTTTCGACCTACATTGCTAAAAAATTAGGCCTTCAAATTATTTTTTTAAATGCATGCAAAATTCGGCATCCTTTTTTCTACTGATTAGCGGAGTTCCAACATAATCAAGCATATATTCGTTTTGATATGGAAATCCTTAAACGATATGTAAAAAAAATAATAACAGTATCCCATCTACCATCGATCATTTAACAAGAAGTTGTATGTTAAAGCGCGAGAACGAGATGTTCAATTGAAACATTGGCGAAAACGCATCATTACAAGTGTTGATTCTAATTGATTAATCAATTCATTTAATTAAACCGCCAATCATAATTGAATTATTAACTCAAATAAACTGTGCAATAATGGTGCGTATGATTGGGCAAAAATAAAACCGTTGAGTGATGCATTGCGGTGATTGTATTAAAAATATTATTGAGAATATAACGATCGTTACGTTTAATTCAATACAATGATGATAAATGCGTCGTCCCTTTTCTCTCATGATATTTAATAATCCGCAAGGAATGTCTGCCTGATCGATATACAGAAAATTAATTTCGAATATCTTACCGAGAAGTATATTTGAACACGATAATACTTCGTCTCATCTTTCCCTTCGTTGCGGTAATCACCGAGAGGGACTCTCATAGTCTCTCAGACACGTTCATTTTTCAAGGTAATAGCCGCGAGCGGTAATATGCGAGGGAGCGAAGAAGAAGTCGACGACATTTACGGAATTCCAAAATATTGCAAGGCCGTCAAAATCAAATAGCTTATAGGCAATGTCGTAATTTCGCTCGTACGGTTACGATGCTTTTCGGATTCATGGCTCTGCATTGAGCCACGATTGCTTCATATTAATCGATGCCATATCGTGTCCACAATAGCTGTTATTAAATCATCACTGTTCATCGGTAGTTTCGAGCTCGTAGCAGTGTCAGTGTTAGTGGCAAAGCAAGCTCTATGGTTATACGCGATGCAATCATAGCAACGCTCTAGGAAGTAATTAAATGCAAGGGAACACGCATTGCACTGGGTAACGGGGCATTAGCGTTATGAAATAAATAAACGGGATGATGAGGTAGTATACAGGAGAATAGTGTAGTATGCGCATTTATGAAACTATGCACAAGGGGTTGGGGGAGCTAACAGGGGTTGGTATGCTAGAAGTGCTTTTCCTGTACGCCCACGGACATATCCTGTTGACATGATTCAATTATTATGAAGCATCAGTGGTCACGGAATATCACTGATTACAATTATTCCATGACCATCAATAATAGCAGAGAGATCTATAGATCGAGAACAGTAAATATAGGGCAGAATAGACGGGAACAATACCGGAATACAAGTCAGTGCTTAAGAGTGAAAATCGTGGTATAAAATATTTATCATCCAATATTAATAATTCTCTATAATCAAAAATCTATCTCCGTTCGGTGGACTTATAATAATAATATTTTATAGCTGATGGCGCCTACATAAATCACTGTAAAAATCGATGAAAGACCGATGCCAGTCCAGTTACAACGATTTCGGCGGTACTACGGTGCACGATAGTGACGAGGGACTCTGGTCGAAGTGGTCGAGGTCCAAGACTGATTGATCTGTCGGATTTCAATTAACTGTCCGTAGGAAAATCGAGGGAAAAAGTCAGCTGGATTCCCAGCCCGGTAGAACCATCGAACCGCAGCAGCATCAGCCTTGGATTGTGACGACGATGTACCGACGGGTTTGCCGGTCGAATCTTCTGTAGGTGAGGATGGCTATGGTGTACCGACTTCGCTGACCTTGCGCGTACTCGAGAGAGACATGTACAGCTATAGGGAGACTCGATACTCGGGTTTACAAAACCTTGGTGGGCTTTCATCGTGGTCGTACCGAAGCATAGACCGACGAGCTGGCTCTATGTACTCAAACCGCACTGGCGAGTCCTTCGTCCTCTCATTTTCTGTCCCTCTTTCTGTCTTTCTTTTTTTCTCACTATCCTTTCACCTTTTTCCCTCCCTAGTCCCTTCACCTACCGATTTGTCTCTTTCCACTGTAATTCTATCGTTCGGATCTCCACAACACGAAGACACAGCAGCACCAGCAGCATTTTGCTGTCGCTTCTCTCTACACCGACCCAACACTCCCTGCTTGTTTACCAACGACAACCCTTAGTCGTTGATATACAGAACAGTGGAAAGGAGAACAACGTGGACTAATTGTTACGAGCGATGCTGTACCAACCCGAAACTGCTGCTACTGCTGACGGTACTTGTATTGCTCCCCACTCGATGGAGAGAGCGAGAGGCAATCAACGCAGAGAAGATTACTCGCGTCGTTTTACTAGCTAACTCAATATATGTTACTTGCAGACCTCTTAATTTCTTTACCACTGTCAACAATCCATCCCTCTCTCTCTCTCTCTCTATTTCTCGATCCACATCGATACCTCCCTGATTTACCAACATCGAGGGCTCAACAGAACTCTACTCGGATAGAACTTTCAGTCAACTTCCGGACTTCCCGCCTCATCCCATTTACCTAACGTCATAGTTTCTCCTGCGCTAGACACGGTCCTTATTTTATTTACAACTATAAAACTTTGGTAGGAATACTATTTTTTAGTTACTTTTTGAAGTGAAACTTTTCTTTTGTCGCGGTAAGGTAAGGTGGCATGTTGGGAAATAGGTGCGTAACGAAAAGTGAAACGCTTAGGAGTGCGCGTGGAAGATTACTTAACGGTGAGATTACTCACTCTCAGGCAAGAGTTATTGAAACGACAGTATAGTGTTTTATTTTTCATTATACTTTATTGTAATTCATACTCATCTAAATTAATTCGTGTATTTTAGTATTTAGAACATTTGTATAAACATTCCCGATTGTGTCAGTGGGTTAGTATTATTGACAGATGTTCCTTGTATATACTCCAGAGGGTGCAACTTTATTGAACAAAAGTTGGGATAAAATACGAATTATATTGAGCGATGATTTCAATGCAAACTTCGCTAAACCAGAAGCGCAACCACTGATTGACTTCTTACACAACAAATTGCAATCGAAGCTGAATAATGATCGAACAATATCGACTACAAGATACGGAACAACTATCAACGCAGCATTTTGTAGATATTTAGATAAACTCCAATCTTATTTTAGCTATCATAAACCCATTGTCTCATTTTTAGATTTCCACGAAACCATGGACACGGTTGAATACAGATGTATTTTCAATTCAAAATATCTTTACAAATATTTAAATTTTCAGTTATTTGTTTAGCCTACAAATTTCCTATTCATCTATCTTTGAAGTTTCAATTCTAACGCGCGTGGTGACTATGCACCCTCTTTTTCTTATCAAGCGTAGAAATTTTTACTCAAAACATAAATTATTTAAATCCATCGCTCAAGTCATTACAAGGTGAAAAAAAAATCTGTTTTTATTATCTCATCGTAAAGATCCGTTACATCATCCCATATCGGTAAATCGGTGAGTTATTTATCCGTAATCATACGATACGTGCAATACGGAGTCAAAGTATATATAGTTCCGTTAAAATGTAAGCACGCCCGCGAACGTGAGTAAGCACCTAAAAGGTATACAGTCAAAGGGCTAAAATGTACGTTCCAACCAACCAAGCATGTAATTATCATAAAACTAGGTAGATCAACGTATAAAACCAGTCCCTGAGGATATGAGCTACCGTAAAGCTCACGAGACGCTGTAAACTACAACGAGTATTCTATATAGTATACGGCAAAGAGAGTTGGCTTCCTCTTCGGCTCTACTGCGCTCACATCATGTGCCTTTTCTTCGCATCTCTCTCAGATCTCCTTTTTCTTTCCTTTTCAGCTTCCAACCTACTCAGCTATATCTGAATACCCGAGGTCCTCCAGTCGTATGTTTCTATTTCGTTTGCGAAAAAAGTTTGATGTTAAAGTCCTGAGCACAAGGTGAATTTCTATCTAGATGCACAGGGTGTCTCGAATTCGATCGTTATGAATAGAAATCGAAAATCTCGAAAAAAAAAACTAAAAAAATATTAATTCTCATAAATATAAACTAAAAATTTGTTTATGTCGATAGTTAAAAAAAAAAAACAACTTAATCCCATAGTAATTGGGAAATAGTTCTATCACATAAGTTTCTAAAATAATGAAATTTCGTGTCAGGGCGAAATTAAATATTGTTTTTGTATTCTTTAAATATACGACTTTTTGTATAATTTGTAATTCATAGCGTCAAATTGATCAATTTTCGTGCCGAAAATATTACGATAATCGATATTTCAAGAGTTTTTTTTGACTAAACAAACAGTCCATATATATTTATAGCCAAATGGTAGCGGCGCAAATACACGTTACCTATTTTTTAACTGATTCCGGTTAATAATAACAAAGCAGTATTCATATAACATTTTTTATATTCTATTAAAGTTTTTTTTCATCTTTAAATAATAAATATAATTAACTTGCATTTCATTTAAGAGAAAATTCTTTGACACCATGTATACTCCTATCTAGCGATCCCGTAAAAGACAAGCCAGAGAGGGTGGATCGTTCTTGCGGCAGGAATGACTCGAGGAGGACGGAAATACAAGACAGAACGATGAGTAAGGCACGGAAGAACACAGGACAAACAAACCCCCGTTATTTTAGGGGCTGTCTTGCATAGGTGTTTCAACGCTATATATAGCTCAGGACGAGGTAATGGATGATATGGGAAAACAGGAATGACGAAGGACAACTCAGCTATTTCGGCCAAGTTGCCAACTGCGGTGATATTATCTCTCTCGTCGAGCAGACGTTATCAGTAAACCACTTGACGATGCTACATCGAATCGGGTTCAACGACTAAATCGCGTAGAATAAGAAGTGTCAACGCCTCTAATATTCTTTTAATAATTAACCTGGCAGCTATAAACCTGCTCTTGCTCTGTACTAGAGGATAAACCTCGATTATGATCAATCCACGCTAACGCACTTTCCAATTTATGATATTATACATATTATCACGACAAGAGAACAACACCATTTTCCAATAATGTAAATAAGTGTGACTAATTTTTGTTATCAAATACTTCTAACTCTCAAGTTAATGGAGAAATAAATAAATATTTATTTACCACGTACTTCAGTCTAAAAAAAATACAGAAAATACGAAACTTTTCCACTTTTTCGAAATATTTGCGATTGCGTTAACCTACCTGACGTGAAATTATTTATATATTCGTGTCTGTATCTATATTATTCACAGCCTGTTGCTGTCCCATGCTCAAACTGCACAATATAGATCGATAAAATAGAATAAACTGCTCAAGTATAGATTTGTCTGTCTTCACTCCAAGCAGACCTTATCGTATGCCAGTCACAGATGTATTTCGTCAAGGGTGAACTTGAGCAGAAATAATTTCGAGCGGTATCTGATCTACAAACAACTTCCCGCGATCTATCTATATCTGCATCCGACATAATGCACAACTTATGACATAACTACAAACCACGATTCCTATGAAACCTTACGGACAGTACGTTACTAGAGGATATAGGCGCAGCAACCATTGTTGAACATTGTCTATGCAACGTTTCATGATTCTACCTTGCACATGACACCTAGTTATCTCTGGTCGAGCAGGTAGTGCAGTCCGTTACTACTGCTAAGCGTCAGATTGTTGTGTAGACCCTCGAAAATTATTCGGACCAACGACACAACTAGCAGAGGACTCGTATTGTAAACAACAGTAGTGAACAGAGCATGCAGTACGGTGCAATGGCCTCTCTGCAGTAATTTAATGTCCTCGTCACGAGTCAATTTCTGTAAGGTTAACAACAGTAATTCTGCTGAAACATATGGCACTTCCCATGAACTCTATACACTTGCAGGGATAACGTAAACACTCCTATAGCATTTTGAAATCGATGATGACATTTCAGTGAAATGCATTGACTGCACAGATATTCAAGTTCGCGTATGTATTACGGTGCATCTGTGCTCACGTAAAATCAGAAAATCTACGTCATCCAACTACACTTATCATCAATATTATTATGTAATAATAGTAGTGAAAGGATGTGGTGCTAACGAGTCCACTTCTCATTCCCTTTGTTGACAAAGTAGGGCAGTGCTTGTAGATTGTATGATTCTAATTGCACAGCAACGTTCCATGAAATACCACACATGTGTATTTAATGTAAATTTACTGGTGGCTATTGATCTAAATGTTTTATGTGGCTTCTATTTCCCTCAATCATGGTGACTAGGAGAATATCGATTGACTTGTTTTCAATCAAGTTTAGTCATATTCATACATTTTCATACATTTTTTTACTTAATAATTATTTCTTTTGTATACAAATGACCATGAACTAGGAGAACATAAATTATTGAAATTCATTGTATTCTCAATGTATAATTTTGTTCAAGTAGCGAAAGTATTTCTTCCGATTATCGATTTGTAATGTTTCAGTAGATTTCACATTGATAATAATATTACGCTAAACTTTATATATATTTTTTTCCTGTCCTTTGCAAGAAATTGATACAAATTGAACGAAAATGTTTGTGTTCTGTACGCTCGAACTTCGCGGTACTAGTACGACCGTTCAGTTCACGATGGCGGTGACGAAGTCTCGCCGACACGAATCGTCGTCAGGGAAATTAATCGCCAACGATCTTTATTATTTTACTTTTGTTAAGAAGTATAAGATTTCGAGATATTTAATTCCAGTTGTTATAAATTAATACCGAAGATGTTATTACAAGGTTGAATTTGTTTGAAGAATTGGAATACTCCACTTAATATGAGTTTACCTTAATGATGCACGTAGTGAATTCATGATGCCACTGTTCCTTACGGTGGTAGTTATTAAACTTACTTTTAAAAATTCTATGATTGCAAAATCTCAAAAAGATATGTGTGTCTTAGACTTTCTAAGCGTTATGTGTGAGCTGATTGATTTGCCGAGAGACAAACAAGAGGAGATTTTTTCGGAGACGTCGAATGAAATTTGAGCGGTTATAAGCGCCTCCGCTTATACCCGCAAGATGCTTTCTGCGCATCGATGATTTAAGCCGGTTAAAAAGGCTTCGCGCTAGATGCTGACCCGTGAGTACCCTTGCCGACCCTTGAACTGTACCTGAAGGTATAATTCGCGAACCTGAAGAAGATATGCGGGCTCATAAGTTACCTGTTTCGCGAATTACTTTTTCTTGACTTCGAAGGATTATTTTGAATGTTCTTATTATAAACACAAATAACTCCGGCTACTCTGAAGATGTTTTATTGCTACGGCTTATGAAGGTCCAAGACACCGAGAGATTGTCGGAGATTCGTAAAAACTCAGCGTCTAGTAATTTTACCATTTTACATATGTATAACGAATATAAATTATATTCATGCAACGTAACAGTTTGTTTTATTAAATCAGTATTGGAATGATCCTTCGGTATAAAACGAGCAAAAAAAAAAAATTAGACACTTGTCAGAACTACGAACAAACAAATTTGTGTATAAATATAGAGTTCCACGTTTTATCGGCATTCGTCAGCGAGCTGCAGGATACACGAGTCACGCCTTTTCGCGAAACTCTGCACCAGTTTGACAAATGTTTGCGTACCCGGGGTATCCATGGAATTTGTGACACAATGCAAGATCGTGTATGAAAACGTTTGTGTGTGAATAGAGTTGGGAGGATGAAAGTGAGAGGGGTGGCTGATGTTTTGCGACTGTCGTTGGTCGCTCAGTAGCGAGTTTACAGTATAGACGAGAAATGGAAGGAGAGAAACGTCCCGAATACTCAATTTCGTTTTACGATGACTCGGTCGCCCCGAGTCGAGCCAATTGCGGGTACCGTCGATTCTGTCGCTGCTACCGCGACATGGTTGCACGGAGCATTGCGAGTACCACAGCGGTAGAAGCGCAGGAGGCCAAAGATCCCTGTCCACACTATAAATGACCACAATCGTAACCGACGTTTCGCGAAGTAACTTCGGTCAGACCGAACCACTCAACCCGCCATTTCGTAGCCGATCTTGTCTCTCATCCTTTCCCATTTCCAACACGCGTATATAGTATATAGCATATAGGAATACAGTACGTAGGACAGGGAACCTCGTCCAACTTGCCCCGTTCTCCAACTCAACTGGCTATAAATCTCGAGTCATGGTAATTCATGGAAATTCTGGGGTTTGACGACGAGGGTGCGGTTATCGGTGGGAATATCCTTACGAATTTCCGGCTGGTAACCGCGAGAAGTGGCTGCGATAGGTATAGAGTTTATTTAATATAGATAACTCTACAATGTGCGGTTTAAATCGTTGGTAGCAGCTGACACCATCTACAGTTGACGTCCTACAACGTAACATATATATATTATAGATAAATAGATTACATATACTTATACATCTTATATGCTTTGCAATTTTCACGATAAAAATAAGACTTGATTAACATATATAGCCTAAGTTTGATTCGATTGCCATATTTAAAGCAAAATGATATTCCATCTTATGATTTTACCCTGATCGAGTATATCAGGAACTAATTGACAATCTATCCAGTTACGTATCGTTAAATTGTCTCCTGATATTTTTCTACTGAAAAGGGCTAGAAGAATCTCGACAATATGAGAAGCTCATACATAGAGCTCCGAGCAGTTTCAGTTCAACTCCTTGAAAGCCACTTTCAGAATTGTCGAGAAGCGATAAGACGGCATTTCGCTAGACATGGAGTTTGAGAGAGTTTGTAAGAAGATATTTTGGTTCATTATATTTTCTAATTCCCTTTTCTTCGCTATCATCTACATTGGATATGATTTTCGATCTTTTTTTCGTTGGAATATCATTGTTATTGTAACGAGACGTTGACTTCCTTGTACTTTGTTCGTGTTAGGAAGCAGCAAGACCCTTCACTGTGATTCTCAACACGACCTGATTGCACGGAGTTAGCGAAAGCGGTTTAACGTAAAAGCTGTCTGGGCATTCGCCAATTAATTTGTCGTCAGGAGACTTTACGTGATGGTATACGAGTAAGAAGCGTTGTATATATATATATATATATGTATATAAGTGTAACCGAAGAGTATAGACTTACCTTTGACGGCGTTGAGTTTATTGCCAACCATCTGCTTCGCCACGAAAGCCGCCATTTTGCTACTAGTTTTCTTTTGCTGTTTCCGCTTTAGCTGCCTTTGAACTGATTACTCAAGCCAACGAGACGAAGAAGTCTGAAAAGACACGAAAAAACCGAGAAATAAGTAACCGAAAAGACAGGAAATGAGACAGAGTCGGATTATTAATATTCCTAGAGAGTGTTATTAGCTCGGGAGGCACGGAAAGACGACAAGGTATATGAATATGAGCGAGCTTTATTATGAAGTATTGTATAGTAGAGGTGGAGAGAGAGAGAGGGAGAGAGAGAGGGAAGGCAGAGAGTAGACTGAGAAATATCCAGCTTCGGTAGTTCAGGAATCCATTCGAGAACGCGGGTCCCAATGGGCTTATTCTCGACGGCGGTAGAGAGATAATTAAAAAAATATTAATACCTCTTTCCATCTATGCCGATCTATATCTTTTACTTTTTCCCCCTATTTCATCTCCGCACCATCCAATCTTCGATTTTTCGTTGATGATTTCATACCCTCAAGTTGGTACTTGATGTCTGTTAAAGAACAAATTCATTGAGGTGCACAACACAAAGATGATTGGACGGAAAAATAAGTGACATATTAGGCAGCAGACACGAGGAAAGGGAAGGCAGACGAGAAAGTGAGCAAAAGACAAGAAAACTTTTATCTCGACTTTTGTTTATGGCAACTTCATATAAGAAATGATGTATGTTACCCATGGGACAAGCGATGGTAGGGTTTTACGGGACCCACCAACAAAAACACACTATTAACTCACACAATAATGTGATACAGTCTCGAGGTAGCCAGTGTTTTAATCTCGTGCTGTGTGTCGTGTCCGCCAAGACAAAGAATGAGCTAAAAAAAGTGTGATGGCCGAAAAAAGGGCCACACTCCCGGTACCGCGAGGTAAATCGATGTGAAAGTGAATGTGGAAGTAGAAAAACTGAACGCTTTTGACGATAATACAGCAAAAAATCAACCGTCGCTTGGGAGACACAAAGAAAGAAAGGTATGAAAATAATTGGCAGAGTGGAAAAGAATAAAGATAAAATAGCAATCAGACAAAAGTGAAAAGTAGTGGCTATTGAGTGACTTTAATTCGTATCTTTTATGTGCAATGCACGGACAGCAAATGAAATTTCTATCGTCATTATTTAATGGATTGAACCCTGTTGAAATTTTAATTTAATGAAACTTTCAAACAATATTGACACATAAGAATTTCGTACTTTTCGCTTGCGAAAATTTAATGAAAACACTTTCGGAAGTAACTTCAAGATATTTCATCCATTACAAAACCTTCCATAACCTAACTTCTAACTACAAAAAGTTAATAACTTAAATTAATGTACACAATTCCATATAATTTTCCTATCGTTTCTACTTTTGCACGCGTTGAGCATTAATATCGTGATATAAATCGTAATAAAGGTATTGCTTGACTTGATTGCACTTTTTGTTTTGTCGGTATGTACTGTAGCCGAATAAAACGTAAGCTCGATTGAAATGGAAAAATTTTGCTAGGTGGAGGGTAAAGTGCTGCGTCTCCGTACATATTTTTTTAGGATGAAGTCGTGTTTTCCTGGGAGCAGAGCGAATCGACAAACAAACTATGGGAGCGGGAAACAGAAAAGCGAGGGAAGAGTGAATGGGTGTTCAGAGAAAGCGGGAAGGGTAGGCGGGAGAGAGAGAGAGAGAGAGAGAGAGAGAGAGAGAGAGAGAAGCCTCCGTTGGGATTGGATGTCAGAACTTCGGAACGAGAGAGATCGATAGGAAGGTACCAGAGGCTGCAAAGACGCCAGGCGCCGAGACGTCTCGACGCCTGGTGTCGCCGTTGACCCTGCTTTCATCCCTCTCTTCGCGTACGACGTCGCGCTTCTCCGAGAGCCTGATTTTCCAACATCCCGTGACAACATCGCCCCACTTATACACACAGAGTTCGAACGAGAGGCTTCCCTCTTTCTCATAATGCATAAAGCAGTTGAGCCAGTGTTCAACGTGCAGAAAGTAAAGTAGTGAAAGACGCTTTTGGGAGGGAATAAGCATACAAACGGAGGAAGAAGTGGGGAAGAATATGACACTTTTTGCCTGCATTCTCCCGACCCTCATTTTCCTTTTATCAATTTATTTATCTGCCTGATCAGACGTGACTGTTCGGTGTGTCATGAGGAATGACAAGCGAGAGCTATTCAATTTCTCATTGCCAAATAAAGAAGAGAGAACGAGGAAGCTGAGTTAACAGAAACGATAGACGATCGATGCGTCGGCTCTCAGGAAAAAAATATATCAGGATGAAATGATCTTGAACAACTTTACTAGGTAGATAAAACGTTTTTCGCTTACCAAGGTAAATTCGTTTGAAAAATCGTTTCCTAGGAAGCAACTATAGCTAGGACCAGTGACTGGTCAACCGTTTAATCATTTATGGTCAAGAATAGTTTCTCTCCCACGGAGGTGAAAAGAGATATAGGTACGTACACGTTCTCTGAATCTCGATTGTTCAGTATAGAACAATAAATTACGGTGAACACTATGGGGGGAACCAAGTTTTTGCTTGGAAAACCTTTCGACCGAGCAAACACTGCAGAGAACTGAACCAGCAACCTGGTGGAAACAACCGTGTAAACCAACGAGATACGAACCGTGTGCATGGTCTGGTTAGTTGATCCTCTGATCCGTGGTCGTGCTACGTGGCCACCTCGAGAAAGTCGCTTTTCTACTCGTCTGCTGCTGCTGCTGCTGCTGCTGCTGACTTCGAGAGTTCTAAAACCTCGGTTACGTATTATGGGTAGCTACTACTATGGCATCTCGAATAGACGGCGGGCTGATTCCGATGCTCCGATGCCCCTCACTGCACACTGCAATGCACCACTAGCAAATCTTCCTCTGGATTTAACGGACTATCGTCGAGGCAAATTGCTCCGCTGGCACGATTATTCGAGGACGTAGTCGTTGAACCGACCCCGTCCCTCGATGAGAGAATTCAGGGCGATGGACGGATGCTGAGAAATTAAAAGGAAAAATAGGGAAAATGAATTTCCCAGAGTTTCCTTCAGATGTTTTATCCATTCTCTGTCTGAGGTTTTTCCCTTTCTATTTCCCTCTTTTCTTCGATATTATCTTTACTTTGTCTATAATCCGACAGTTAAGTTCCAGTGAATACAACGCAAGCACAAAAGATTGAGGGTTGAGGAGAAACACCAAGAATTCGTAGATTGTTTCATCGAAAATCATTCGTTCGCCTATTTTCCCACTTACATCGATTGGGAAAAGCCTCTTTTCGTTAACCTCGTTAACTGAACTTTCTGATAATCCCGAGGTACTCGAATTACGTTCTAATTAAATAGAATAAGGGATTTGAGTTTCAGCTTCTCAAGAATGAGGGTCCGAGGCCTTGCTAGCTCTGAGTACCGGACTGCCTAAGAATTCGAGTGTTATCCGGAGAGATATATAGAACAGTTCAAGAAGAACACACTTCTACTTAAGTCTTCTACTTAAGTCTTCTTATCCTTTGGTGCCTTCGTCGTTAATTTTCTACCACGGCTTGATAGTCTTACGCAAAAAGTTTCCATTCAGAGAGCATCGAATGCTCTGATAATTGTAACCCTAATTCTATAATCCATAAAGACTTGGTCTTGTAGAGTTCCAAATTAAGGTAGTTGTACCTTTCACAGACCCTTTATCAGTAATGGACAAATACGTTATAATAACGTAGATTTATATATTGGACGATGTAACTTCAGATTCCCTTACAAGTCATATAAAACCTCCAGTCAAAACTATTGTACAGGGTGCGCCATCTCAATCTGGTCGATGGAAGTATTGAATAACTTAGAGAATTTTCAACAGATTTCACAAAGTCGTATTTTTTTATTAAATTTGATTCATTACAATTTATTTTGATTAGTTTCCAAAAACCACATCGATCAAATGTCCGCCTTTATTACTGAGACAAAAATGAGCTCTTTTTTCGGCATTTTCCATTGTATTTGCCAGCGTCTCGGGCGATATCGCTGCGATTTCGGCTCGAATGTTGTTTTTTAGCTCCTCTATGGTCTTCGGCTTGTTGGCATAGACTTTACTTTTCAAAAATCCCCACAAGAAGAAGTCCGGTGCAGTCAAATCCGGCGATCTTGGTGGCCAGTCAATATCGCCTTTCTTTGATATCACACGTCCTGGGAACTTCCGACGCAAATAGTCCATTGTTGAGCGCGCAGTGTGACATGTCGCACCATCTTGTTGGAACCAAAATTCCTTAAGACCTTTTTCACGCATTTGTGGTAAAACAAAGTGTGCCAACATCCACCGATATCGATCCCCATTGACAGTTTCACCAGCTCTGAAGAAAAATGGTCCAATGGTGGTTTTTGAGCAAACACCGGCCCAAACTGTCACTTTCTCATCGTGCAATGGAGTTTCGTGAATAATATGAGGATTATCGGTGCCCCACATGCGACAGTTTTGTTTGTTGACAGCGCCAGAGAGGGTGAAATGAGCCTCGTCGGTCATCAGAATACGCTCCCAAAAATCCGGCTCAGCTTCCTTCATTCGACTAACGTTATTAGCGTAAGCCAAGCGTCGCGGCTTGTCAGTTTCCAATAATCTTTGAGTCAACTGCACTTTGTACGGAAACATGTGAAGATCTTGCTTTAAAATCCTTCTCAAAGTGGTTCCACTGATGTTTAATTGCTGAGACCGGCGGCGGTATGAGACATTTGGATTTTCTGCAACACTCTGTCGAACAGCTTCGATATTTTCATTTGAACGACCTGGACGCGGTCGAGCTTGATGTTGGAGATTCGCTACAGACCCGTGCTCCATGAAATTTGAAGCTAAATGACGGATAGTGTCGCCTTTGGGCGCAGACCGTCCGCGATATTTTTTACGATACGCACGCTGAGTTGACACAACTGAACGATTATTTTCAATGTAAAGCGAAACTATTTCAGCGCGTTCTTTCGGCGTATAGCGATACATGGTTGAAATTCTACTGAAATAACCTATACGAAACGTGTTGTACGACGCTGGTCGGTTAAAATCTGTCAGAGTTATTCAATACTTCCATCGACCAGATTGAGATGGCGCACCCTGTACATAGACAATTTCAGTCTATTGTGCATAGACAATGCAGTCAGAGTCTTACGATCGACATGCTTCTCATAAAAAAATTCAGCAATCAAATAAACTCAAAACCAAAGACTACCTTCAATCCGATATCCCACTGTCACTAATTCGATTAATTGTCTCTTGCCGTATAGCGGGGTATAACAAAATAACGTTTAGATACAATAAATTTAGTTACAAACTGGATGATAACGAAATGTGTCTGATATGGAATGAACGGAAGTCAAACACTCTGGAACATTTGATATTGGACCGTCCAATGTACGAGCCATTGCGAATGAAGTATTTAGGATATGAACAATTTCCTAATGTACTGGAAAGTAGGGACAAGGATATAATGAAAAAATTTGTATTATATTTACTAGCGTCCTGCAAGCTCGGAGTATTTTTACTAGCGATTTGAGACGTGAAGGAAACTTGAATAATCAGTAAGTTTAACTATAAGACGAGAATGTTGTTCAATATTTTTACTACTCTTTAAGGATAAGACATTGATGTATAGACCATCTGTCTACCATAACCTTTAGTCATAGGTGTATAAACCTAAATGCAAATAAAACATATCTATCTATCTATCTATCTACACTGTAAACATTTTTTAAATTAAGATTAATGTACTTGTATTGAATTATGGTTCTATATTAAATACATGAATAATGTAAAATAAATTTATGCTAGAATAAATATTTTAATTAGGTCGTATTTAATATACAATTACTTTGATATTGCTTTTCAGTTGTAAATTAAAATTGATTTATGCATAAATGCTTCGTATACAAATATATTGAAATAATAAATATTTTCATGGTGCACTATATGGTAGTCAGACAAAAATTGATTGATACAACTTTCTGTCTCATACTTTTCTACTTTATTTATTTTTTGTATAATGTTATACTAGAAAAAACGGCATCATTGATGAAAACTTAAACCATCTATATAAATATTAACTATATACAAACCATATAATTTCTTCTATAAAAATCATTCTAGAATTATGATTCTGTCCGATATAGGTTAGATTAATCGAAAAAATACAGTTGAATTAGTTGATTAAACGTTGGTGAAGATGTAAAACAAGTCCCAATATTCTATCATATCCAGATCTTCTGTAATTAACCTAACTGTTATAATTTCTGGCTCTGTACGACCTTTGAAGCAAGTACTTTCACTTGTGGCAACCCTCGCTTCTTGAACTATAACCCCATCCACAGAGTCCATTGTATATCAAACTATAGAAGGCAAAGCCACAACTATAGCTACAAATGTCGATCCACTTTTGTGACACGCGCTTACACCTCCAGTCGTTCCTTACTCACGCTTGTACTCACACTTGATAATATCTCCCTCCCCTTTCCTTCATGTCCCTTTCAAAGAGGAGCCCTAAATCTCTTCCCAATTTTCGAGAGGAAATATTTATATCCACGAACTGTCATTATGTGAAGATATGTGATGAAAAAAAAGAGTAAAAATGCATGTGCCAGGGTTATATGCTCTCCACGCGTCCGTGTTTTGTACAGGGTTGATCGATAGCCGATATTTACGGCTGACAGTAGGAGCATCGCCCCCCCCTCTCTCTCTCTCACTCACGTTGAAACAAAATTTATATGAAAAAAAGATTGAATCGAGCACCGGGTTTAATCTCTCAACCTGACGATTCTCACGCGTGTGCTCAATATCTCTGTCTACCTTTTACTCTCAGTGACTGTTAATTAATCCGATGGTCTGTCACGATAGCCACACACGTTTTTCTAATCTGGTTTACGTAAATTATAGTTCGATAGGACTTTCGCAATGAAAACACGGTCACGTGTATAAGGACGACATTCTATAATTTTTAAAAAACTTTTTGCATCTGCGAAAGTAAATGACAAGAAAATAAATTTTTTTTTTTAGTATTACGAAGAATAAAGCGAGAGGTAAATACACGGATTTAATCCATTTTATGTGAACAAATAGGGCACAGGTAAAAATTTCCATTTGGCAACGCTCTCAGCTCAAAAAGGTTTAAAAGCATCGAATAGCGTCACTGAAAAATAGTAAAATAAAAGGTCTGATGTTTTTCAGATGTGAGCCAATTAAGGGAGAACAGAGAGTGGAGTAGGAAGATGGGGTTGAAAGGTAGACTGAATAGCCAGTAGAAGGTGGAGAGAAATAATTACTGGAACGTCGCTCTTGCTTTCTAAAAGAACGACAGGCACCACAACCTCTTCGCTGCTAGTCTGCTTACACCACGAACCAAGTTCAATAGGATGAGGTCGCGAAGCCACGTTCTCATCAGGTTTGGCTTTTGCGGTATTTCGAGCGTTTTTAATTAACGTGATATTATTAGATTTGCACGGGATGAAGATAACACCCAAGTGCGAGAGAGACAATAAAAATGTAATTATGGTAGTAATTAATAATAGCAAATTAATCGTTCTATCGATTCGTAATCTGCCAATGGGGTGAGCAGATATTAATAACCAACAAAAATTAATGCTGTAGACGTCACTATACTTAGTATAATTAATGAGTAATTCAAGATAAATAACTCTAGGCTGATGCAGCGTGCAATTCTAAGGGGACCTCAACCTTTCGGAAAATGTTTATTTAACTGTGAGACTCCGATGTGCCTGGAGAAACCTAGCCTGCCCTTCTCTCTCGTGGCGTCAACAAGTCGTACGAGCAATGCACGTGCTATTTGAGTTATCTCTATATGTTCTCTTGCTCTTTCATAAGTCTATCAAATAGAGCATTAACACGCATCCGGAATTTACTGAACCAGAAACAGCGTGATGAGCTTAATTCTCATGAGATGTTGAACTCTATTGTTGGTTTAGACAAACTTGTTTAACTTTTCATCGCAAATATTATTTTATATTTTCTTTGTTTCTTTTTTTTTTAACTGAAATCTAACAAGATACCATTGAAACTGACACGAATAAAATTAGAATAACATTGTGTTCTATCGAAAGACGGTTCTCATCGTTGATACTTTTTGTCGAATATAAATGAACGAGAATTCATGAATTTAAATGTGAATAAATGAATAAACAAATATTCTCGCTAAACAATTGTACACATTGCGTCTGTTTAGTTTTATTCTATGATTTAAGTGCTGAATGTGCGCAAACCATTAACTGTAATTCAAAGCATAACACTTGTCAGTCGGAGGCTAAAACTATTGTTGCATTTGAAACGCGTTTCCCTTATAAAAATAATCATAAACCCTGCGCAATCATTTATCGGCGACACCCAGAATTATCATAAGTGCTTGACGGATCGATGAGCAGTGTAACATGCTTTACATGGGATGTAAAGCTCTCAAGCTGGAAAATTACAAAAATGCCAGAAAGGCATGCGGTGTGTTAACTTAAAAAAAAAAAAAAACACTTCCCCCTCTACTTTTTGTGCCACTCGCTCGTTGGGAAGCCGGAAGTGAGGATGAAAACAAGAAGAACTAGAAGAGACGAGAAAAAAAAACTCTAGCGGCAGAAACCGGAGGAAGGGAGATGGGGTGGATGGTGAAGGGGAAATGACGAGGATGCCGAGAACGGTGTAAAATTCGTTCTCGCATAGTTTGCCAGTTATAAAAGCGCCAGCCGTCCGTAATTGATAGACAACAAATTACGGCGTTCGAGCAATATTCGCGTCACCCTCCAGCGTTCCATTTTTATATCTTCGTTCTCATCGTCCATACCTTCCTCGCTTCCTGTTACTCCCTATCTGACGATTTTCATTCTAGAACCTGAGAGAGTTGGCTGGTTTGCTTCTGCTTTTAATTATTTTCACGCTGGGTATAAATATTAGCCTTTCTAAATGGTTCTGAGATTTTCATCTATTTCATATTATACTTAAAAACCCGGGAAAGTTTTTTCTCGTCCGGTATCAACGGCATATGGAGCAGTCACTTCGGGCGCCGTTGACTTAACGAAAAATGAGAAGGGATGTTTTAATTCAAAGTGCTGTTTACTCATTCTGTCCTTTCACACTATGTCAGAGTATTTTCTTTTTGTCTTTCGTGAATAACTCTTCAATCTCGTAAGACTCCAGAACTAAAACAACGACTAGCAGTCTATTTTTTTAAATATTTTTTTGTCGTCTGCCCATCTTCAGCAATATTATTCGCGAGTATATTATATTCATGTAGCACCGACGATAAGAACGATAATGGCATAGTTAAAGGATGCGCAACGAGAGAGAAAGACAATTCAACGGCAAGCTTTGAACCAATAAAATGAAGGTGCAAAGGGCTGCTGAATGTGAAGGAATGCTCATCTCAAGAGACAAGTAACTACTTTGAAATTGCATTGCTCAAGTAGACTTACACTCGTTGAGTCGAGGTCAATGTATCTGTGACATTCTCTTGACTCTACTATTATCGGACTTTATGATTTCCATGCTCTTTGGATTTCGGAGAATGTATTCACCACTCGCACTACCGACGTTCACTCGAAAAATTTCTGTCTCACCCTCTTCCCGCCATTGCCTTCGTCTACGAACAGCTCGAGAGCTAGTTTCCACTGCCTCTCAAGATGATTGAGGAAATATTATCCACATTGCAATTGATTACCGAGAGAAATAATATTGCGAAAAATTCCCAGACGATCCAGATGATACCCCGACCAGTTTGCATCTCAATTTTTTTTTTATATTTTATTTGTTTCATCCACTTTTGAAGATTTTAACTCTATAATGTACAGCAAAGTGTGGCCAGATGAATATTTTATAAGTGAAAACAGAATATTTTATCAGAGTAAATAAATTTATTTCCATCACCGTCTTGACGGCTTATTTTGTGTAATATTTAAAACTAGGACCTTTGTCACAGTGAGTCACTAATTGTCCAAACGATTTGAATAATTTTTGAGCTAACAAGAGATTCCTCTTCTTATTTATATCCGTACAAAGCGGTATAACGTATATACGTTATACCGTTGTATAGGAATGAGTCGTGGAAGTTTATAAGCACCCGGTTGCGAGAGCACTTAATGCGATCCTGCAATACCATCGTAACATTCAAAGTAAAACTTTGTATAGGTACTTAACGCTTTGAGGATCTTGGCTGCAGTGTGAATTGCATGGCAAAAGTAGATAATGGCACCGCACCGAGTCGGTCTTGGCTGACGCCGAAGATGGAGAAGGAAAATGCCGCGATGAATATTATTCTATATGTCACCACTAAACGGTATGTAACGTACTATACATATATATGACTAGTAACATATAAGAATGAAAGCAAGACCTCGAATTTAACGTTACCTAAAAACTGGGAATACAGCGAGAGGGATCAAAGCGTTTCTATTATAGTCTTCTCACACTGATAATATACACCTGTTTCGAAACGTACCTCACAACCGTATCCCAAGCTCGTGTTCGCTAAGGGAATTTCGTATTTTACAGTTCTGAAAACTCCGCGTAGGGTAGACTCTACGCCATCTCTTTGGTTATCTGCACGAATCCAAAACTCTGAAATTTCCTTTGGTAGTCGCAGGGACTCGTGTAATAGTCACGTTTCGAGGTGTTGCAGTTTTGCCATGTGCAACCTCTGCCGCTTTGAATTCAACGGTCTCTTGGGTCTACTGGTAACTCTCTCTCTCTCTCACACACACATATACACATACGCGCCCACGCGCCCTCATCCTCTTTTTGCAATATCCACAGCAGCATCATCGACGAAAACGTCTGAAGCTCGGAAATACCCGAAACCGACTTGAAAGATAAAACGTGGCAAAAGTTTATTTTCACCACTGCTCTTAAATTTCTCCTCAAAATGCTTTATGTACATTTATTTTTTGGTTACAAAAGCTTTTTTTTCTGACTTTTCGAGCTCTTGTTTTTTCCTTATGTGTAGGGGGAAAAGGAGGGTGTGGAGTGCTTTGGAGGGCCGAATGAACAATGGAAGCTCGCGGCATCGGCGTCCGTGAGTAACGACTACGAACACCTTTCCGCCTGGGTTTTCTTGGTATAAGGCGCACGGGGAGCAGCAGAAAGATCGAGGAAGTTACACACGCTGTGTGCTAGAAGATGTACCGACCTCCCGTCGGGAACCTGAGTTATTACATCTTTTACGGATAAGGTATAAGAGGAACAACAAGAGATACGAGTAATTGCAAGCAGGAAGGAGAAATAAAAACGGAAAGCAAAAACATATTCAAAACCGGAAACCGCATCGGCGATATTACCCGAACAAATTCTCTGTCGATTCTACCGCTGAAAATGTCAGAAGAAAATATATCCTTCTGACGGTCCAAACACTCTGATAGGTTGAAAGCATGTGTGTAAAAAAATATCTAGAGTAAAAAGCTTTATATTTGTGGTTGGATAGATTAATATTGTTATTATTGTGGATTTGTGTAGTTTTCTTGAGTCCCACGTCAATTGTTTCAATGTTATTTGCAGCATCAGTGCTGTACAACGGTTTCACTGTCGTCGACGTTTCTAACAGAGTTTTTTTTTCAGTTATATAGGTAGAAGGAAGACGGTATCTTCGAAAGAATAAACCGAAGAAATATCAGGAACGTGATTGTCCTCCGGTCGCAGCGTCCAGACGGACAATATGATTTCCGGTCTCAGTATCGCAATCGAACGGTGAGTAAACGACGGTGAAATAAAGAGAAAAATGTGAAAAAAGAACGTGAAAGTAGTGATGAAGGACATGAATGTCACCGAAGAGCCAAGGCGTGCTTAATTAAAGCTCAAAGAAAAAGTACGATTTCCGAGGATGGCTGGTAAGGAGACAAAAAAAATGTGGAAAAGAGAAAAAAACGAAAGGGAGAAGGACATTACGGGAGCTCTGGTTAGGTAGACCAACCGGAACAAAGGAGCGATTTCGCGCCGACGTAAAGGTAGTGAATGCAAGCGATTGGCTGTCAGTGGTCGAGAAAAAGTGGATGGGGAATTGAATAGAGACAAAAAAAATTGAAAGAGATGGAAATGAAGGTGCATAGCAAGGGGGAATCGTTGGCGAGCTTCTACGACCACCCACAGCTTTGTGAATTTTAATCTGAAGTAATTGCGACAGGTTTTATTTTACAAGACTAAAATCTAGCATCAAGTTCTATATTTCCAGAGCAATGAGTAGTTGCAATTTTTTGTTTTTTTTTTAAAACTCCTTTTACAGCAGCCCTGCGTGAAGTCGAAACGAGAAATGTTTTATGTTTTTACACGCCTGGCATATTAGATTACAGTGTCATGAAATAAGAACGATGCGTACCCGCCATTCTCCTGTCAGTTAATTTTCCTTTCTCGCTTTCCCTATCTTACACTCTCTCGATATAAATCCAACTACGATTTAATTAGCCGTCTGGAGCTCTATTCGATTCCTCTGCCTGATGTACCGCACTCTTAGTCTGACGTTGAAGTATATCTTACGTCACTGATTTCGTTACTGTATCATTACTCGGTTTTTCATTAACTCACTCTTAACAAGCTACAGAAAAGTAATTAGCAAGCAGTGAGCTCGGTACAAAGTGGAAAATGAAGTTCTAAATAGTTGCTGTATACGAAACATCAGCTATAAATACGTCCAAATTGTTTTTATGATTCTTGAACGGATGTAGGGCTAATGGTTATTTCTGTTCATTTCATTCTATAGTTGTTTCATTTTTTTTCAAAAATAGGAATTTAATTTTCTGCTCATTTCTCTTTTGGAAATCGTAATTCATTTTTTATCTGTTCAAAAATATACTTGGAAAATTTTAATAAAAAAAGTACAATCGTGATATTCCTTGCAACCATCAATAGACAATTATTTATTGTTGGCCCATGACACTATTTTTATAGTTGCACGAATTACACCGAGATAAAAGATTTCATTGTTTAGAATAAGTCAATACATCAAAATTTCTTTCATTGAATCAACTAAATATTTATTTGAGTCAAGTCGCTTGATAGTACTTGCTAAAGAAACGATTTATTATATTCAAATGAATAATATATTTGAAATCACCGTTTCAAAGAGATATTTATTGACAGCATCGTGCGTGCCGCTTGACAGGAAACGCGATTTGTTTTTTTCTAATAGCGCGCTTCTATCAAAAGCGCAAAACCGGCGAAACGCCGATCGTTACATTGTTACACAAATGGAAAAGTTTTTGAAGAAGTCTGGTATCCGCGAATACGTTATTACATTCGAAGGCATGTAATAATAAATGAACATTAAACGGAATCTGAAACCTTTCCTCAGTTAGTACGGCAAACATGCAAAAATACAACATAACCTATAATGTAATCATAGATAAGCATCACGATCTATTTACAAGCACATATAAAAAAAAGTGTCGCGATATACAAAACGCATCGTATCCTCTGACGCCGAAATACCATTATAGTTTTTGTTTGTTTGTTTGTTTGCTTATGTGTCAGTGTGTGTGTATGCCGCATGCATCGTGCGTCCGATTTCCAAGTCAAAAACGATAAAACACCGTTTTTTATATTAACAATTGGTTCATTGTAATGTCTCTGCTACTACACCTTAACCTTGACTCATTCGAAGTAAAATAAAGTAAGAACAAGCATCCAAAGTGAATGTGCCCGATATGGCACGCTGGGTACTTCAGAATTTGGTGAGATTCACTCGAGAGATTTAAAATGTAAGATTTGAACGAAATGCATCCTACTATCGTCATGAAGCTGAGCAACAAATAAAAGTTTCATTGAAGTAAATAAAAGTGATTAGTAAGCTTCGATACACTTTTCATTGATTCAATGCCACCGCATTTAATACAATTCGTCATAACAATATTAATATATTAATATTAAACAAAAGATAATAATAACTTAAATATATTTGTTCATTGATGACAAACAAAAGTTTCATAGACCAAGACTTCAATGAAATTTCTTTGATTCAATGAAACTTTTTTTCTCAGTGTACTTTTACAGTTAACCAAGGGCAGTTACCGTAACTATAAAAATAGTCCCATTAACCAATTAACAGTTATTTCTAATAATTGTTAGTGCCATTTTTTTTTCTCAGTATAACAATACCAATTTCCGATATGAACTTCGATATATTTTTCACACCTGACCAATATGATTTACAAGTGATCATCTTTCCATCGTCCTCTTTTTTTTCAACCAATATATAATCAATCCAAACGAAAGATTGAATACTTTATCATATCTGCCAGTTGTTTTTACATTATAAAGTACATGAATACTTGCATTGAGGGTTGTGCTCTTTGAAATGACGAAGACAATTGATAGTCAATGTTTAAGCTATTTGAGCCACCGAGTTAGAATATTTTTTCTACATTCAGTGTAGACAAGGAGCTATTAAAATATTGTTTCTTCCGAAAGAGCTTCGACTTCTCTGTTGTAGTAAAAACCATTGAGTTGAAAAAAATATCAAATCTCAACGAGACCCAAATTTCCATGGAGTGCGCAATTTGAAATGTTCGTTCTCGTAACGACGAGGTTTATTCCGTTCGTCCTCTCATCATGGGTTTGACACAGTCAGCTTGAACTCCTGGGAATACTTCTGGACTGGCTTCGTTGAAGCGAAGTTTCACGAGAAAGTCGTGTGCGGTATTAGACGACGATTATCGTTACGACTTAATTACGAAAGGGTCTCAGGGGGAAACGTTGCATCTCTGCCGGCGTGCATTTGTCTCAGTCGGAAATCCGACTTGCGCGGTCGGCTATCAGCAGAATCTGTTCACCCTTGCGTAGGAAGGAAATTGTTATCTCATCCCGAGGAACAAATGCAGCAATTATGGCAACTGCAAATTTTATCGTAAGATTTTCATTATGTAGACCTATTACCAAAAGAATTGAATAAATTTAATTAAAATTCTGTGAATATAGAAAAATAAGAAAAATCTTCATAATTAGTACTAAGATTCCTAAATAATTATATCCAACGTTAATAAAACTGATACATTAGCCTCATCAGTTTTCGTATTCTTTTCTCCCCTCGAGCATAAACTAACCTGCCCTTCATAGCCGCTTACTCGTTCTCATCACCCTCTACCACCACGTTATACGCAACCAGCCAGAAATGAGACGCAGTTTAGGCAAAGCGTTGCGCGCAAATTTCCAACTAAAGCAGCGAACAAACGACGTTAATAAGAGGACCGGGCAATGGCGTCTCGGCGAATCCGCTAGGAGCAAGTTTAAAACGATGTCGCAAATATTCGGCGCCTGGCCTCTCCGCGTCAGGGCCAACGCCGAGCTGGTGGCCGCCTTAGCAGAGTCGACAGGCAAGAGGGGTGGTAGAGCGTGACAGAGATAGCGGTAGGCAAAAGCAACGTAATATAGCGCAGCAGAGCTCGATGTATATTACGGAAGTTGTGCCGCCACTGCCACTTCCGCTACAAGCGCCTCTGCCTCTCTCAGTCTAGTAACGACCTAGCAGCTGCGCTACAGAGATTGTCCCAGGTCTGGCCGGCATGCAGAACCGTGAATCATTGCGGTGGCTCGAAATTGGAGGAATCGAATTCACCACTCGCACGTTCCTTCCAACTCGATTCCAGCTTCCTACACGAATTTTCGTCGTTCCGGTACTTAATAATTTTATAAATTTTGCATATTTTTCATCTCAGTAGCTCGAAAATGAGAGAAAAAGATAATTACCTAAATGGAAACTCATACATTTGTAAGAAAAAAAATATATATATTAAAATAATATTTCTTACCGAAATATTATCAACTTGTTCACATGCATCGTGTCCGGTTCTATGTATCCTATTTTACAGCTTCTCTAAATGGACTGCGATACTTAATTGCTGTTATTATTATCATAGAGCTATCACGAGACACGCAACGTGCTCTGACATTTCATATTACCCATCGTCGCGGTGAAGCCACCGGATGGGCAACTGTGAACTATGAACTTCGCGAGCGTAATAGAGGGAGTGAGTAGAATATTGTGCGAGAGTGAATACAAACCGCACGATCGAGCTCCACGGAACGGAGTATGTACCGAACGCAGAACGTGGTAACTTCCTAGGTTGGAAACTTCGTGGGCGTCGTCGTCTTCTCGAGTCTGAGCGTTGCTGCGGCTTCGCGCGTTGCACGCAACAGCAACCCAGTAGGAGATGGGAAGAGTTTTGGTAGTCGTGAAGCTGCCCGTGAACGGCAACTGAATTCAACCTCGAATACTTCGGAGTGTACCGCTCGTCGTAAAATAGTATGGGATACAGTTGTATATGACGTATACGAAGTTCTATATTAGACGATCAACAGTATTGCCAGTAGGAACTATTATATTAACATCTGCGTTAAATTGCCTCTTGAATTCTACGGTGCTGAGAGTTATAATACTTGGGAAATAAAAAATCTACAAGGTAAAAGATTACATCTGACAAATGACAATTGTTTTCATAGAACGTAATCACTTCCAAGCACGGGATAATAATATTTGAGACTTAATTGTCCTCAGGCAGAGTAATATGTGATATATAACATGATAAACAACTGACCAACTTGATTGAATTTGATTTGTGACGTGACTGAAGGTTATAAAGAGTATACGTCAGTCTCCTCGGTCATTTAACCAATTGATGTCCAGAAATATGAAATGATTTATCCGGGTCCTATTGAAGCGGATGCTATAAAATCATAATTCAAAAGTATTTTTAGCGGTTCCGTCAACGTTTTCGATGTCCTAAACGACAGTCGCGTCCTTCTACACTTCCCGATTGCATTGCTCGGTAGTTTTATGAAACTGGAGTTGAAAAAACATAATTACAGAGTATACCCAGCAATCCTTTCGATGTCCAGGAGTTTGTAGACGATTTATCGAAGTTCTGGCGACATCTCTTCGTAGTTTTATGTACCGTGTATATAGAAACATTGTTTCAAGACATTCCGAGCAGTTTCGTCGATGCTCTCGGTGTCTGCGACCCTGAAGACGATTTATACACGTTCCGCCGGTGTAGTTTCGTATTTTTTATGGGCTAAGTGATCAACTTTATCGTTTCAGGGTATCCCAAGCAATCCTGTTAATGCTCGTGATGTTCAGGACTCTAAATACGATTTTTCCACGTGGAGAAATCATAGAAATCATCATCATAAAGATCTTAGACATCTGCAGCGTCAGCGGAATTGCTTAAAATCCCTTTTTTTTGAGTATATAAAATTATGGGGCGTCGTCCACAGGACACGCAATAATCGTCTCCAATGCCTTAGACGTCAAGGGCGTCGACAGAGTTTCTAGAAATGCCCTTGAGTTATGTTTTTTGAACGCCGAATATTTAGAACTATGGAGAGACGGCGCCAGGACGCGCAGAAATAATGTTTGTTGTCCTCGACATTGAAGCAATCCACGATCGAGGATTGATCGAAATGCCCTTGGATTATGTTTTTTCAACATCGAGTTCTTAAAACTATTGTATCACCGATGAATGATCCTTTCCTATTTAGACCCGAGTCCAGAACTACGACAAGTTTCCCATTGAATCAAATAATTAAGGAAAGAAAAGCAATTCCAAATGTATAATCATATAGTATCATGTTTCTCAAGTTATAGCTGACTTCATGAATAAAATAAACTTTCCTCTTAACTTACTTCAATGTCGATCATCTTCTGTAATCTGCAATAATTTGACATTTCACCAGAACGTTAGTCACCATGTTTCTTCTCAGAGTTTCAGTCTTCGTTATGGATTTAAGAAATCTTAAATTTACTGAACTATTCTGCATAAATTAGGGTTTAAAGACACAAAATCACAGTGTCTGGATCAAATTACTTCCTTATAACATCATCAATGTAATTAACGATCGATTTATGAATAATATATCAGTTCACTTCATGCAAGTTTATTTCCTATAAATCAATTTGAAAATTAAAGCTTCGTGGCGAATTCAACTATCTCTGTTATTCATTCAAGACACGTAATATGTGAACAAGAATTTCAGTTACAGAGCACACGCAATTGTAACAAGAGCACGTTGGATATAAGAAGCCAGCAATTCTAATAGGGGTCGACGCTAGGCTAATAATAGAGAAGATCGATAGGGCATACTGTGTATATCTACTCGAAGGAACTTCCGAGCGGCGAAAGCTCTAGAAGTTGAGAAGGAAGACAAGATTGTGGTAGTGATGGAGGAAGAGGTCGACGTCGATGTATAACGGTAGGTCTGAGGTATGAGCTCAAACTATTGAACGAATGAGCGAGGGAGATGGGAAACGAGACAATATACGGCTGTGGAGAAGGCCCATAGCGAAGTTGACGTTGAAATATTCAGTGGCCGATGGCCTGAGCGTACATTTCATAGGCTTAACAATCTTTCCACAGACCTATCCCGAAGGCGGACTTAGAGCTCCATCCTCGGCTTTTCTATCTGTCGCCTAGATCGAATTCTGTGGCTAAATTAATAATTCATTAAATATTTATTCAAGAAAAACGATAACTGTACTAATATTATCATTATATATAAACATATTGCACTGTGTACATGAAGAAAACTGAATGATACGTTCGACACTATTAATTTGGTTGGGTCAAGAAATAAATCGTTTACGTTAACAAATTGATTGCACTGTAAACATTTTCGGCTGGGTCAACAAATTAGTTGGTTGTTAACCAATTAATTAGGTTAGTCTAACCAAATTAATCGTCTCGAAAGTATTTAACGTTGGAAAATTGATTGTACTAATCAATAATTTTTTCCCGTGTACATCTGTCGGATGTAAGAATATCTTGTAGGTTCACCTTTCGACTTTAATTTTTACATACTGATGGAATGTAGCGACAAATGAATATTCACACTGAACAAAAATAAGAAAATATTGATTCCTTTCACCTCATTATTTTTAAGTCTGCTGTCGTGTTCGAAAAAACGATGACTACCTGTTTAATTGAATTTATAATATAAGTTTAAAGATATTCAAAGATATGTTTACAAAGATATTTATGTTTAATTAACAATTCCACCGTAAAAATGTCAGTGGGGTCGTATAAGACCCCAACACCACAGAAACGTTAACATACAATCAACGGATTAATCATACAAGAAGAAACATTCAATTAATTATTTATTTAGGATATGTTGTACCTTTTTGTGCTGTTCTAATGAATTTTTGTTCGATAGGTTCTCAGATTTTATCGAAAATTGGTAAAATATTCGTATTCTTTTTAGATATATGTAGTAAATTCTTCGGCAAAACGATGACACGCTTGAACTTTCCTAAAAATGACAAATGTATCAGGACTAAACTGATTAACACCTAAAGTATAGTTACTCGAAAGTTTTGTTTTTAAGGGAGAATATACTACGTTCGTGGTTCTGATAGTTACTCAAGCCGTACGTCAAGACGTCAAGACGATGCATTCTCGAAAGATTTCATTACGTAACGCGTTTGCGTCAACGATGACACGAGCGTCATTAGTCATGGCCCAGCCTCGTTACAGTTTGCGGACTCAGCGACACTGGTGCAAAGACGCTATACATTGAAGTAAGTAAACGCGTTACTGGCAAGCAGAAGTGACGAGGAACCACGTCGTCCTCTCTCACACTGACAAAGACGACGTTCCTAATCCGAGGAGAACGAGCGTTGCAACGTTGACACTAAACTGAGCGGACAATAAGCACGAGCCAGAAGCGTCTCGACAGCACTAGCCCGGATATCAAGCTGACAGAGGCGAAATAATCAGAAAGTGCAATTTTAAAGCCACAGTCAGCCATCCTTGCTCATACCAGAATGGCTAAAGTATTTAATTATTGTTCCAGATTAATATTTTTTAATCCTTTGAACGTTGGAGAGATCCTTTCGTTTACAAAAAGTACTGTGACGCGGTTAAACGAAAAGGAAACAAAAGGAATCGAAAGGAATCCAGAAGGCAGCTTGGCTTCCAGGAGCTTTTCTTCTCAACTCCCCCTCGGTCACGCACTCGACTTTACGGTCCGTATCTCTAGCTAATTTCACGAAAGATTTGCGTCTCTCGCGGAGATAAAAGGTAGGAAACAAAGAGAAAGTGATAAGGAAAAGATGGAGGATGGGATCGAAGGAAGTAGAAGAAGGCTACGGAAAGGGCGAATTGATAGGCGGTGTGGATTCTCCGATGAATTTCGGTGAGTGCACTCGACTTCACTAACTTAGCTCCGTAAAGGCAACGGAAGTAGCCGAGCGCTGACATCGGCTATTTATTTTTACACGGCTTACCCATACTGCAACGAATTCACTAGCCCTCTGGCAATGGTGTAGGGAGGCTTTCGCCTCTCCCTTCGCTCTTCTCGCTGGAACTCGCCATGCCTCGTAGTTGAGTTTCCCGGTCACGGAGTGCCGTACGTTCGATTTAACGCTTTTACGAACGATCGGAGGAAAATTAAACGACGGCACCATTTAAACTCGACGTTCCCATTAGTTGGGCTCGCTCGGATCGGCTTTTCGCCCTCTAATAGCCTTTTCGCGAATGGCGGAGAGCCTTCAGCGCGAAAGGGCCGGATGAGACGAGTGAATTGACGAGAAGAAGCGCTACGGAAGAAGTGCAGTTGGCTAAAGTACATTGGATGAGTCACCGATAGAGTTATTTCACTCTATTGTCTATTTACTCCCAAGCAATAACGCTCGATCCGCTTTCCATTAATTGCTAATTATTAAAATTAGACCAAATAATGTTAAATTTGCATGTATTTCAATATTTTTATTGCAAAAAATATAACTATGAACCAGAGTATCGTTTATACAAAGTTTACTTAGAAGATAAAGTGGAAAAATACCTGAGAGGATTTATTTAATCTCTGAGACATAAAGAATTTTGCTTTTGCCATTTTTTAAATCGAAATATTAAGGCAATCTGACTGATCCCTGCATTGAAATGTAATACGGTGTTTGACACGGCCGTAATTAGTGTGATTCAGACGAAACTCAGTATACTTGAGAGGAGGGTTGATGTTGTTGATTTCAAATCCAAACTCAAAATACAGTTATTAAAAATGTCAGACCAAAAGATAAAAGTTTTAATTCCAAGGTGAAAAATATTTGATTGAAAAATTGATTCCAATATTGTCAGAAATACAAGAAATCATCGAATTTTCTCGAACCCGCCCCTTTGGTGTTTTTTTTTTTGAGCACCAGTTGATAATCTGATTCTATGTGATCTGATTATCTATCGCATATTCCTATCAAGATGTCCGAATTATATCTCTATTGTCACTCGAGTACATCAATCATTGCCATATTTATCTTTCCGTATAAGATTAAGATTTTTATTTTGTTGCGCTTGAAGACTATTCTAAATAAATAGCCAGATCCAAATCCAACTTGTATTTAATATGCAAATGAAAGAAGTTTTAAAAAAAGTCGAATCTTTCCAGTCTTGACAAATTCCTGTTTTCTGCGAAATTCGTGGCGCAATACACTTTGTCCTTGTCTCGTCTGTAGTACCGGTAACGCCTTCGTGTCGAAAGAAATTTGTACAAAGCTTTTTCCCGAGACATTTCGAATTTCGTACACTGAATTCTGAACACCGCAAGCTCGTGGTGTTGTATACTTCGACCCCTGTAGCATTTGTGTGGAGTGTGGTGTATGCGTGTGAGAATTCACAGAACTCAGCGTGAGCTTGAGACTCGAAGAAGAAAGAAGGCGGTGCCAGAAGCTTCAGGGAAATATTAATGATGCCTTAATTACTATTGCAGAGACAACACGGCATTTGGTCCGTGGTTCTTCGCAGGATAATCGTGCTGTCGGGTTATATGCTCGGTAACAATATAACGAGATGGGGGATCCTCTGAAGAATTCGAGTTGAAATGGAAATTAAGGCTTTCGAGCTTTTTTCACGCCTTGCTCGTCACTTTCTTCTTTCGTCCTTTCGCATCTTTTGGTTTTGAAATCCCGACGTCCCATAATGAGAACTTGTGGGATTTCATCGCGTGGAATTTGAATCAAACAGCCTGATTCTGCTTCATGTTGGAATAAATAATCTGTTTCGCGCTTTTATCTTCCTAATTCCGTTATAATTATCTAAAATCCAGAGTTATATCCATTTATCTGGGTTAGATGATATGTATTTATAGATTAATTGTTATGTTGGTAGATGATCGATAGGAGGAGCTTCCTAAATATTTCCAAGTTTTTATTTCCACTTCTGTTGGTGAGTGATTGACCTCCGCATCAAACATGAAAATTTGTTTCTCCACTATCAATATCTATAAATCTATTTCTTCCCTCTCTGAAATCGAACTCCAGGTTGAAAATAATATCTAAAGGACAGAAAGGACTGTATTTTCAATCGTAGGATCAGCCGTTGCAACATCGTACGCGCGAGAATTCCATGGATTTTCACGAGTGCGATAGGCAAGGTTTTACGATTGGCCCAGCCGTGACTGGACACGAGCATGAACCGCGTCTCTATCTCGAACCCAAGTGTAACTTTTCAACGAAATATATGCAGCCTACTTTCGCAATGTTCATCGGTGATGGGGAAAGAGCGAGATGAGAGGAAAATCCGAATGTTAGCGACGACCGTCTGTATGCATCAGAGATTTAACGAGGGTGCCGATGTCGAACATTCACCGGTCGTTCAGTCATGATTGAAAGCTATCAATGTTAGCAGAGCCGGATGGAAACCAAGCTATGGGAAACGTTGAAGCTGCGAACCAATACCTGTGAACGAATACCATTCGAACGAGGATAAAGTCTGTCGGCATCGGAACCGCGCGTGGGGTATCAAACGGTTAAACAGGATGGGACACCGCAAGTCCCAACGAGATGCATTCATCACGAGGCATTATCGTCAGACAGAGACGAATGATGAGATCTTAAGGTTTGAGATCCGTACTGACAGGCCTAGAACCTTATAATTAATATCCCGAACGGTGAGTTTAAGTTCGAGGATATGCATTTCTCGTACGGGAGCAAGCAATTTACAGTCACTATCGATCGTCATAACCGAGGTATTAATCTAAAGTACATAATAAAAGAAAAAGAAAGGTTTTTCAACCTTACGGAAAAATTGTACGAAGAAAGTTATAAATTATACCGATTAATAAAGTTAAATTTTATAATAAAATTTAAGTAGACGTACAACTCGGGTATTAAATTAAGGAAGGGATTCGTAACATTTTTACTAATAAAATTTTCCGGTCACTATGTCGTGTTTAAAGTAATAATTTTTCCTTTTTTTGATAAAATGCATCTTTAACTAAACTAAGAAAATTTAATAAATTCTAAATATATAACTAATCCGAAAATAATTAAAATCTCTTCGATTTAAGTATATAAAGAGGATAACAAGCGCCGTCCCTCTTCTTCTGTTTTTGTTCGTTCGGTCGGTAACTCAGTGCAGTGGGGAAAAAACCCGGATCGTCTTAATCTTCATTAAGAGTTGGCTCAGCGGCTGTGCAGAGCACAGAAGGAAGGAAAATAAGATCAGGTGGAAAGGAGACTGCGGAGGGGTGAAATACTGAAAAGCACGGAGGCATCGTCAGTCACTTGGGAGAGGAAACTAAGAAGCTATATGTCGTTGTGTGGCGAACGAGGTTGCGAGAGCTTACTACGATCGCGCGATATAGCCAAGACGACTAAATCTTCTCCAACGCTTAATGGGGATAAGTGGCGGAGTTAAAGATAAATTATATGAGAGAGGGGTCGTTGAGATGACGAAACGATAGCGAGATGTAAGATGACAATGACTGTTCCTTCGAGGTTTCTCTATTATTACATTACATCCGATGAAAAGGCTTTAGAGCGAAAGTGTACTATAAGTGAGAGTCGCGATATGAACATTATTTTATAATCCCTCGCGACAACCATCGTACCTTTGTACTACGATGACAGCATTAAATAGGATTGTTACTCGACTCAAACTTAAAAGCATTCGTTCAACTTTATGAAAGGTGTTCGCATGATAATCAATCTTCTGTTCAAAATTCCGAGTCGATCGTCTACGTTGTTGTTCGATAATTAATTATTGAAGTTGTAATTTTACACACGAACAAAATGGCAAAAACCGTATTTTAAATAATAAGCATTCAATGAAAATGTATGCAAATACTACTTTCCATCTTTGGAAAGAACACTCATCAAGACCAAAATGTTTAGTCTACATAATTATCAAGAAATTGTCAAAATAAAACCGCTCAGATTGTATACAGCAGTGTACGCTCAAGCAGTACAGCAACCCGCTCGCTATCTGATTATTCCACACACTACACCGCCAGAATGACAGTACCCTCCTTAAAGCGAGATTCATCTTAAATATATTGTGGGTGCTTTTCTCTCACTCCGCCATGAACGCCATTAAGTCTGTCTCTGTAGCGCTATGGCAGAGTGAAAGAAAAACACAGAAAATATGTTTCACCGTTTATCATCGGTATTTACAGTTGAGTAATGATGTATTATCACGAGCAGACATAAAAATGCCCCAAGCCTTTATGTGAATTGATGCAATATATCACAAGGGAGGGGGCTCGTTGTCTCAAATTATTTTAAGTAATTTTTATTGACATTTTAAAGAACATTGTCGTCAATAAATTAACCGATCACTGTGCGAAAGGCATAAACCCCGTCTTTCTTTCCTGCGATCATTCGGGATGTTAAAAATGCAAAGCGACGTTATGCTGCACTGCAATATGATAAAAAGGTTAGCCGACCGCAGGCATCGGTTATCATCCTAAGGCCTTTATCGTTAACAGCTATTATAGCTAGGAATCTCGTTCGAGGCCAATATCGGTAGCGTTGGCCGTTGGTCGTGCTGCGGTATGGTTATCCTTTCAATTAGGGATCAAGAGCACTAGCAACGCGGTGCCGTTTAATTTTCCCCAGGGCACGAATTAACCTAAATCGCCAGATGCCAAGGGGCAAACGTGAGTGCGAAGGATGTGAACCGTACAAAACTGAACTTATAATGGATATAATGAGTTCTTATCATATATATACAAGTCGACTATTCTATTCCGGTTCGTTGAATTAAGCCCCAAAGAATGAATTTTATTCTCGTGTGCCCAGAACCTACCGAGTCAACCTCTCATCGCTTTTCCTTCCTTTTTTTTTTTCAACAAATGCAGCAACGGTTTTGCCCGCATCGTCTTACAAGTGCCTTTTGACTTGGTTGAAAAAGTGCTGCGCATAGCTTTCAAAATCAGTGAGGCAGCCAGTTGCACTCTACTTTAAAATATATAGCGCGTACATGTAAATATACGGCGGCATATATGCTCTTATGTGCCCAGGCCGCGATCGATAACTCCGTGCCCAGGTAGACATCCCGCAACATGCGGCACGCGAGTGTTTTCGTCCCGCTTCGATTCTCTCTCACCCTCGCAAGTACCCTCCACCGCACTCTCCGCGACCAGGACCAATTGCACACAAACTCCTGCATCCTCCACTTCTCACACTCACACCTCCCTCCTCTCCCTGCTTCAATCCCCGCGAATTTAATTTCGCCCACGGCACGAACTAACCCAAATAGCCAGATGCCACCGTGACCTCGTGAGGTTCTCTTGCAAACCCGGCCCGTTTACAAGCTCACGACGTGAGAAATTCCATTCCGCACTCTTGGTTGGCCACCTTCCCATCGTTGTAACATATCCACGTTTCCTGCCAGCCCGCTTACCATAGACTACTTAAATTCTTATGCAAGTTTATTTTGCATGGAGCTGCTGTGCTTTTTAACTCCAAAAATAGCAAATTGCCCATCGGAAAAATAGTTAATTGGACACTTGATGGGATCTTCTAGTAAAATATGTATGAAACAGCTGTAAATAAAAGTTAATTCATTAATTTATAATTCATAACAAATTCATTTATTAATTTACAGTACGGATAATCCAACAGCTGTCATTTTTATTTTAATTCATATAATTATTAAGCACGAGGTTGGAATTGTCTCTTAACAATTATTCACCTAATTTCATCCTGAGTTTTATACAATTCACACTATGTTCACACTATGTTTATACATGTTCACACTATATTTTTACGGGCCTCACGAATTTCATCTCGTTGGTACAAGCAGTACGTGAAGTTACGTTTTCCCATTCGATTTATCCACTACAAGGCAGCGAGGACCAGTGAAATGAAATGAATGGAATGGTCTTGAACGACGCTCAGAGTACTCTCCCGAAGCGAGAGCATCCCGGGCCGATATTTATAGGCCAGTGTGACGGAAGCACCGATAACCATTGGATACACTTTCGAAAATGGATCGGCTACCCGAGAATTCAGTGAGAAAAAGGGAGAAGACGACATGGAACCGAGTCAGTTCACCCGAAAGAATAAAACGTTATATAGAGAAAAGAAATGTATCTATTGTAGATAGAAGATACTACTTTTCGAACGTAAATGTACGACCTATCTTTTCTATTTCAACTAAATGGTCCTTCCATGGAAATAAAGTATATTCGAGAGTGTACTTTCCAATGTATCTACATAAGGCATATATTATATATTAATTATGTATGAAATATATATTCGAGGTATCGAACTTTTTGCCGGTTACACATAAAGAAGATAAATGCACAATTCACGTGGAATATAAATAAATAGTCCGATAAAGTGTAACAGAAATTTAAAAAATCGTACAAGCTACTGCATGGACTTTTATGTTTGGAGTGTTATGTTTCAAACCGAGAAGTGGACCTTCTTCAGAAATTTTTCATTTCATTTACACATTTGATTAACCTATGATATGTAGCCTCGAATGTGCAACACTTTCATTTCAAATTCCATTAAAAAGCTGTTAATCATTAAATTTGTCAAGTCGATACAATTATAGAAAATTCTTATTTGTATCAATCTGATACAAATTGGGCGAAGCAACGCGATAAATGAAAATTCTAGAATTCCAAATGAACTTTCCTAATATTTTTGTTTGGATTAAATATCTACACATTAACTATCACGATAGAAGAGGGGTCGGTTTACTTAATCTTAACTTTATAGCCCATCAGAAAATATATATTCTTCAATATTTGTACGATATATCGTGAATATATGCTCCGTATATTGATTGTAAATTGAAAATATATCCTTCATACAACGGCTTCATGTATAAAATATATTTTTTGTACATAAATTAGATATCTGTGTGTTTTATCTCAAGTAAAATTTATTCCCATAGCGGACTCGTTTACCATTGTCTCCAAGTATTGTCGAAGCATTAGGACATTCATTCAGGAGCTACCTATCTCTTTTCCTATAGTCGTCATTAAAATTTAAATTTCATCAGAATGAGTGTTCGTTTGCGTTCAACAACGAATGCATGGAAAATGGGTAGTAATGAGATTCGAGTCTTGCAATGACATCAGGTACTCCAGGGAAAAAAATCTGTGTTCAATCTATCTAATCCAATGTATTTAAGCATTCGTTGTAACTTGAAATTGAAATTCGTAAAATACAAAGACATAATTCCTCTCAAATGCATTTGAGAGGAATTATGTAAGGTGAAACTTCGGGTAAAAACATAAGTGAATAAAATATTATCACTAAAAGAAGATGAGAAGAGCTAAGGAGAGGAAATTATTTTATTCAACACTACCTTCTTAGTAAATACCTTTGCTATTTACTGCCACTCCCTTCCTTTCTCTCTCTCTCTCTCTCTCTCTCTCTCTCTCTCTCTCTCTCTCTCCCTTTTTCACTACTTTTGTTCTGGTAATGAGAGAATTCAGTCGCGAACCGGTAGGTTCGGTGCACCGCCACGGCTGCGTAAGAACCAGCGCCATAAGAGGCCGCTGGAAATCATAGTTTCCGGGACTTTCGCGTTTCCGGAGAAGAGCCGCTTAATAATTGGAATAGTTTTGCACGAAGAATTCGAGGGCGGGACGGATCGTCGTCCACAGCTGGGTGGAAGCTCGCGGCGTTGGCAGTGCACCGAGAGTACGGCAAGAACGCTTGGCGGATGAGTCTGAGGCGACGAGGAACAACGGTCCTGGAGGCAGCGAAGAAGAACCGAGGGAGAAAGAAAAAGAATGCTTCGATGGTACCGAAGAGTATTAGTGAAAAGAAAAAGAAGATATAAGAGACGGCAGTGCGGAGCGATGCAAGAATGAGAAAGAGATGGAATAAGATACAAGAGCGTAAAACTGAAAGTCTTTTGTTTGTTGGTAATATCTTCTGTTGGAGCTTTTGGGATAGTCCTTGCCAATAATTATACCATTCTGGACCAGCAGGAGCAGAAGTAGCAGTAGCTTGAGTGCGAGCGAGCCCATCGACTCTTCATATACTTTCCGCTCTCTTTCCTTCGCTACTTCGATATCTTTTTTAATTTTTCTTTTGGCTTTTTTCGTCTCCGGATCTTCAGGCCTTGAGAGATTCCACGTTAGTCTAGAGAAAACGAAAGACACTGAAAGCTGATGAAAAAAGAGAAGGTAAGACCAAACGAGATGGTCCCCAGAGGCTGAGTAAAGGGTACACTCGCTTCGATATCCGTTACCGGATACCAGAGGGCGCTCCGGTACACTAGTGTCGGTAGCGTCACCGAATACCGAGAGACTAATAAAGAGCCGAGGTGGCGCAACTTGTTTCAAGGGTCCCATGGGTGATGTACGCGAACCTTGCTCGATCGTCCTGGGTCTCTCGATCCGTCAAGACCGCATAGCATCATTGGACACAGCTTTTCTGATCCAATTCACCCTTCCCCCGTGGACGTCCTCGCTATAACAGCTTCGGTAGAGAGCTTTTTATTTATTTTTGGCACGGATTGAGAATACACTAAAAGGAATCGGTGGGAAGGACGTGTTACGTTCTTTAGTGGAATTCCAAGAGGAAGGGTTCATAATAACCCACATGGAGAAAAAAGATTAGTTGTCATCCTAACTTACTTAAAATTTAATCATTTCGACTTAAATGTAGAACTGAAACGAATTAATGTTCCGAGGTGTTATGTATTTAACTTGGTGAAGATCGGTAAAAAGTTCAGATTCAATAGCAATTTAAATGTTTAAGCTATGATTGCTTTTACTTGAGAAACATCTAACGAACCGAGTATTTTTTTAATCGATTTTTTAATTATTTTCTACCTTGGAGAAAACTTACTTCGTGAGGAAGCCAAAATCGATCAACATACTTCTTCGTAAAGTTGACTTTGTCAAGAGTGGAAAACGACGCTGGCAATAATCTACTCAATATACGTATATCTTGTATAATTATATATATATACACGGTGGACAATTTATCTGAAGACATTGAAATATTTCGAAAACTACGCATCGGATAAAAAAAAAGTTCTGAATAAAATTTGTTCGCCTGGAAGGGGGTCATCCAATGATTCCAAAGTCGAGCCCTCACCCCTAGCCCCTGGGGTGGGGGTGGGGGCAACTTTGAAATCGTAAATGGGAACCCCTATTTTTATTGCAGATTCGGATTCCCCATTAAAAAATAAGTAAGTTTTATCTGAAACATTTTTTTTGTGTGTAATTTCTCAAGATATTTGCAAAAATCAGGTCCCTTGCGATTACAGCGTCATCTATCACGAATCGAAAAAAAATGTTTCAGATAAAACTTACTTATTTTTTTATGGGGAATTCGAATCTGCAATAAAAAGTAGGGTTCCCATTTATGATTTCAAAGTTGCCCCCACCCCACCCCAGGGTGTAGGGATAAGGGGTTGACTTTGGTATCATTGGATGACCTCCTTCCAGGCGAACAAATTTTATTCAGAACTTTTTTTGATCCGATGCGTAGTTTTCGAAATATTTCAATGTCTTCAGATAAATCGGCCACCCTGTATAACATATATATATATATAACTATTTCGTAAAGCAGTCAGCTATATACACGATGTACATAAGGCTATACAGTAAAGCAACCAGACTACCACCAGAACCACGTAACCGAGTAATGTTTATGGCCACAAAACGCAAGGCATATATTCGTAGGAGGAAACTGCTTGAATTAAGTCATTGCATCTCTGCTCCGTTATATAGTTCTCGGTGATATTAGCGGCCATGAACTGCGTAACCACTGAATAGGTTTCGTCGGCACTGGTTTACGCTTCTCGGTTACCCAATGTGCCGTGAGGTGGCGAATTTGCACCCTCGCCTCTCTCATATGTATCGGGACAGGTATCGGAGTGCGAAACGTAACTTTATCGCAAACAAACTCTGAGAGCAAAGCTCCACCCGCTGATGGCCAAGTCCTAAAGGACCTTGCGTAAATTTTTATTCAATTTTATTTGAATGATATCAATTCGAATCAATTCAAGCGAATGTTTGTTGAGCGAAAAGACTTTGAGAGCGGTAAAGGTCGATTCCTCTGGATCTATGGTCCTTCCGTGGCGTACTTCTCGCTAATTAAGTTACTGACACAAGCATCACAACAAATCTTTATACCCGATATGCAGAAAAGTTAAAGTGTAGATGCTACAGTCGTTGAGAGGCTGGGCCATCCTGAAGGGTGCGATGTGTTTTTTGCCTTTATAAGCTCAAATCCACGGCGGAAAAAGTTTTTCAATGTTTCGACTATAAGCCGATATGGAATATAGCTTCGGAGTGAAGCTACAAACAAACAGAAGAGAGAAATAAAAATGTAGATAGAAAGAAATGGGCTCAGTCGGTGGCTAAGCTGCTGTCATCTGACTGAAAAGTAAATAAAAAAAAAAGCAATGAAAAACTTCGTGCTGCGCGTAGTACGTAAGCAGTACAAAAATCCCTTTATGCCAATTTACATTTGTAGATTCCACGACGAGTACGTGACCGTTTGTCCTTGAAAAAGTTAGTTGAGAACTGTAAATCGTAACATTCCAACCTCACATTTCAATCGTCGAGTTATTTCATCTTAATTTTTTGGTATCTTTATATAATAATGCAGTTGGGAACCATGGTACGAATAAAGATATTTATAAATACAAGAGTCAATACAAAAACGAAATAGATGTAAAAGATGAAAAACTTATACAAATAAATATAAAATAATTACGAAGCGTACCATCTACCATAAAAACGAAATGTTATAAGAACAATAGTTTCACAGCCCTTTGCGGTTCTCCATAATCGATATTAACGATCGAAGATGCAATTTATTTTGAAGAATTTACCAATATCATTCGCTGCTCCCTCAGTTCAGTATTTGTACCATCAGCTTTTAGTGTCTTTCACCCTTCGGTGTACGTGACATTTTAAAAGTTATCCTTTTAATGAATTTGACAATGATAGCTAATTGTTGCCTGTGAACTCTAATTTTTGTCACCACTTCCTCACAACTGAATTGAATGAACATTGGCCCGGTGATTACACTTAAATTACTGCAAACGGTATACGTATAGCATAAGGACGAAAGAAAGAAGCCCGAGAAAAGTTATTGCTATGGGACACCACGCGCATGCGATATCTGTCATCAAGAACACAGTGCTCTGTAAACTGACGAAAAAAGTCGAAATAAAGGGGACTATTTAAAGAGTTAAAAAAAAACGAAAGAATTGCCAAGATAAGTAGAAGAAGAGAAAGAAAAAGAAGAAGAAGGCGAGTATTCTTCTCTTAGCACAAGTATTTTCTGGGAAACTAAGTAAGTAGGTCCTTATAGAGGATAGGGACGGCTAGTACACGGGAACGGTATCCTGCACTCTAGAGTTGGGGTATATTATACACGAAAGGAGGGTATTATATATATGTTGCGAGGGGTGGGTTAAGGTGTCGGAAGTTTAAATAGAATTTGCGCATTCCACTGCTTTGCAGGTTGCTCTACCACCCCTCATGCATTTCTCTCTTCAAGGGACACCCCAATCCCTTCCCTTTTACTGTTGGGATCCCAGGGACTGCACGGTGTCGATAGCTACCAGCGCCATCTGTTGTAATATCCAAATAAATGAGTAGGTACGCGTCATACTCAGTACTCCGCAGTGTGACGGGTACACATACACATAGATTAATATACATATTCCCGTGCATGCATATTCAAGCTACGAAAACAAAGTAACGTGAGAAAGCGTGTTGGGAGTAAAGCGAAGGTTTAGACCCTGGCGGCTTCATGTGATAATACTAATCTAATGCTCTAAACGGAGAGGACACGGTGAGATGAAGAAAAAACAATACTCACCAACTGTAACAGCAGAGTTACAGTTGGTGAGTATTGCTTTGTGCCTGTATTGCTTTGAGACCTGTGTGCAGGTAAATGAGGGATTATGTATACGAGTACGAGCGTATCGGATTGCTTGGAAGATCCTAGGGCTTTAATGGCGTTTTGCAAGGGTTCACAGGATGGTGCTAGATCAACGATGTGCGCAGGCACGTCGTGTTAAAGGTGAGAGATAACGAGAACGGAATCAGAGCTATTGTGAAATTATAAAAGGAACAAAGAACTGATAGAGCTTTTATTAATGAATGTCGCGTGCTATTGTTCATGTGTCGTAATATTTTCATTAATAGAGAAAAAACGGGGCGATTGGCACAGTCTTTTGACTATTTTTTTTTAATGCTCAGAGCAATTGGCAAGAAAAAAGGATCTAAGTAAAAAATAGAAGTAACACGTGGTTATAACCAATCAGAGCCACAGGAAAATTATTTCATATTGAAAAATGTATGAACATACCAGGTAATGTGACTGACCGCAATTATACCGACTGTAAAAAAATCTCTAAATCGAAATGAGCAATATATATTTGTTTAAATCCAGGTAAACTTAGCTGCTATCCAGGTAATTGTCATATTCGTTAGAAAAAAAATGTAAACAGCCGCCAAATATATCACAGTCTTTTATGACGTAATAAAAACTACCCTCGTGTTATAACGCTATGCAACATATTAACTCCGACAGTGATTTCAAGTCTGTACGACATAATTTCTGGTTATACCGGCAAAGCAAGAAGCTCGTGATTCTCATAGAACGAGACGGGACTACGTTGGTGCCGATAAAAACTTTCTTCACGAATCTCACGAGGCAAGGCCAAGTTCTACTACCCTTGTGCCGCCCCTTTGTCATACACTATATAATATATTAAAGTGAGAAAAAGTTGACGCAGCAAGAAAGCTCTTGACCGTTAGGGGATGGCTCGGTTGCGCATCTTGGTTTTTCCGTGCAGAGAAAAGTTCAGCGATTTGGAAGGACGAGAGCGCTTCCGTCCCAGCCCCCTTTTTCTTCTTTCAATGCCGCTTCTCTAAAAACCTCATTTCGACCCAGAGTTCACCAGACACACGGGTAAGTCATTCAAGGAACCGACAGTATTATGGAGAAACTGGGTGAGTCTCCACATAATTTCTCTTCTTTCCTTAATGTATGGACGATCCATACGAAAATCTGTCCGCCACTTTATATACCGACCGTGGGCGGAAAAATGCAACGATGGCGAGTGAATATGTATAGAATATAGAAGTATGGCGATAGTGCCGGTGTAAATGTAGGCGTACAAGCCACCTTTTCGGAGGATGTTGAGGTCATAGAGTCGATTGTGAGGCTTGAGAGTGCATACATATAGAACATCTAATATGTGCATATTATATAGATATATATAGGCATAAAGTATATATTAAAGATGATGTCAACGAGGATTACGTCACCAAGCACTTGTCTTGCCGCAAGGAATAGCAAAATCCTTCAATTTTTTCAGTAAAAACATTTACTTATTCTCCGTGTATCGTTCAAACTGTCGTGAAAATCTCTACATGCCGAGGGGTGAAACTCATATATTCATCTTTCTATATTCTGGTTTAAAGTTATGGATATTATACGAAAGTTTGTTGGCTGGTCGAAGTGAATAGAAATTGAAATATAGATGTAACAGAGGGGGATGATCGAAACTTGCAAAAAAACAAACGTAGCAGCTTCTCAAAAAGGGCGAGCGGTGAAGGTTCCAGAAGGCAAATGAATGAAAAAAAAAAAAGAATGGGAAGCTGAAGGTGGAATTGGGAATGCCCGGATGTAAGTTCCGGCGGATAAGCACGAGCGGGAAGTGAAAAGCTTGAGGCCTTGGTTGTCTCTTCCTTTTAATTGTCTTGGTTTGCAAGCTCGGTGTCGCGAGAACCGAGACGAAGAAAAAGCTGAAGAAGAGACCTCGACCTCACCTCAGGGATTTGCATTAGCATGCCTTACAGACATTACCCAAAAGTTTTCGTCCGAGACATTTCTTGTTCTATAGCACTGAGGAACAACGTTTCTGTAATAGCATCGAGATTTCGAAGTCCCTGTGCGGTGCTCAAGCATCGTACTATTTCCCGTAAAAACACACTTCAGGTTGTAGTCATCAGAACAAAAGTACATATTGTCGGTTCTGAATTTAAATTATCTTATTTAACAAATTATTGTCTCAGTGCGGGTGAAACAATAACTATTATTTATTGTCGATATACGATAAAATCGTGGCTTATTCGCAAATCCAACGGACGATCAGAGTTGAGCTAACTAATTAATTGTGCTAAATAAGTTAATTACGCTAATCTGATTGATTGGCCAACTGGTAAACTATAGTTCTATTATTTTCGTTGTATCAACCAAACATCTTTTTTATTCAAATTCATTTTATGAAGAAAAATATGGCATCGTAGGATTATACTTGAAAAGGTTTAATTCCACGTTTGCTAAAATATAACGAATCATCATCCATAAATAAAAAAATATTTTACTCTAGTTGTAATTGCATGAGTTGCCTATGTTTTGACTAAAATCTGGCATTGATTTCGACTATACTTAAGAATGTTGTGTACAGTCATGAATTTTTTTGAAGTTGGTCATTAAAGTTTTGGGTCGAACTATGAAACCAGCGGAAAGCTCTTTGGCATTTGTCATTGGGAGTAAATTACGAAACACTTTAGTCCCCAGTTCCTCGACTTTCTTTCAGTTTCTTTAGAAACGTGACTCGCCACCGCACGCCAGCCTAAAGTTATTTTCTTCCGCTCCATTACACTTATTCGCTTTTTACCTAGCGAAGAACTCTCATTCTTTTTTTCTTTTATTTTCGGATCGGGAAATGAGTGAAGAGTCGTTGCACAGTCGAGGGCTCGCGGGATGAAGGACCGGATGGAGAGCCTTCCTAGCCTTAAATTATCCAGCAGACTCGAGCAGCTGCGAAGCAGTCGGCCACTTTGACATTGCTGCTAAGACCCATCGAAGGCATTTACGTAACCCATGACTCGAACCTGTCAAGTGAAATGCTCCATCATCCATCAGAGTATGTTCGTAGCATCGCGGGGGTTTGCTGAATCTTGAGAAAAAAGTACACGATGAAGGAAGTGAAGAAGAGGGAATGACAGAAGCACACTTTGTGGCTCGTCACATTACGCATTTACAATTTTACTGAACTGAGGAACAAAACCGTGAACTAACGCAAAATTAATTTCAGACTCGATACGAAGAAGAAAGGAAAGAGAGGCAAGAAAAAGAAATAGAGGAGTTCTTGAAGTAAAGGACATTCGTCCATAGAAATAGATCAAATATACGAGAATTTAAACAGAAAATGAAGAAAAGATCATTCCACATCTCCGGCAATACTTTCTTAACTGCTCCGAGACTACAATTCAGGGACAAAGTTCCGTACAGCCATGCTACCACTTTTCTCTAGAAACTTTAAAAATGTTCTTTTATCTTTTTCCAGGCACGAACGATAGAGAAAAAAAAACAGCGAGGAGTAAGCGAAGATCTGTCAAGAGCGAAGTAGCTAAAAAGTCTATTTTCCCTATTTCATTCCAGTGTGGGAATGTGTACTTTAGTTTGGTGCATGAGCGAAACTTCAGAATTGCAGATAGTTGAAGTTTATCTTCAACAGAACTAACGAAAAACTGTAAAAGAATGGAGAAACAGTAGCGGTAGTTGAGGCAGATAAATTATTCGTTTTCCCCAGATTCATTACTCACATTTGTGGCATTCGTTTAGTTCCACATAATCGTATAAATTGATATCAGTTTGAAAAATCTTCTTCTGAGTATCGTAAATGAAGTATTCTACTTGGAAACTTTTTTCTATTCAAATTTACTATAAAATGTTTAACTAACTATGAAAATCCCATGCATTTGTTAGCTGTGATAACACAATTTAACAGGAAAACAATAATTTTTCATTTTAGTTCCTGAACCAATATGATATTCACGGAAGATTTTTAGGTTACTCGGGGAAACAAAAAATATCCTGCAAATCCGGAAATGTTAAAATCCCGTTATCCCGAATGATAAATTCATCATTTTCCAAACAAAAAATATGGAGAATACGATGTCCTGATACTTTCTAAAAGAAAAATTCCAAAATTCCACCCTCAACAGAGTGTCGGTGTCAAAAACAATTTTCAAAATATTGAAGAAATAAGCTATTAGGATAAACGTGCCACTCGGAAAAGCGTCATTTGATGAAGAACGAGCCTTTACCTCGCAGCGAGTATAAACGAAATGAAAACTAGCCTGGTGAAAGATTATTTTCAGTTATGAGTCCGGAGAAGCATATGCTGTCCACGTTCGCACTGCCTTCCAAACCCTAGAAAAGCTTTGCTATTCCATTCCAAAGGAAACGTGAGGTTGACTCTGTCCTGGGAATAAAAGAAACTGATCTTATGCGGTCTCTGCTTGGTGTTTGAGAGAAAAGAAGGTGGGAGGAGGGCAGTGAGGGTAAAGCACGGATATATTCGCTGTTTTATGAGGTCGGGCTGATTGGTCCATAAAGCTTTGCCGACGTGGAGCACGAAATGCCTCTGCCGCATGGTAGCCCACAGATTCTTTATACGAGGATACTGTAGCGTCAAACTGCTCAGAGAGCCCCCGAGGTTTGTCCATGGTGCAATGCTCCTAATGTCAATGCCGAGGAAGTTCGAATCGGTAAAGGAGAGAAACGGAGAGACGGGTTGGGCATAAGCCGTACATGCCCATCGGGATTTCTCTTACTTCATCCATCCGCGACAGCAGTATAGTCACCGAAAATCTTGTGCCGTGTCTGACGAATGTCCGCTTTTACTACTAGTGAGACGTCTACTACAATCCACACTGAAATGTATGCTGCGGTAGACGGAAAGCTGTCTTGAGCGAAAGGGATAAGGGAAGATTACTCTGCTATGATCCGAGGAATAGGACGATGTCACATCTTGAATAGCTCCGTCAGTTTTTTCTTCCCTCCTCTATTCCTCATGCAGTTCTCTTATACAATATATATACCAGAACATGTGTGATGTTTTACGGAATATATGAGATATCGGTAAGGTTAAATTTTATACCGGTACATATTATGCAGAATTATAAAATTTCTGTTATTTTCATTCGGAGAATTTGTTTTTGGTGTAGCACGACTATGTCATAACGTGAAGTATATCTTGAATATTCTGACGGTGAGATGATATAAGAATTTACTTCTGAGGGCCACTAATAAAGAGGGTGAGAGAAGATTTCGTTTTACGACCATTTCTGTACTTTGGTGGACGAGAAAAGTTTAAGAAGGTTGGTTTACATTTCGTGACAAATAGTTAATTCAGCGTTCTTTATATTATAAGGTAATTTCGTTTGGCGAGAGAGAAATAAAGAAGCAGAATAAGGGTCTCCAGGGTTGGATGGATAAACTCTCGACTAAATATATCCTCGGATGGTCAAACCTAAGAACGGAGTGAAACTTGACTAAAGAACCCCCTCAAGGATATTTGGCAGCGACTGGTTTAACTTACCAGATGCGAGTATCGATTCTTTCGACTATTTTACAGAAGCAATAAAAACGTTATATTTATTTTCCGATAGCCTGCGGCTTGAAGCTCTGGGAATTTCAAGAGCCTTTGTCGATAATACCAGGACAATGGACGATACACAGCTTCGTATTTAACAAGAACAAGGTGTTACCAAAAACGGGACAGTGAGTATCTTGCTATTTTTATTCGATTTATTTATATTTCCTTAGATTTTATTGTACGAATCAAGTGCGATACTTGCAAATATCCTTACCTAAATATTCCAAGAAAGTTATGTTGAACAACTGAGCAACTAATTATTGTATGCTGAGATATTGCGAAGGATAACTACCAAATTCACTTCAATGGTTATAGTCTCTTGTTTCGTCTTTGTTTGGTTTGAGAGAAGCACGGCCAAGGCTATAGATTTCTCGGTGAAGCTGTACAGAGTTGTTAGCACTCAAGGGACAGGGGAGAGGGGACGGCTTTCTAGATACATTGAAAGCTAGCGGTAAATGGTCGCCATCCCGCTCCAATAGGCTTCATTGTTATACGGCAAGTGTAAATTCTATACTAAGTCGTAGCAAGATAGTGTTATCGACGGATGACAAGAAGGCGAGGAACTGTGGGTTTTGCATTATGATAGTCGATTGCAGGGGCAGGGTTCACTACTGATGCCAACAGGTACACAGCCAGTGTCAGAAATTCACTAGGTACGTTCTCACCAGGACTACGAGGACATTATACAAGCCCATTTCCCTTTCACTTGCATCACGAAGCACCAAACAGAGCGTCGGACAAGTGGGAACCCAAGTTTATGCATCGTTGCTTAATTATCGCTAACTCGTAACAACGCTTATGACGTGAGATCGAAGTGTCGCCTTTAGAGATAGTAGTGTCAACGTTTATTGCGATAAGGTTAATCGTATTGGTCTGATCTAGAATCATTAATATCTCTAAAAATAATTGAAAGATGAGAAAAATAAGTAAAAACCTTATCGTATTTATATTCATTATTGATAAGCAATCGATCGTTGATAGATAGACAGGTAAGCTACACGGAAGTTCAGTTGAAACTGACTAAAATCATTATTAACACGAATTAATTTCACCCAGTAACATCCAAGAAGTAAACGAGGGAAGTTGAGAACGGAAGTAAATGACTAATGCTTTTATAGCACGATATGATGTAGATCTGTCGTTCTTTGGACGGTACAATACAGGTTGTCGTACAGTTCCGACCACCCCCTCTCGACATCATCGCGCGTACCATCTCCTTTAGCAGCATCAACCCTCGCTTGTACCATACTCCGACTACCCTCGTCGTTCTCGCCTGGGTTAGACATCACTTTGTCCAACGTAGATGAGCAAGCGATGCATGTACCCGCTTCATCCGCCTCTCTCATCGCGTCGGAAACGTCGTAAAATGTTGTGTAATTTCCCTTTATGGCAAGTGCTCCCAAGTACTTGATATAATTACAGTAGCAGTGGCGAATGCAGGTAACGAAATCTAAAGCACCGACCGTGGGACGCAAAGAAGTAAAGAGCGTGCGAAGGGAACGTAGGAGAAACCGTACCAGCAGTTCTGCACACCAGTTTTCCCAGCAGTAACAGCAAACGCAAGCTAGAGCTTTCCCTTTATCTATACCTTCCTTCTCTCTTGTTTCGTCGAGGTCGAGGCACCTCGACATCGGGTTCGGTGTCGCTTGTAACCCCACAGGACAAAAGCCGTTGCACCCGTGTCCCGCGCCCATCCGCGTAAAAGCTTGGAACATTAAAAGCCCCGAGCTCCATATAAACTCGGGCCTTGTTCACCTATAGCGCTGTTCTGAACATGTCGGTGGTACTCTCGTCGTGTGCATTAAACACAGTACTGCGATGCTACTGTTGGCGTGCATTGCAGGTCTATCCTCACTCTGTCCTTCTCCATCTCGCTGCAGCTTAAATTCACTCGATGTTCACTTACCCACCACCTCACGTACACCTTGGACTATCAGTTTAAACGTGCAATTAGATTAAAAGACGTACGAGAAGCTTTTATTATTAAAATAAATAGTTCTGACGCTCAAGCTCTTTCTTAACTGCAAAGTCCAGTCAAAATCTTTACATCGTTTACTTTTACTTTCCGATAGAAGAAGCTTTGTTCAGATGAATATTTTTTTCGTTATTTCCATGACGACGTATTCGAAATGTTCCAAAATATCCAAAAGTCATCTTTAGACAAAAATGTCCGTTGAATGTGTGTGAGTGCCAAAAGGACGTTAAATCGATAACTGTTACACATTTTAAACAAACGAAACCTAAAACAAAATTGATCGACATACTTCCTCATAGAAGTTGCTTTGCAAAAGATGTATGGAAGCAATTTACAAATTTCTACTTCGCAGTCTTGTATTTACTTCGTACATACAAAATAAAATAATGTCACACTTTTTACAATATCATCAACATTTTTATATTCAACCAACTAAGGATACCCCACAGTTTTTAGCTGAACGTTACAATGTCCTGTGTAATTGTGTACCAGCTTCAGGAGCCAAACACCTGCGTGGTTGCCTGTATTTATTTCTCTTTGGCAAAATAATGTCTATATACAGATACATACAAATGGAAATGTCAATGGGTTTCTAGCTGTTCTACCAGTGATACTTGGTATCTCGTGCATTCTGCAACGTGTACAGCAGTCATGCTCCGTTTGTCTCGCCTTAATTTAGTGCCAGCAGCCAGTATCCACTAACCCGTAACGCTCACGAGCTCGACACTGACGTATAGTTTACGCGCCGGTTTGCGATCGTTAGCGACTCTGTATATATGTCTATACCACCTTGTAAAGCGAGAGATCTGGGAAAGCACACAGTGCGCGCGAGCGCACTGTGAATCGACAGAATAAAAAAAAAGAAAAAAATTCTTTGTATGTCACGCGCGGATAACCAACGTCGATTCGATGGACCTTTATCCGATACTCGCTTCGATAAACTATTGATATGTTCTTCGATTTTGTTGGATCAACGTGAAGCAACAGAAGAAAATTTTCATCTAGCGGGTAAATAAAAAATAATAATTGCTTTTTAGAACAATTAAAAGCTTCGAGCTTACGCTCCACCAGGGTATTTAAAATATTTGTCTCGTGGGATGTCTGCGTAGTCTCGTGGTATGCACTGCTGTACGATACCAAGTTCTGGAAGATAGTTAAAAAATAATTGTACGTATAAGTGTGAGTGTGACGCAAGCGTCGCTTCGTAGGTATTTGTTCGATACTTGTTTCGACAAAGTATCGATTTATTTTTTATTTTCTTGAACCGACGTATAACAAGAGAAGGAGACTTTAAGCTGAAGGGAAAGTAAAAAATAATTGCGCTTCAGAGGAATTAAAAGCTTTCAGCTTTAAAATCCTCTAAGGCATTTAAAATATTTGTCTCTAGGGATGTCTGCGCAAACTCGTGGTACACACTGCTATGTATGATACCATGTTTCAGTCACTTCGTATCTTTCTTGTTTTAACTCTCCTCATCCTGTATTGCAGCGCTTGCATTTGACTAACGAATTCTCTGCATAATTTCCGGTTTGTGATCTTATTTTTTATTTTTACAAAAATATTTTGTACAATTTCATTGTCTTTTCATCTGCATTTAGCATCGAAATTTCACGAGTCATTTAACTCCATCAAATAAATCTATCGAGAATTTACGTATATTTTCAACGTGGCCAAAGTAATTTTTTATTATGTCTGTAAAACGTGAGTGGAATAACTATGAAAGATATTTGTCGGATAACGAAAAAAAGATCGACACGAGGGGTGAGATTTGACTATAGAAATTATGCGATAGATGGGATATTTTTTTTGGTGCCGGAGAAAATAAAATGAGTAAGAGGAGTAATCGAATCCCACAGGGGTGTGAAGCGTCTACATGACTTACTTTTTTCGTTGATTCAATGCTCTGATATGGTTAGAAAAAAGGTATATATATATATATATATATACTCGATGGCATGTGGACGAAAAGAGGAAAAAGATGAAGAAAAGAAGCGAAGGGGAAGCGCATTAGCGGATGCACAGCAACGATAACGAAGTCGGCAGGGCCCTACAAGAATTTATCCGTGGTAAACGAGGAGGATGTTGAAGGATCGACAGACTCAAATCCCGTCTCCCTCGTACTACACCAACCAACCCACTCTTATGATATTAAGATTACCTTAATATTTCCTAGAAGGGACCGCGTCTGTCGAATTTTTATGTCATTACGTCCCACAGCATCGGGTAGTTCGCTCGGAACATTTCAGCATCTTTAATATCGTTCATGCATTATCGCGCATCATTTTGTACCCTCATGTTCGCACTTCCTGTCTTTTCGCTTGTCCAATATTGTTCTGCGATTGACAATTACTTCTATATATTCCGAAATGGAAAAATGATGTATAGAGAGATTCTGATTCTGATGAGCACGTAAAGAAATTATTGGTACAATTCATTTTACAAAGTTCATACACTTTGAGCAATTAATTTGGTTGAGCCAATAAATTAATCAATTGCATCAACAACTTAGGCGGTTGTCGATCAATTAATTTATTCGGTCAGTCAAATTAATTGTCTGAAGCTAACACAACCCATGCAGTTGGTTTAAACAACGAAGTCGTTTTCACCGTCAAACACACTGTAAAAATGTTCTTTATGAAATCTAATATAATCGTGTAGGAGTCTTTTATGTATAAACTGGCATACTAAATTTATTATACAAGTATGATGTGAAAGAATGTACAGCATACTAAGCGCATTTAAAAAAAAAATTCTTGCTCAATATACAAATATTTTTATATTTTCATTACATTTTTTAATATGCAAATACTTAATGCTTAAATAAATTAATGCATAATTTATTACTAATAAATAATACAATAAAATCGATGAGTTTATTCAAAAGGAACGATTAGTAAAAATCAAATAGATCTTATAATATCTCCCATTGGTTGGACTACTGGAATCAATCAAAGATAATTACGATAACTATAAATAAAGTAAATAACAAAATAATTTCAAGGACTAACAATTAATAGTTGTCACTTGATAGTTGCCAGGCCTAATCACTTTTACTCTGAGTACAGATAAATGTCTGAAGCAAGTGAAGCTACAAGGAAATTCTTGTAGCGGTAGTAAAGTTCCAGGAAATTCATGTACCGCAAGAGACTTGAACGAATCCATCTCTCGACTTTCCCGAATTGTGCAAAGAGAGGAAAGAGAAACCTCGGTACGGACCAGTCGCGGAAGTGAAAGAAGCTATATCGAGGTTTTGGGTACGAGAAGCGCAGTCTCCTCTAATTAGTAGATAGGCAAGTGAGTCCTGCAAGCGTAGCTTTAACCGAGACGTGAGTGGCGAAGACGATAGGAGGAAGAGGCGCGAGAGAGGTGAATGCGATCCTTCGTGGTGAAGACTTTGCTTCTATTTTCAGGAGTTTTGCTCTTACCATCGTCTTTCTGTAATAGCAAAGGCATTTCTTTTGCTTTTGAGTTATATACTATGTACATTGCATTGCTCTGTTTTTTTTTTCTTCTTTGTCTTCCATTATACCTCGAAGATTTTATGTCGGAAACGTGACGATAACGAGAGGTACTGAGACACGTTCGTTTCTCATTTATTTATATTTTGTTAAAAAAAAAAAAAAAAAAAAAAAAAAAAACAAATAAACTAGCAGTTTTGCTTGGTATGTTATGCACATACACGTATAGTAATTAAAAAAAAAAGCTCGCGATTCGTTTCACGCACCGGCATTCTACCATCGTCGTTTTTTTAATCTTATCCCAACATTACGTCCACGTCCCTTGATGTCCCTTGACGTCCTTGCCGCGTGATAGTCGTCGTCATTATGAACATACATACTCTCACGCTACTCGCCTTCCAGCTAAAATATTCCGCACCCTCAGCATTTCGGAAAGGAAGCTACGTTATCGTCATTAGCACGAGCAACGTCTCGTAAATTCAGGCATCGGTAGAGTGAGTGACATACACATGCCATCTACACACGTGTGTTGGCAGGCGTAATTGTAAGTACAGTATAGCTGTCAACAGTATACCCGTCTTATTAAAGGTTTTCAACGCCTACTCGAGAACTTGACTTATCAAGTGACTCGACGCACTTACAGGCATTCAATAAAACTTTCATCTGAAGATCATTCACGTCCTGTTGATCGGGAAACAAATTTTTGTCGAGAATAGAACTTCAAGTGGAAAGAAAAGAAGAAATGTTTTTCACAGAAGAAAGAAAAATAACGATAACTTGTAGTTTGCGAATATTTTTCGCGCGTCAGCCTGAGTAAACTGTATAATCTTTTCAAACTTTGAACAACCGATATAAGCGAAAGCGACATTACCGACGAACCCGCATTATACCCACTTTCCGTAAAATTGTAAATCATATTTTTATCTCCTTCACAGCGCACCTTTTGACGTCTATTTCAGTAATTGCGATAAACATTCGTTTCGAATAAACATGTAACGAGTTCACGCCTCGTGCACTTCAGGGATAAATTTAGTTACGACCTTGTGGTCGTTTACAGTGATTCATGTTAATGCACATCGTTCAATATCATAGTACATACGAAAATGCCTTAATCTAATCCCTAAACGTAGATTCTCTGTATGAGGCATTCTATGTCAAATATAGGTCGCCCTAATTCGAATAATACCAAAATGCTCATTGTATAATTTTTATTTTATCTATTATTGAATCGAAAACAACCCATCGTACACAAAAACAAAACGTAATAATACAACATTTAGATTTTTCAATGAGCTTTAAATATTTCAGAGTCTGTCAAAATCTTACGTACCACTGTCAGTTAAGATAAAATGATCATTCGAAACGTTGGCATCGTTCACTTGGCGTGAAATGTCTTATATAAAAGCAGTGCATACAGAAATCGCAGAATAATGAATATCTTGTCTCGCCAAGATTAGTTATCTCTGCACTTCGCGACTTTACGAGCCGCAAGGTGAAGGAGAAATGGAAGGTTCGCGATGCGAAATGACTATGGAAATGGGATTCGAATGAGGGAAGGAAGACAGGATAGAAGAAACGAACGGAACTGAAGACAGACGAAGCGGCAAAGAGGTGAAGATGTTCTACGTAGAATATAGCGTAGATATCTGCTTGAGTTTAGTTTCATGTTTCTCTACCTTAGTCCCTTCTGCAATCGTCTCAACCCTCTCAACCCTCTCAATCCCCTCAGTAGTATGCTGCAGGGGCTGTTGATTCGGGAAGCAAGAACCAAGGAGTGTGTTACTTGCACCTTGTCCCTGACAGCGTAATGGGGTTGGCAAACTCAAACAATGAAATACACACATGTAGTGTCAACGATGACACGTACGAGACTCAAGGCTCAGCTCGTTGTGTATACATCTATAGTATATGAGCGTTTCAAGTCCCAAACAGTTATATCCGACTTACTGCCACACTCATATACATATCCTGGATTGTTTTATTTCAGACAAATAATGCTGGTGGATTTTTGAAAATTTCTTTGACCAAAGTTGTATTGAAATGGATTATTAAAAACTCTTCGTAATAAATTCATGTGACACGTCGCAAATAAAAATATCCATTGTTACCGCTTTATTCATATTCCGATTGGTTATACATAAATTGAAATTAGTTTCAAATTTGATATAGCATTGTGTCATCAGCGACAAAATAAAGCCCGAGTCAACGCGCTGGAGTTGATTTCGAACGTCCGTATTCCGTCCAGGTATTTTTGATTCGTTACGTTACAGGAAAGTTTTTTTTTTTTATTCTGAAACCTAATTTATAATTTTCTCGCAAGATGTATATTCTCTCGCTCTTTCTTTAATTTTAAGCGGTAGCGTTTACCAATGTTTCGTCTAGCTCGTAACTTATCGTTCTCTTCTCAATTATCTTTGGTAGACAAGTATAGACGGTGCACGTGACAAGAAAGTTTTATTCAAAGTCACGTTCCGTGTGATTCGGCATTACAAGCCTGCGTACGTTTTATAAAGTGTTTCTCGTGACTATTGATATCACAATCAACACACGTTTAATAAAGTATTACGTGTGTTTTGACATCATAGCCAGAAGACGTTTAAATTGTGTGAACCTTGTTATTGACTTTCGACGATTCAAAACGAATTTAAATAATGTAAACCGAACGATTATTGTACAATTCTTCACTGTCATCAGATAAAGCTGTAGCCCCAGATGGGTACACTCCGATCTATTTTAAATGGTTGAATGGAATTTAAATATAACTGCAAAATAAACAAAAACTTCAAAAAGCTTATGGCTCTGTCGAGGCTGTATGGCGTCAATCCCGTCCAAGGGGTTAAATATTGTGACGTATTTTACGGAAACTCAACTATATAATTAGCGAGAACTAATGACAACATCACTTTCGGCCCTCTACCCCCGTTTATGAGTCCAAAAGCTAGACAGGGCACCAGTTTATTTTTATTTCACGATAATTAACAAAGCGGTATGCCCGAGAAGTCGAGGTGAACCAAGCTCGACTTTACCACGCAAAAATGGAACCACGCAAACGTAAGCTTAAACGGACCTCGTCAATTTTAGTTGGCGCGTAAAATTGACAACCGCAACTGGATGTAGCGAGGAGAGCGAACGGTGTTGAAAATGCGCGGCCGCTCACACCGTAGCTTGCGGCAGAAAGGATCGAGATTACAGCTCGATCATACGCTTTACGGAATATTAATCAAACGCATGCTTCGGTATTCTTCTCAGAATGAGTGAGAGCAAAACGAGATAAACTTGTATTTTTTAAATAAGTCACGAGAGCTAGCGAACACGCATCGGAAAATCTAACCAGCACATGTCAACATGCGTGATAACATACGTATGATGCAAACGCATCGGTTGCTGTACGAGTGCCTCGTATCGCGAGATCTATATTTTATTGACATCTCGAGACCTTGCAGAGTTCAATAAACATTGAATGATTCATCAAAGTTGATCCCGGTAGTTTGAGGAGAGCGAGAACTGTATACAAAGAGTACACTAGTACCTATGTACTTGCAATTCGGATACATGCACCGAAAACAACTTGCTAACAACGAACGCATTGTATTATTCGAAAAAAGCTTTTGCGAATCGGTAGCGTAATACTCGTTGAAATCCTCCACGACTGCTTCCCCCGTGCATAGAGTGAGAACATGGTTTAAAGCAACAAAATCGGTACGAGGAGGGGGCTTCACCCTTACTCGTAACGCAACAACTATCTCCGCCCGTTCTCCAGTTCACTGAAACTCTCCTTTCCGGCGCCGATATTGCAACCGGTCTTCCGCCACTTGGCGGAGGAGTCTCGCCGGTTGCTCTTCTCTACTGGGCAACTTGTTCCCTCGAGACTATCTCCTCTCGATAGATTTGAGCGTGTTGACTCTAAACCACATGTCGACGTGCTAAACACTAGTTAAAACACTATGATGGCGACTCCATAGTGTCAGAAAATCGAGAATTTTGTAAACAAAGATACACGGCATTACTTTGATCGTCAGTGTACAAAACAATTACGCCACAATATAAAATATACAAATATATCATAATAATTGAAAGTAAAACACCAGACTGTCCGCCAACGTGAATTCCTGTTCATATTTTATGTCTGTCCGATTATATTCTATGCAAGGTAGAAGGTACACGGAATATTCTCCTACATTATTCCCAAGAGCAGAGGAGATCGAAAAGCGTACGGGATACGAATGGAGACAGCGTGGTCAGGGCGGATGGCAGTCGGCGGCCGTTGAGAGGAAGGGAGGGATGTCGGCAGCGGCACCAGGATGTACCCGCGAGACCGAGACGTTCCAGCGAGTGGTTAATCGAATCAAGCAAAGTGCCATAGCCCAAGGGAGGTCCTGGTGGCAAGAGCAAAAGTGAACAAGCCCGTACAGTACCATTCTGCTATATTGCTACTAGCTTTATATATTGCTACCCTATAGGAATGCTCCTACCTCCTTTCTTCCCTCATTACGTAAGCATCTGTAATGGCTACTTCGCAGAAGGCGATGACCGTGATTTACTTTGGACGTACGGCTTGTACAGTATTCTTGCGTAATATCAACACTATTTTGCTATAGGAACGCTCCTTGGAACACTCGGAGGCTGCGTCTGATGTGGTTCTCGAAGTGGTACCGAGTTGATGTAACATTCCTTGAGTACTGAAGATTTTTTTTCTCAAAGACTGATTGTTAATCACGATTTATTTACAATAATAGATTATTGTTATTATCGAATTAATTATTTTGTAAAAGAAGTAATCGAATATTGCATTTAATTTATTAATATTTTCATTTTCGAACAATTAAACAAGAATTAACAATGCATTGGAATAGTCGTTTTGAATTTTTGTTTAAATCGACGTAAAGTACGATATGGAATTTACGTCAGTCACGGTATATACAGCACTGACCGGTCTATCGATCTGTTATATTATACCAGACAAGAGGTACCAGCAGAATACGTAGTATACCAATACTGAATAACAGAACCAGTCTCTGTTCGCTGGTTGCACTACGTCCAGTCCTCACAAAGAAACTGACTTACTCGATATAATGTCTACTGCTTCTCTGTAAAGTAAACTGCAGCTAACCAATCAGTTTCACCGTACGGTCCCTAACACGAGAGAAGAGAACACGGAATTCTCAAGTACGTAGAAATTGGAGGAGCTATCGTTTCACCAGTCTATCAGGACCAAAGCGAATCCTTGCTGCACTTGGTTTCTCTATAGTCTTTCCTATTTTGCATGATCTCACTCGAAGGGCCCTTCGGATTGTTGTCGCAAGGGCATTCAACGATCGGATACTTCAAACGACGACGACGACGACGACGACGACGACAACCAATACTAAAAATTCTCACGTAGAATTCCATCGAGACTGGTCGCAGCGTTGACTACCCCTTTCACCTCTTTCTCCTGGTCCACGTATAACAAGGCGAAGGAAAAATTTCAATCTTCCAACATCGATTGACACAAACATTGAGCTATTCCCAACGCTAGTGGCTCTCGTTTTAAATTCTAATTCAAGCGCGATGCAACCGTGATCACGTCGAATAGAATTGAGCTGTTAAATAAATTTGTTATCCCGTGACCGACATATCTTTTTATTTGATCATGATCTATCCAAATATAAGTAAAAATGTTCTAAATACATTAACATGAATCAATTATTTATTCGCATATTTCGACAAATATATGCGTCAATATCGATTTGTGGACACTGAAAGGGTTAACCTTAGAAAATCACTAATCACAGGTACTCTACAATATTAATTAGTAATGTAAAAGCTTTGGTTGTAAAGTGTCTGTCGAGGTTAATAACGCTTTCATGTACTGAAATTGCCGACTGTACGCTGATAAAAAATTGTTTGAATCTTCTTAGTTTGCGGTTATGAGTGACGTACAAAATATTTGTCGATTAAACGAAATAATTTTCATAGTAAATGATACGAAACGCTCAGTTAACGTAACAGTTGATTCGATAAAATAATTATTTCTTTCCATTAACCAAATCTTTTGATTAGATACAAACGATTTTTTGTCTCTCAGTTTACTTAAGTTATTTTAAATAATTTAATTTATCGCTGATGTTTACAGTTTTATAAATCGCGCTGTTAACTACGTTCAGTTGCAGCTGTATCAGACATGCCCAGCGTTGATGAAATCAATCTGCGCACGTGAACGTTAGGTAATTACCTTTCCCATTACGTTGCGATATCACAGTTGATGCAACGAGCAGGTCAGAGGGATTGGCGAAACGAAAAATCACAACATGAGATAACGCATCCAGCCTCTCTCTCTCTCTCTCCGATTCATGAGTTTCGTACTGGATTGACTCTAATTACGATCCACTTTGACGAAACCTCTAATTACGATATGCAATTACGTACATTGCGTAAATTGCGTGCGCAACGAATCCCCGCGCAACGTTAAATTATTTCCGCGGCCGTGATTTTAGTTTAGTACGTGCATGTTCTCTGATGAATATATAGGAACTAGTGTGCGTACTAATATATTTATTCGATAGATATATACATAGCCTGTACATTATATCATTGTACTCTAGGTGCATTTATCTGTTTCATTGGTACGTTTCTCTCTTATTCACATTCAGTCACACATTATGCTCTCCGTCGACATATATTCGACAGGTTAAGACGTTGGGTTATCCTAACTCACCGAAAAACAGGTCGATGATCATGAATTTCTGTCGACTCATCCAGTAAGTAGAAAATAATGATATTGCAGGCACATATTATACATTATTACGGGTGAATCGTCACCAGAAATACATACAACAGCATAGATAAAAAATGAAACTTTTTTCGTAGCTTTCTCATAAACGAACTTTTGTTGTCTTAAAAAAAACTTTTTTTTCAAGAAAAGTTTTAAGCTATAGAACTGAAAGTTTTCCTACAAGTGTAGTTGCGCTCAAAGTTGGTTGGTATTGCATTTGGCTAGATTCAAAAAACAGGATTAAAACTTATAAACATTTTTTTTTCATAAATATCTTTATTCGATTCAACTCTTATAACTTGAGAACGGCTTGAAGTATTAAGTTGAACTTTAGCACAACGGTGGGGCAGTTATTACCCGACTATCGTATTAAAATTAATTTAATTCGACAAAATCATTAAAACTTTATGATTTCATATATATATATATATATATTGCAAGAATGCAAATTTATCTTAAATCTCAAGCTATTATATTGAACTTAAACTTTCTACATAGAACAAATAACGAATAAGCTTGGTTGGTATTGAATTTGACTCGGATTCACAATGGATAGCAAATTCGATGGAAATTGTAATTTTTTTTTTCAATTATTGATAATTCCTACAAATTTAGAGCTGATAAGTAGGTATACAGTATGTAAATAAATAAATAAATGTGTTAAGTAGAAAATTTAAGAGAGCTCAAAGAAATGTAATTTTGTGAAAGGCCGAAAAAAAAAATTAGACATGTGCAAAATTCTATCTATCTATCTATAAAATTCTATTTTGCAGACATTTTTTCGCCTATATTTAATAAATTAGATATATTGAGGTAACTATATGTTCGCTAATGTTGTACACTATGTAAATAAATAAATATGTCTGCTAAGTAGAAACTTTAAGAGAGCTCAGAGAGGTAGTTTTGTAAAATGTCGTAAAAAAATTAGCAATGTGTAAAATTCTACTTTGCAACCTTTTTTTTGTCTGCATATTATTAACTATGAATATTGCGGTAATTATATGTTCATTAATGTTATATGTTTGCAAATCAATCATATACTTTGTTTTGAAAAAAAAATAGTATTTAAATTTACAAAAATACTATTTTTGTCATAAAAAATGGATTAAGAATAAAATTACTATTCCAAGGTCCATAATTTCAATCATAGAATTGAATAAATTCAGAATAAATTCTAAATATTATGTCACAGGGCATGATAATTACCTTTAATTAAACTCTAATAAATGTGTCATTCTGAATACTCGAAATTCCAGAGATTAAACGACTTAAGAAAATATATTAGGTCAAGTCCCGATCAAAAATATCAGTCGATGGAAATTGTAGACGTTTTTCTCTTGGTTGAAAAACATTTTTCTCATTTATGAGGAACCAACGTGCTGCGTTGTCGAGAAAAAGGGCTTGCAATTCAAAAATTGCGAGGAATGTTCCTGTGCGATGGTTGCACGCTTGTAGGGGTTCAGGGACAAACCACGGAACGTACCCAGAGGATTCGCAAGCTCTTCGAGAATCATAGCATCTCCCAAAGGCGCCCGTGAGTACCATGGGACCCTCGTGCTTCGTCAAGCGCAAACATCAACCCCGTTTTCTAGCCGGGTGGAAACGACACGTACAGATATGTGTAAGGTCGCTTTGATAAAGTTTCAAAAAAAAGTCTGCGACGATCGTACCTCGTATGTATCTATCGCTCCATCTAACTCGCATTTTACGATATCGCAAATATGCAATTTTCATTTATTTGATTAGTCGATTGTATTTTTTTTTTCAATTTATTTTTCAACTTCAAATTTTGTAGAGATAAATCTAAATAGTGCTGGAATCTCTGTATAAAAATTACATTCTGTTTCAATCAAAAGATTAATATTCATATTTTAATCAAAGTGTCTCGCCTATCATCGCAATAATCACGCGTATATACCAAGCATATTATCTACGCTGAGAGAAAACAATTGTACTGAAAACTATTAATAATAAAAACAATTAATTTTTGGTTTAGCGATTATTTTTATCGTCTTCTTCAAGTATAGTTACCGCCTTAAGGTGCGTCGAAACATCAACACTTATGCGCATCAGCTGTTTTTCTCTAATTCCACTATGAAGCGTCCGTCTAGTATTCACACGTGTTTCGCTTCGCTTTAAATTATGTATTTCTAGCATTCGAATCCTACTACCGACGCTTTAGAACAATCGTATATAAAATTATGCGAGTTCTCGTGCACGAGTTTGCACGCATAAGAAATACACAGAAATATCGATATAAAGTCCGGCTCGATGAGAAGGCTTTACACGCGCCAGAGGAGTAGCAAAACCAGCGGAGCACGGCCTTATAAATTTATCCTGAATAGTGACACTTGCGCCCATTGACGATGAATACTATGGCTCTCTTTGTGAATAGCTCCGACGATAACAATATGCGAAATGTTTGCTAAAACTCGCACCGTTGAACGTGTGCCTCGAGTTTCTCGTTCTCATACCCAGATGCGAATATATGCTTCCTTCTTGCTGTCTATTTCGCTTTTTTCTCTCTCTCTCTCTCTCTCTCTCTCTCTCTCTCTTTCTCTGTTCATGTCCATGCCACCCTTATATGTACAGCATATAGTTCTGTGACGGGAGAATTCGTTCTGTACATCTCGTCTAGGCCACCACAGCTCGCTCTTTCCTATTTCAGTTTTATTTATCATTTGTCGTGACGCTCGACGACCGCACAACGACAGCTTTAGATACACGCACGTTAATAGGAATTTTACTTGGGCAACTCGAAGAAGGAGTAACGTCGAAATGAATAGAGCAGTGTGAAAGACAACCCTCGCTGTCAGAACATATATATACAATTTTGCTTACGGTTCCTGTATATAATAATAAACCATTGAATTCTCACCCTAGGATGGTACACAAATTGTTACGGAGACTTATACGAGAACCTCTGCCAATTTAAAAAGTACCCACTTGCCTTCTAAACAAAACAAAATAAAATTGAACGCGCATAAGGAGAAGATCAATATGAGAACGACAGAAAAATCAGTTGGTAATGTAAGCAGCATGTAATTGTGTATACTATGATATTATATATACGTAAATGTCCATAGAGGTATGGGCACGGTGTCGTATATTCCAGTCATCTGCTCCATGAACCCCTGAACTTAGGGTGCTTGATTACTAATTAGACGCGATGGTGCTCGATTAGAGGGAGCGTCGTCGAGTAGCTCGAGATAGAGTGATTACGATCCGCGAGCGTTATAACCAACAAGAGGAAATCCGTTGATATAGACCTAGAGAGTTTGATAAATGTTTACCAATTTGAACTCTCGGGACAAGTGAATGATCGATTCGTGACCAAATGAAAATCAGGTCGTAAGGCTATATCGTCGATTCGTTCTCGATGATACAGATACATTGATAATAGTGCTACTCGAAATATTTGTAGAACCAATATCATGTGGAAAAATCATTCTTTCGATTGTCGCGTTTCTAGACAGAATTAAACTTCCGACCTTGTTTCGAAAAACGATAAAGAATTAACATTAAAATTGGTTATTCTTGGCACATGTTATGAACGACGAATATAAGTCAATGAAATATTCCACCAGGTCATTACCAAATATATCTTTACCTTGAAACAATTGCAAGGAAATCTCATTAATATTTCACGAATGAGAGAATATATAATTAAAAAACGATCTCACCTTCTCGAACAATTACTGGAAACTACAATCGCCTCGGGATGGGTACCATTGGTTATTCTATCGATATTATGATGAGAATGAATTTAATAAATGGAGCAATTCGTAAACTTTCAATGAATATTAAATATCATTAAAAATATTTCAATGATAGAAAGAAGAGAGAAGTATAAATAAGTAAAAAATAACGAGGATAATTCCAAAATACAAAAACGTATTCTAAAAAAAGTATTAAATTAAAGAAAAAATTAAACACAACATGCGAATTGAACTATTTTCACATTTTAAACCTCACATTTATGTTTTAGGAACCATCCATCAAGAACCAAAAAGAGAAAAAAGAAGAGAACTGTAAATGAATATAATGTTTTTCTGTTTTTTATTATCAATGAGAAGTACATTTTTTCATTTACTTTTACCAGATCATGCTCTAATGTCGATGTCTGATAATTGCAATCATGATGCCTGCCGGGAAACAAAAATGGCAAATTACCAAACGTACCAAACCTAGAAAATGGCTAGATAAGAGTACGAGTCGCATATAGCAAATAGAAATAGTGAAAAGTTAGGAAAACTCGGTGTGTTGAAGCAACCGGAGAGATCTAGGATTTTCCAAGAGTCCTTCTCTCTTTTCTTTCAATTAGTCGACGAGTTGGAAGTTCCCCTTAAACGAGTCCCATCGTACGCGCTATATATAGTATAATGCGGTATAGATAGTGAGCTGTGGCCACCCGCGCGAAGCAATGATTACTTCGCCGCCAGCGCACCCGTTTATATTCCGCAGGGGGATGAAAACGTGCTGGCAGAGCGAAACGGGAAGGGGAGTAGGGGCTGCTGCGCCAAGGGTTCCCTCAGGCAGAACCACTGGAGGGATACGAGGAAGGAGTGAAGTAGAAAGAGAACTCTGGGTCGATCCTCCATTATGCAGCCAGTTAAACACATACATATTGATAAGCCGCCTCGTGCTGGTCGCCGTTGTTTGACTCTTCAAAGCCTGCGACCTAGGCCATTTCCGCTTATGCAACTAAAATGTGCATTTTTCAATTTCCGTTAGACATTGTAAAGAATTAATCCACTTTTTCGACCTTAGAGGCCGGATAACCAGGGACGAAATACATTCAACCGCGTCGAAGACTCTAAGTGCCTCAGTGATACTCGGCAAAAATTTCATGTCAACACAATGGTTGACTTGTACTACTTAAGCGGCTGCTACTCTCCGATAAACTTCTGAAAACTCAAGTCAAGAAGTTAAACAACGATTTATTTATAACATTGATAAATAGAATTTGTTAATTTGATACACGGGCCAAAGTCAACAAATTTTACTTTGTTTAATGCCTTAAATGACGAACTAATGTATGCAATTATTATCATAACATTTTTATATTAGTTTTACTTTATGAAAACGATGAAAAATAACTTGTAACGTTGACACTGAGGCAAGTGGTGATGTGTGGGATTATTAAATGAAGCGTAAATTTCGAGCTTGCACGGTATACGTTAAAGTGACTCCACAGCATAACCCACGGAAATCTCCGTCGTGGTATGCTATCACCGAAACCTAAGAGAAACGTAGTACTGTAATTAGGGACACCTTTTGGGTTCTCTCAAAAGTTTCAGCGGACGGCGACAGTGGAGGCAGAAGGGAGGACTCGGTGAAGGTACCTTGCACCGTCGTAGAATGAGTTTCGCGAGCCATTAGCAAAAGTGGAAGTCTGGATGATTTCGCAGCTGTAAGGAACGCCTTTCCTCCCTTTTTCGCTTCCCTTTCTCACTCGTTTGTTGTTCTTTTATTATTTATCTCTTCATCTCTGCTATTACTTTTTTTTCTACGTATAAAGAACCAAGCTACCTGCTTTAAGTACTTACGGTAACCTCAAAAGCATGTTTATTAATAATTCTTCAATGGTTTACAAAGATAACTTCGATAATAATAATTATTGATGTTTCTTAATCCTCTCATGATTAAAACGCAAGAGATTTATCGTAGTAAAAATAATGAGCGACACGGGTGTCTTAGTGCCTGAGATGTAAGTGGACGTCGTAATTTGCTGAACACGCAACACATGCTCACAGTGTCGCGAAATCGGTAAAGCGGTAGGATCGTGTTAATAAGACATTTATAAATTAAGGGCTAAAAATTATACTCGATAAATCGTAATCTAATTCTAATAATCTGTATTTTTAAATAAAATACACCGAGAGAAATAAATTTAACTGACAACTATCAAATACGACATCGATTAATTTTTGGTCATGCGACTATTTTTATAGTTACCGTAATAATAATAATAATAATAATAGTTCAAGGGAGCATCGCTTTTCACGCACTGAGGCCATAAGCCCATCGCGCACCCCTATTCGATAACCCTCACCCCCCTATGATAAACAGCCTAAACTCACGAAGGCTAGCAGTTCAATCAAAGGAAGGGCGGCAACCTCTCTAGGCTCCAAACGTTATAGTCACCGTAGCAATCTTTAATTCTTCGTACTATAAAAATAGTCGCGTGAACACACTAATTAACAATCGTCACTCGATAGTTGTTACAACAACCAAGAATTCTCTTAGTGCAATATATCGATCGCGTATTAAAGCCGTTTGTTTTGCGCAAAAATTATGTAAAATAAGAAGGTTGAAAAAACAAAAGATATTCATAAGATTTATCTATTTTTCAGATTATCGTGTCAAGGCAAAAATTTATTTGTCATAAGTGGTCGGATTATGGAGAGGTGTCGAAAGACATTAACAGTTAAGCATAAAAATAGAACCACCAGTTGTTATAAGTAACTTGGAGAACTATATAAAACAGTGGCTTTTAACGAGTAATCTAGTACTCTCCGAACGAATTAACAAGTGCAGTACGCGGGGTAACGGAGGAGGAAGGGGGAGGGCGTTAACGTCGACGAAAACTTACTCTACCGCGATGGAGAGTCTTGAGTGAGAATAGAAGCACAGGTAGAGTCCACAGGCACTCTCGACGTACTTTATACACGAGGACTAGTTGGGTCAACGATATCAGAAGTCGAATAGGTGTGAGAGAGAACCGCACAATCACGAAGAAAAGTTCCCGGCGGAAACTTTGTTGAAGTTCATCGAGAATGGTACTAGAACCCATGGAATAAAGTTATATATATATATATATATAGTAGTATCGTACCCAGTTTTTTCCAGGTTTATTTTTATTATCGTTACCTTAAATAAAACCAAATGCTATGATATGATTTTCAAATAGAATTTGTATTTATTTTATTTTTAATGACTCGACTTTTTACTGCTTCGCTAAAATGTGAATTGCATTTGAAAATTCATGTCAAACAAAAACAGACATTTTCGTTCACCGTATTTTAGTAATCTTTTCTTTTTTTAAAAAGCGCAAGCTATACCTACTACGAAGAATAACTTTGCTTTTTTAAAAATTAAAATTAAACGTCAAAATTCAATAATACTCTTAGAAAATTCAAATGTCTGTAACTCCTTAAGGACTCAACTTGAAGAGCTGAAAATAGTTGCGTTGACCTAGAAATCAGGAGACCTTTCCAAAATGTCCAAGATCACCTTCCTAGCACGCTCCGTCTAGGAGGAGTTTAAGGGACGGTAATCCAAACTTTAAGAATTATAGTATAGATATATATATATATATATATATTAAATATAATTTTATGTATTTTTGTATATATAGAAAGAATATTACAATATTAAATCGAAAGGTGGAGGAAACCTGAGACCATGTATTAATATGAAGAGGCATTTGTTACAGTCGCCAAGTTCTCCCGTAGCCTCTAGTAAACAAGTTTCTTTATCGTTGTAGCCTTTCTGGCTTTCGCACCGTATAACGTTTTTAATTTCATTATATGTTATCTACCACCATAAACGTAACGGCTTCAAGTTTATTCACCATACGAGTCACGACTCATGCATGCGAAAGGTTACTGTAATTATTAAAATTGTTTATGATCGAAACGTGGCAGCAACTATAATGTAACATTAAAATTAGGGTGACATTTTACTATGGCTATCGATAACCTACAATCTACGATATTCTTCAACGTTCAACGAAGTTCCTAGTCTTTGGAACTTTGGCAAGAATGGAGATACGTTCAGAATCTTTGTATTTCTTTCGATCGATCGTTAAATCTTAACGTTGCTTGGAACAAAGATAAAATCAATGTAATTACACTTGAGAAAGCCCAATGTCAGGAATTTTAATAAAAGTCTAAAGATACTGCAGCGTCACGACTAACGTACCGATCCCTTCTCGATGTGCCACACTATTAGTCTTGTTCTGATAAGACATCGGATAATCGGGGAGAAACGACCAAGCGAGGCAGAAATGCAAACGTCATAGATCGTCTAGTCCAGGGGTCTCCAAACTTTCCAGCCTTAGGGCCATACTGATTACTCCAGTAAGTTCCGAGGGCCAAAACCATATTATCATTGTTGCCGGTGGTAAAAAGTGAAATAGTCCAAAATCTGTCCGCGGGCCGAATGTGGCCCTCGGGCCGTAGTTTGGAGACCCCTGGTCTAGTCTCTTGTTTACGCCGTTTCTTCACAGTCTGGCATGTATGTAACGACCCGGCTGTGTTTGCAAAACCGAACTATTCCGCATGCAATATATAAAAGCGGATCGTTGAGCAGGGACGAAAGGTTGAAGACACTTTCCGTAAATCGGTTGGGGTGTGCCGGAGCAAGGAGGCCAGAAACAAAGATAGGAGAGAGAGAGAGAGAGAGAGAGAGAGAGAGAGAGAGAGAGAGAGAGAGAGAGAGAGAGAGAGAGAGAGAGAGAGAGAGAGAGAGAGAGAGAGAGAGAGAGCTAAAGAACAACAAGAAATTAGCTGCGCTTCGAAAGTTTGTTTGGCCAACTGCACCCCATGTCGTGTTTGAACTTTTCCTCGCTGTCTATCTCCTTCTCTTTCTCATTCTTGCAGCAACAAACTCAGCTGTCTGGCTCCTTTACCTACCAGCATCTTTGATCAAGCGCCTTATCGTGTAATTCTCGATGGGGCGCAGTTAGATTAAATTATATCCCCTCGCCCTCCTCGCGTTCACTCTCGCAGATGTGAATAGCAGACACGCTGTGCTTCCGGGGGCGCTATTTCGTTGTATAGAATTGGGATCGTTTAATTATTCGATGAAGCATCACCTGGTACTTCGTGCTTACAGTTTCTTGTTTGATCAAGGTCGATTCGTTTAGTTTACGAAGACGAAAAGTCAGAAGGGTCGTACAATTGGACTACATGGAAACTTAAATTTATTAACTTCATCCGGACTACGCGATAACTAATTTCTTTTTTGCGTGAAACTAATCGCAACGTCGAGTCAACGATAGGTACGATATGAAGTAGTAAAAGGAGATCCAGGCCAAGGATATAAAAGTGGAGAAAACGTGACAAGCTTTTTTGAATCAATTGTATTCCGGACTCGGGACTGAGGAAAATGGACAGACGATAAAGATCACGTGGCACCGATATAAATAGTACAATTGAAACGATCGGGATAAGAAAACCAGCGAGTAGTCGCCACATCAATCTATTCCAGTCGGTCAGACGCAGCTGCTCGACCATGACCCGCTTAGTATTATTTAGTTTTCATTACACCAGACGAGGTACCGCGTTTCCATAAAATAGTTATTAGAGTTCGCTAGTGTTTCAAGCGAATAAAAAACGGAAACCTTTCGGTATCAACGTGAAAAAATATATTTCACCGACGCTCCACTCGCCCGCGAAGCTTATCGAGCTCATCAAACATCCGACAGCTGTCCTGGATAACGAATGACCTAGAAAAAAAATTCGGACTCGGCACATTTCCAGCTCTTCTTGTCACTCGGACTCGGCTGCTTCTTTCGATGTGACCTCGTACTATGTATGTATTAAATCTTTCCATTACTCAGAGCGTTAGGGTTGTTGCTAAAATAATCAAACCTTGGAGATCTACATTTTTTATTCCAGACGGAAGTATGCATTTCACTGGCATGGCGCATATATTCCAGTTTCTACACGTGCCATGTTCTCCGGCTAAAGATGTCTCAAAAGAACTGGGTGCACAGATTCTGTGCATCGTAATCTCCATTTTTCTCCTAGATTGTATATATCAGGTGAGATTTCAGAAAGATAAAAACGTTTTAAAAAAATGTATGAGAAGCACGGTTGTATATATCGAAACACCACAAGATGGCTGCCGTTCCTACTATAATCGTTCATCCGTACCTAACTTCGGAGCGTTCACGATGAAGCGAGAGAAAGATCAATATTTGTATTATATATATATATTTTATTCAAAAGCATGTGAATTTTAATATGTTTGTTGCACATGAGAGATGTCGTTAACAACTAGAAATTAATAAAAACGCAACGCAATCTTCTAATCGCGTTTGTTGATTTAACTCTAAATACACGAGTGCAAAAATAATTGAGCGATTAAATAAAATAGTGTTATTAAAAATTATTTCGCTTTTTAAGCTTAAAAACATATATAGCAATTATAAAAATGCTGTAGAATGTCACATTGAACTAGCTTTAAAAAGTTTTCATATGAAAATAAATCTAGAAAGGACGAAGTAACTTCCGTTGTCATTTTAGTTAACTTTATATTTTAATTACAACAATTCATTTACCGCTGTCACTACAGTCGGGAGACATCTCCCGATCACTGCAACCGTCTTTTACATATCAAGAAACATGCTGGCGTCTGGACTCTGATTTTTAAAAAAATTATATACGATATGGACGTTTTCTAACGCAGAAGATGACGCTTTCCGACTGTAGTGACAGTGGTAAATTAATTGTTGTAATTTTGATATAAAGTCTATTAAAATGACAACGGAAGTTACTTCGTCCTTTTTAGATTTATTTTCATATGAAAACTTTTTAAAGCTAAAGTCCTGTTTATTATAGTTTTTTGCAGTCAGGAGTTGTTAAAATTTTTAATCTTTCATTCATATTTATGGTCATTAGATTTGACTCTCCAGCATTAGCTCCAGTATTAGCTGGAGAGTCAAAGTATGCTATAAAATATAATATAGTCATACGCTATAAAATATAAGAAATATTTTATCAGAAGGGCCAAATGGTAATTAATTATGTTTGATCATGACTGCAATCCTACCAGGATTTTTATGAGTATTGACATTACGTTAATTTTGAGATAAATTTGTCTCCAATAGTCAATAAAGTGTCGATCAACGCAATCGTGTTAATACTCGTACATTACTTCTGTTATTACAAGCTATCCAAAATAAAATGATGTTACGAAGCTCTCGAAATGTATTACTCATTTTTTAATATTTTTCATCCGGCATATTAATTTTCATATTAATTTATCAAACTGAATATAACATCGCTGCACAATCTACATATATGAATTTCAATATTCCATAAGGTATTCATGTTACAGAACTTGATTACACAACTTCTCCATTCGATTTAATCGAGTGAACGTAATTCGAGAATTTACGATATGTTACCAACTCGTTTTATATCAATAAAGTTCATTTTGATTATGCTACAAATACGTTTGATGAAACGCATACTTTTATCCATATAAAAATGTATCTTAAAAAAATTGTGAAAAATCGTAAAATATTACGCATCAAACACAACAGTCATCGGCAGGTGATCATTACTGACTCGTACATCCTGGATAGAAGGTTAGAGCTTGCAGACTGTGTGTCAATAGCTCATAGATGAATGAAAAAAAAAATGGTGCGCTCGCGGCTGATATAAACGAGAGAAAACGAGTGAAAAGAGAAACCAAGGTGGGTTTAGAGTGGGGATATTCGATTTTGCAGAAATAGGTCGCATGCGCCAGAGCGCCCAGCCATATACCCAGAACAAAGAGTTTTTGTGCGAAAGTGGAGCTGAAGCACACGCAAGCTCAAGCCGGATTCGACCAGCTGGGCGCCGAAACTGCTCCCGGCAGAATCTACCCATCCGCAGTTCGCGTTTGCAAATTGGCTCCACGTATCCAGCGTGATTTTTTTTTTTCTATTTTCATACTACTACCGCCCCGTCATAACAGTCCATGCTGGAAAACTTCTTCACAGCCCGCAATACCCTGACGAGTGTATGCACCGCAAAAGATTTAATGCGAAAGATTTTTTATAAAAACGCGACAATGAGAGAAACGAAATTCATTTGAAAAATTCTCTCTAGCGTCAGGGAATAATTCTGTGGTTGGGAAAAAAGGGAGAACCTCTCAGACCGCAAGAAAGGGGATAAAGAAGGAAGCTGCAAGTTTCATTGAAAATAAATTCCGCACGCTCATTACTGCGCGTATTCGTCCGCGATTTCTATTCAAACGGAAACACTGCGGCGTGCTGGCCACCGCTACGTACAATGGACTGCCGTGACGACGAATATTTCATTTATGGCACAGTTATTGGCATAAGCTCATTTATTGGCATTGATTTTAATAAATCTCATTTAATGGAGTAAGACACAAATATGTCTATCACCGTATTATTTAAAATTTCTAAAAAATGCAGAATCTCAAGTTGTAACGAGAAGCAAAACAAAATTCCAAATTAAGCACTCTCGGTCCCAATCTATAACATTATTATTAAATAAAACAATTTATATTTTCATTAATTGAATAAAACTTTTAGTTGGAATTTTATGGAATGTCAAGAGCTTTTCGAATTGCACATGTATGTACAAAATTATATTCTCACGCTCCTGCATAGTTTAAACGAGATACCAGCGTGCCATTCTCGAGAATTGCCGATAGAAAATTTCATTTTCATTTTACCTATGATGACCACAGTGCCCTATATTCGAAAAATATATATAGCGTACACCCGTCTGCAATACCGAAGGAATATCCAGCTCCAGAAGAGATTACCTTCACGGTAACACAGTCCCCCTTCCTCTCTCCCCCACCGCTTAAAACATAAAATCCGAACAAGGTAGGATTGTAGGTCAAATTTAAGTGGCTCTCATACACCCCGGTATTCTCGATGAAAAAAGGATAAAGTATTTCATATTTCAACACCCTATCGTTCTGTCTATATAACGCAGTGTATATAGACATCCTTGCATGTAGTAATGCACGTGGCAACATCGACAGTACTCTTGGTCGATTGGATACGAGGATATAGATACGAAGAGTGATTTTGTTCGGTGAGTTCTACTCAAATAAACATAAATATATGTTATTTACCTTTTCGTGCATTATACTATTTTGTACTCCATACGATCGTGTGGTCTACTTCGGGATTCCACGTGAATTTTTCTTCGACCCTTTTATGCAACGCACCTCTTAAGAACCAAATTTCGATTCTTACCTGAAACATAAAAAAAACACAGGGTTGGTTTAAAAGATTCAAGTTAGCAAGATCAATTTGCGAAAAGTATGCAGAGTGATATATGTTTTAAAGTTTAGGCAGATTTTATGTTGGTGGGGGGGGGGGGTGTTGATTCACAGATTTCGAAAGAAATCGAAAGAAAACGTGTTTGATTTCTCGATAAAAAGAAATTTTTATCATAAATCTCTCGCTCTTGGTTATTGGTAATGATGTTTTGATCATGATATAAATATATCGTCAATCTAAAAATAGATGAGACATATAAAAATTTTGTAGAAGTGATTGTTTTCATTATAATTTTATGATTTTTATCAATTCAACTATTGAATTTTGTTTTATATTCGGTTGTGGGAATGTTTTCACATGACAACGTTGCAAACAATTTATCGAAGTGAATTTTATCGATAGAAAAAAAACATACTTTTTTCCGGAAACCTGTGGATACTTCGCCCCCTCTCTTCGCCCCCTCTCCATCTCACTCCACCTAAACTTAAATCAAAATAGAGAGCAGTTAATGGAAAATTGCTTATGACTATTCGAACATATTTAGCACTCAATATCGGCGAAAAATAGCTGCTACAGTTCGTAAAACCGAATAGCAACATCAGGTTTTAATGGGAAAAGCACGGTGCGTTGACTGCGTCAACTAACCAAAGGCCATGTGAACAGGAAGTTAACAGCTGCGAATGGTTACCGCAGTTCTCTGCCTCGACTCGTATTATTCCAATGCTGTTCCTATTTAATTTCTTCGGTTCTATGTGGTTACAGAGTACCCTGAAATTTCCCGCTATAAACATATTTCCTGTACTAACTTCTCCTTTTATCTTAGCAGTCTGCGCAGCGTACATACGAAACTTATAATAACTTCTACGAGAAAGTAATTAATTGGAAATTATAAGCTGTGAAACAACAAAGATATTATCCAAACTGGATTTCCGTTAAACGAAATTATAGGTATTTGTAGCTGTTTTGTCGCATAGGACGAATTTATGTTCATTATATGTAAAATTGTAAAATTTCTAAACACGGTGTTTTTTCTTTGAACCTCCGACCATCTCTGGGTGTCTTAGACCTTCCTAATTCGTGACAAAACATTATCTGCAAAGCAGCCGGGTTTTTTTTTGTCTATAATATAATAAAAGCATAAAAAAATAATTCTTTGAAATCAAGAAAAACTAATTCGTGAAACGGGTCATTTATGAGCTCTAATATCTTCTTCGGGTTCGCGAATTGTACCTTCAGTTACTGTGCAAGGTTACTCGCGGGTCAGCGTCTAGCGCGAGCCCTTTTTAACCGGCTTAAATCATCGATGCGCAGAAAGCATCTTGCCTCCGCTTATAACCGCTCAAATTTCATTCAACGTCTCGGGAAAAATCTCCTCTTGTTTGTCTCTCGAAAAATCAATCAGCTCACTCAAAACGCTTAGAAAGTCTAAGACACACCCATCTTTTTTAGATTTTGCAAACATAGAACTTTTGAATGTAAGTCTAAGAGCTACCACCGTAAAGAACAGTCGCATCATGAATTCACTACGTGCACCGTTACGGTAGACTCATATTAAGGGCAGTAATTCAAATTTTCAATAAAATTCAACCTTGTTATAACATCTTTATTAATATTAATTTATAACAACTAGAGTGAAATCGTGTATATATCTGTTGTGTTTGGCTTTGAATGAACAATATCATTGCTCAGTGTAAATCATATTTTAAGCGTGAATTCAGGCCTTACAACACTGAACGGTTGTACTTGTACCGCAAACTTCCGGCGTACAGAATAAGAACAAGTGCCGGAAAATAATGAGATTGTGGATTAACAACGTTGTCGACTCTATATATTCATTGAATTGTCTATATTTTCACTGTATCTAAGATAAAAACGAAAAATATGTAACGTATTCAAATCTTAAATTAGATAAATCTTAAATAGAAGCTTTATCCACTTTGCTGTATATAGTTCAATAATTTACATATTATTGATATTTTAACCTTTGAATTTAAGAGGTTATCTTATAAAGATAATTAAGATAGACATAAATGTGTTAATACTATGGGTACTTATTAATGTTTATGACATTGCACGGGATTCTATATGCCCTCATTTTCCACAGTGGTTTCATACCGGAGTCTTGGTGGGTTTCATAGATGAAAATTATTTGTTGTGGGATTCCCATGTGGATTCCTAGGTGGAAAGTTACAACTTCGATACCCACGTGCAATCCAAGGTAATAAATCATTTCTGCCTGAGATACACGCCTTAGAAAATTTCAAATTCACTACAAATTTATCGATTTGTATTTACGTTTGTATTTCTGTTTATTTAGTATCATTTAATTGAATTTTTTTTTCAATTTCTTCAATAAAGCAACAGAAATGAGAACAAACTATGAAAGTAACAAGATAAAATCATAACTTCGACTAGACTCAACCACAAGTTCTGTCAGTACCCTGTTCTATCGATTCAATAGCTGTCAAAAATGCGTCAAGATCCAACAGTCTCGCCCTTGAGAAAAAAGATCCATCTTCGTCTTATTGTTGAGGCCTAACGCTGTTTCGATCTCTCCTCTCTCTATCTCTCTCCGCTGCCTCTTGTTCTCGCTTGTTCTTCTTTTCTTAAAGTTTTCTCACGGTACCACGGATCCCCTCGGGGCTGAAGCGAAAATAGCAACACTTTCATCGCTCTTCTTCGTTTGTTGTACTACGACGAAAGAAATGAAAGCGAGTGGTAGGTACGAAAAAAAAAAAGAAGAACAAGAGGAAGTTCGCTTCACTGGTGGACTGATTGATCGCGTTATACCTCGGGGACAACAATCCTAGGGGGTGCGCTACTCGGTGACGCTTTTTCGTTGTGAAAAACACAAACAGTAGAGTTTCTCTACTTACTTCCAACCCGAAGCAGGAATACTGCAAACTAATAATAATCATTTTTTAAATACTTGACATCGGGATGCTACCGTGTCTCTTGATATTGATGTAGCCATATATATATATATATATATAAATGGCACTTACTGCACCATTATTACCCGTTATCCGAGCTGATATCAAAAGCAACTATACGCGCTCTTGAAATCTAAATCTAATCTATGTATATATGTATATTCATGTGGTCGGTATCGGATTTCGAATATAGCAGACTGAGATTGCGATCAATCGCTCGCTCATATCGTTTTGGCTCCGTAGCTCGATTCAAACCCACCCCGGAACATACGCTTTACGACACAAATTGCATAAACATTTTGCGCATGGATATCGCTTTTCCAGTACTGATATTGGCTTCTATTCCTGTAGCATTCGGCATACGACATATATATATGTACATCTGTACGTATTATTAAAATTTGTGATTCAATACAAATCGAACGAACCAGAACCACCGTCACGCAGTCACCAGGACGTTAACCTAGAGAATGTACTATAGACATTACATGTAAAGCTTTTCAAGTCAAGTAAACCGCTTTATTATCGTTAAGAAATTATTTTCACTTGGTACACGAATAGAGGAAAGTTTGATAAATAAAATGACGAATCTGTTATCGATTCGATCGTTTACTAAAAACTCTAGAAGTTTTCCTCTACTTTCTCCGCGGTAACCAGTGATTTATTCGCGAATTGATCGAATAATATGTTACACTAGGTCCCCTCGTAGAGTGAAAAACTATGGGCTGAATATGGAAGCAAACCATATTACTGCATAGCAGTAATATGGGTGACCTGCCCTTATAGACACACTGGAGTGCGATCTAGGGTGGAGCCGAAAAGTGTTGGGAACCTGCCACGTTTCCCATCGCTCCCCCTAATTCGATATTCGATTATTATCGGAGTAAATTTAATTAAAAGCGAAAGGGAGGGATAGCGCCAAGGTCAGTCGACTACTCTTCCTTGCTTGCCATTGCCCGACAAGTTTTTGAGTTTCCCCCTTTTGGTGCAGCTCATAAATGGGAATTTTCGGTTAATTCCGGGTTTTCAAAGGACATAATCCGTAGAGTAATAAAACGTAGTGTTGGAGTAAAAAACGTAACGCATATTTTGACACGTAACGTGGCAGAAAAGGTATTGGTATTAACTAACCATCAGACCTTACGATTCCCTGCAGAGGACAATCGAACTGAACTTTAACTGGAGTTACGTAAAGGTCACCCATGAGAAAAATAATAGCAAAACGTATCGGGCGAGAGATATTGATACCATTAGCCAGTAACAGTACAAGTTACGGAACTAAGACGAAAAATAAATTCATCCCTAGATTATAAAAAAGAACTGTAAGGAAGTAGAAAAGCACCCGAAATATTTCACGCAGCACTAGAGTCAGCAGAATAGTAAGATAGAATAGTTGTTTCAGGAGTTCTCACTCTCATTTCTCAAGGTACTTGGAAAAAAGAAGGAAAATCCCTCTTTATAAACGACTCACTTTCTTATACCTCAGCTCCGTATTCGTTCTGCTCCGACCTTTAGCCACTTCTTTCACGAGCGCCATCTGTCCACGTTGTTTTTATTCGTAACGAAACACACATGGAATTCCATGTGGCAGTCTCTTCAATGGTCTGCGTAAGACAATTGAGTCCTGCGAATTTTGGGATTGCTCTCTGCTGTCTATAACGAGTGCTCGACTTGCATGTTCCGACGGACATCGACTAACTAAGTGGTGTGATCTCATCGACGAAATTTACCAATGTTAAGAGAATGGTCTGGATGAATAAACAGTGCTTAAGAGAATTTATATCAAGAGAGACAAATATTTCTTAGAGTGAACACAAAAACCAATGTATTTAATTTCAAATGATTTTCATATATTTGATGCGAACACTGAAAAAAGCGTTTCTTCACTATAACGAAATATATTTAATTGTCCCGTTATTTAAAATATTTTCGTAATAAAATCTTATACCAAAGACACTTTCGCCAAACGAACAATTTATTTGAGCAATTTGTTTCTCGTAACTCATTCGATGTTTCTTACCATTGAAGAACGATTTGTAGCAATGAGATTAAATGCAATTGAAACGACTTTAGATTTGTTAATAATGATAAAATATAATTTTGACATAACTCTTGTATCATCTGAGCAAATAGATATTAATTAATAATTAACAAATTTTTTAATAGATTTGTTAATAGTTACCAAATCTATATTTGAGACCACCGTCCATTTGGTGGCATGACTATTATTTTTATTAGAGTGATAAATCTAAGCGACAATGTTATTGACCAAATTATTATTATTATTTTATTGTCAATCGTCGTCCTTTAGCGGATGAGTTCGGTCTTGCCCAACCTCGACGCCATCATGCCACATTTGTGTCTTTGTAATGTGAGTGAGTTGAGGGTAGGCTAGTATTGCATAAAAAATGAGAATTTATCATGATTATCGATGGACAACCTTAACGATGTACTCGTTGCATGTGGCCTGCGTGTAGAATCGAAGTGACCGATTGAATGTAAGTATGGAAAATATTAATTGATATAAGCATTTTTAATAGCTCTGTTCAACCTCTTTTCAATGAAATCGATCTGGTAGCACATACAATTGCCGTACAATACGTACAATACGTACAATACGTACAATTCTCTCAGTCTAAGATTTATTCTCTTCAATGTATTACAATAGCGACTATGAATAAGCATTTTTATTAATATTAAGAGTACATTGAACCAACATGATGTTCATAAGACCTTAATAAAGGAACATTTCATTGAAATATATCTTTATTAATTGTTAATTAATAATTTTTTGTGCCTATTCAGAGGTTCAAATAAACGATTTGATTACTCCAACGGAATATTCATTTCGCCATATCCAACTTTACGAGTTGTTAACAGTTAATAAATCTTAGTGTCCAGAAATCAACTCTCTTCTCAGTGAAGGGAGATCTTAGTTTCTTGATAGGAACGTGCTGTCATGGATTCAAGATCGCCTCGTGCGAAAAGTAGACAGACTAATCCTTGACATACGTCAGAGTCACGGTGAGCAAAAGCGTGTGGTTTACATCATGGGAAAGAAAGACGGTAGCTCCTGCCTTTCCACGGTGTCCTTAGCATTTCTACTTTATCGTCTCTGTCTCTGACGCGTGCGTGTGTCAACCGATTCGACAAACTTTCGGCAAGCTTTGTATTAAATCTCCTGGCCGTTAAGATAACGATGAGATTCGTCAGGGACGTCGTGATAGGCTGTGTATCCTGATATGCAACCACACGTAAAGACGAAATGAGCCTAAGTGTCTCTTACGAGCCAACTTTTCTCTTCTTCTGTTCCCACATTTATCCAGATCGTTCATCCCTTCGATCAAGAGTCAGCAGGCGCGTCCGAAATCTCTGTATCCCTTTCTCGTACTCCTGAGCCGGTTTCCGGTCTTCATTGTCATTTCTCTTCGTTCAAGCCGCCCCCTACCGCTAATACCTTCCGTAACTTTATTTAACTCATCCGGTGGCTCCCTCGACCCGTTGCATCAGTTAATTTATTCATTGAACCTTCTATTTCAAAAAGAAGGATTCGCCTACACTCAGTTTCGTGTTCGTAAGGATTTTAACGTATTGCGTTAAGGTGCTCCACCAAACACCACGTTAGTTTCAATTATTAGGATCAATCGCATCGCATCAAAGATGTAAGGCTCCGACCCTCAGCTGCACAATATCGTCAACTATGTTAACGAAATAGCTTACGCCTATGGAAAATAGATGCAGCTGCAGATCAGGACAGATATATTCGAAATAGTAACTACTTCTGAACCAAATATCACTCATTCATCACTTACCGACGAAAAAAAAAGGAATCTTTTCTGCGGGTAATAATTACCTTAATTCTAGCTTCCGCATAAAGGAAGTGGTATACAAATTTTCAGTTATAATACCCCGAGAGCTTGGAAATTTATCAAGTATTTCCCAATAGTTTCGTTGCCCAGCAACATGTGCGTCAAGTTTGGCAGATCAAGATCGGGAGCGTGCACAATATGATTTCTCGACATTTTGAGACATTTTAAATACCCTGACATCGAAATTTCAAGAAAATTTTTCTTCACGAAAACACAACTTTCTCTATAATAAGCAAAAATGTTAACAATATCCTCCCTAAACAAAACTGCAGAAAGAATATTAACATAACCACATTTATGACTCTACCGTTCATTTCTCTACCAAAAAATATTTTCTCCACGATTTAATTCTCGATAACTTATCTCTCGTAATAAAATTCTATCGTATTACAACTCTACTAGAAGCGAAAAAAATTATTATGTCGGCGACGAAATAATTCTACCATTATTAAGACAATCTCTATCATTATACAACTCTATCGTATTACTTATTTGTCAGTTGGAATCTTAGCAACAGAATAAATTTCAGGTGGTTAAAAGTTAATGATAAGTGTTCCCCTGTAAAACGGGCTGTTGTTCTCTCTAGTTCCCTCCCGGAGATCAAATAACGCTAATATAGTTCTCGCGATCCTGATGTTTTACCCGGAAAGCCTTAACATCAGTTTTAGAAGACCAGAGAGTGGCAGAGTTGTAAACTTGTAGACCAGTATTACGAAGAAGTTTTATAACAAAAAAGATGTTTCCGGAGAAGCTTTAATAATTGTAGAGTTATTTCGTGGCAAAGATATTAATTTTATTCGCTTCTTATAGAGTTGTATTGTGGTAGAGATGTTTTCCTGGAATTTAATCATGGCATAGACGTTTTCTGGTAATTATATTAATGAAAAGGTTATGAATGTGCAATTTTCGCATATATGCGTAAATTGGAACATGTGATCAAAAGTAGAAACAGCGACAAAGAGTAGAAAATACGTATATGCATATTGTAGAGAACCTCATCCATCAATTGTTTAGCCGAATGTTCAAATATCGAATTCCAATGATTTAAATTTTAAACATAAAATACATCTGTGTCGCTACGAATCACCGAAACTTTTACAGTTCAAGAGCATATCAAGGATATGTGTTACATTGCAACTGTGCACTACTGGTTCCGAGTTCGGCAATAAATATCACGCTGTCTCTTAAAATGTACCCTTAGCATATATTTTGAAGTACCACTAGTATATATGTAATATATACACATAAGGAGCGCCCTTATGTCAAAGCACATCAGAACTCAACGAAAGCTACCCTCGTTCTCCACGGTATTTCCATGCTTGAATATGCCATGTCGTCGTCGTTGTCGTCATCGTGAGACGAGGCTCGAAATGTACGCGCGAGTATAGCCTCGCCCGACTCGATGTCATGTTTACGAACGACGAATTTGTCAAACAAGTACAGCCAGTAGCAATGGAAACGGTGCTTCGTTCTCAAGTAAGAGCTTGCCATTATCCATGTGTATACATATCTCTCTTGCACTCTACTTTCCAAGGCCAACCAACTCCCCTAGCACTCCTCCTTGCTCTCCGACTATACTCTGTGTACCTATATACACTGTATTTCTAACCTCACCCCTATTCTATCACGCTCTCGTTCTTCCCTGATCCACCAAGTCCGCTTGCCATCAAAAATCGTTACGCTTCGCATCTCTATTCAGAAACGAATGCGGCTGCAAGTCCGCCAGCCTCTTAACGTCACCTTCTCCCAATGTGCAAGTTTCCCGTGGTATATACTCGAAAGCGAGAGTTTTCCTCCTTCAGCTTTTCCTAACCCGCTTTTCGCTCTTCCCCGAGGGTTGCAAGATTCACAGAGTTGTCGTGTTGATGCCAAACTCTCTTGGCCAGGACCGAACTGCCGACGACGCCCTGTCCCAAACTCCTCGACCAAACGCCTTTTACTGTATAGTTTCTGTCACTGCTCTTCGCTGCGAGCAAGAGGGCGAAAACTTAACTCCGAGTTTTGATTGAATTACGAAGACCCGAGGTATCATGGTAATTGCGAGAAGTTACGGGACTGTTGGTGTTCTTGGAACCTTGGGAGAACGCGAGATGTTCCTCATCCTTTACCACCCCCTGGCTACTCCGGCACTTATTCCTCTCCAATTTTGACTGAGCTCTTCCTTATTCCACGTACCCTATGACCCCCGGGAGTTCCTTGTTGTAATCCACCTAGAATCCCGACAAAACGAATCCGAAGGCGAATTTGGAAATTCAATTTGAGCGTCGCTTCCAAAGCAGAAGAATAATAAAGAAATAGTTTATATTCGTCATTCGAGAAAAGTTAAGGAAACAAGGTATAAGAGGTGAATGAATTTCGGGTCTTCGGAGCAAGAAAGAAGGGCTTATAAATTTCTAAAATTCTGGATCAATGTTTAAACCATCTATCATCGACAAGAAATAACCAATGACAGACCCAAGTTTAGAGGGCTTGTACAAGACACGAAAGAAGTGTCCGTAATATTAGGGTTGTTCTATCCAAGCAACAGAGGACAAAGAGAGTACAGTTGGAAGCAGAGAATCTTTCACTTTTATTCTCATTGGAACTCGTCGGTGGAGAAAAAGTCAAGAGAATTTCTATTATAAAATATCGAGTATGTTGGGTAAAAGACTTCCGGTGTTCAATTCGAAACTACCAACGGCCTCGTTCTCCAACACCGGAGGCCGAACACACTTCGTCGTGGTATATCGCTAGCGAATGCACCTATAGGCGCGCTAGTGTTTCCGTTCTTTTCTCTTTCACTCTACTGCCTCGCAGTTTCCCCTTTATCCACTCCATATTTGTTTCTATCTCCCTCCTCGCTGTTCTTTCTCTTTATTCCTGGTTCTATTTTTCTCTTATCCTCTCGTTGCTCGCGAACTCACCCCTTTTGTATCCCCTTTACTCCGTCCCTCTGTCAGGCCACTCCTCTACTGTCACCCTCTCTACCTCTATTCCCCTGCCACGGTCACCCTCTGGCCTGCAATTTTTTGTCCTCGACCCATCTCCCGCTTCCTTTGTTCCGCGAACATGCGTGACCGACGTTACCCGGACAAGCTGCTCATAAAACACTTGAAAAACGAGGCATCCGGCGTGTGTGTGAGATGTGTTTTCCATACTGGACTTCGGTCAGCAGAGCGAATGCCATAGCTGAAGTATCTAGATATTCAACCGAACCTTCTCACACACAATCGAATTACATCACTAGCCCCTCTCGCTGCATTATTAAATCCATACAAGCATTTTCTCATGGCTGAAATACGATAGCACCGGATCCGCTCTATCCTGTCACGGTGAATATAGCTGGATATATGACGTCTCATACTTGGCGATATCGAACCGCCTCTTTTATTATTACTTCGGGGAATAGAAGAAATGTTAGTCCGTTTATATAATTTTGGAATTACTATTGTTCTTTGGATAAAGCTCAATTCACTTTCCCAGCTTGTATTCTACGTATATTTTCGTCTCTAAAGTACGATTCTTCAATTGTAATTACAATGACCCCGAATTATCTCGGAATGTTGATAATACGTGGTACATATTATTATTTATAAACCATGCTCTTAGCTCAAGCAGAGTTTAACAATAAATAACAAATACTTTAATCATTCGGTAAAGCTTCTTTCGACAGATACAGATGTTTCATCGTTATATCTATTTTTTGTTCGATTGATGATTATCTCGGTATTGATTTCCTCAAAGCCTGCCTGTCAGACTCCAAATCCAGATCGTCGTTACATCTGTCAAAAAATGGTGACCATTCCTCTTGGGAACGAACGAATGGGTGATATCACGTTATTCTCTCGAGGAAGCTAACGGGACGGTAGACTACACGGTCCCGGGACGCCTCCAGAACCACAAGCTTCCAAGCATCGATCATTGCAGGACGCTTTTCCACGACATAAATGTGATAAAACGAGGAAAGACCGTGGGTGGTAATCACGCGACATAAAGGTGCACTCCGAGTCCTTCGTAAAGTCGTAACGCATTGCACTCGGGAACAGCTTCTATCTCTGTTCCGCTTTAAGCCCCATTTTTTCGGTCTACTCTCTCGGCTGTTCCCTGAATTCTTCTTTTTTTCTCCAGTCTTCTTGTCTCTCGTTTTAGGTACATCACACTTGTACACCGGTAAGGGATGTTTATATCGTCGTGCAATTAAGCATAAGGGGAAACCGAGTGGAATGGCAGTAGGGTTTAATGAAATATTGTCCTCCCGTCTCCATTTAAGAGATGACAAATGTTCAAACATTAAAATATATTTTACAAATAGCAATAGATACCGCTAGGTCCCACGAGCTTCACGAAGTCAGTCTGGATTTACCGATGCATGATTTTACTTTGAAATATAACAATAAAGGAATTAATGAAAATAAAAAGTTATTATATTTATATTTATAACATATATTTTTTATTATTAGATGATTCTACTGCATTCAACGTCCAATCATTGTATACTTTGACTCAGGTTTATAACAGAAACATCTCCCGCCAAAAAATGTATTACAAAAAACATTTTTTATACGTTCGAAATGAATTCTACGAAAAATGGAAAATGTCAATCTTGCAAAGGGTTCCCTCATCCAGCTACAATAAAAATTTCATTCCCCCGTCGTCTCTTCCGATGATATTGTAGTAGATCTAAGATATCCTGTGCTGGTATTTATCTCCCACCCGTCTATGCTCGTTAATTCTCGATTTTCGTTGAAACTTCTGATCTTTTGTTCGGGACTGAACGACAGGCTCTCAATAAAGGAAGAAAATAATCGAAAGGAAGAAACGAAGAATTCGGTTCGTCGCTCATGACCTGTCGAAAAGATTTCTTAGACGTGCTGGAGTGGTGTGCCCGGATAGCCCCGAGAGAATACTGCACATTGAGAATCGAATGGAAAGGAATTTGAAGAGGAAAAATCCAGGTCGTCGATTCCTTATTTCGCAGAGAAGCATGCGAGTGGGACGGCCCAGTGCTTCGAACCAATTTCATCCTTTCGGACATAATTCCCGTCCAGAAACGTGACTAGTTTTCTGAAGTACTCGGGTTTACACTGTCTTACGACCTCACATGGTGCAAGGAAATCGTTCTACCCTTTAATAGATCTTATTTACACCATTGCGAAGAAATAACTAAGTACAAACGTTCTAGCTAGACGCTGAATTTCTCTGCGACAAGCAGATTTTTCAATAGTTCGCCAGAACCCATATTTTTTCCTTTGCTTCCTCAGAGAAGCAGCTTTGTTTTCCTAAAGAAAAAAAAACCAGTGACGTGTCGGTACCTTGTAACTTTCTAATCGAACGATCTAGTGATCTACCGAAGTTTTAAAATTGGGAATAAGCTTCGAGGAAACAGCTTTAAATGTTCTACTTTTTAACCGCCGGGTAACTGTAGAGTCCTGCCCTCCGACGGTGACGTGTGGTACTATGTTGAAGTGAATATGCTTAAATGTAGTACCACGCGAGTGTATGTATACGCGTATGTGTGCTTAGCGAGAATCGATTGAGTGATTCAAACTTTATGAGAATTCGAAATGAAGACGATTAATGTCAGAAGTTCCTGTAATTTCTTGAAACGTTTAAAAAATATATTGTAAACTAGAACGTTGCATATTGCTTCCTTAGTATTTACCACCATTCATAAAGTTTCCTCTGTGAGGAAGCCAACATCGATAAACGTACTTTCTCATAGAGATGATAACTTTGCGAAAAGCGGAAAATAATGAGGAAGCAACGTGCAAAGTTCTACTTTGTAGAATTTTTTAAACTGAGAACGAATCGTTACGATAATAGTTACATTTTATAATGAATTTAAACATTTTTGTCCGCCGATAGGGCCCGGGCTCTTTTGAATTTAGTTTCATAATCCCAAATCCCTAAACAGCGAAACAGCACACGCCCCATAAATAAATAAAAATTCCTTAGGAGAAAACAAAAGCATAAAGTCTCAAATGTACACCAAATTGGGCATTCTCCTAATGTATACTTGAGCTATGTAAGTACATTGCATTACGCCGTATCCTTCCTGCATTGTTATGTGTCACTACACGTGGCTTTAAACGTGCAAGTTACAATCTCTAATGTAGTTAAAGCTCATCTGCAGTAGACGGGGTTAAGCGCACTACAGTGTAGCACCACAATGTGGTAAGCCTTGGCCCCACCACTGTGGGGGCGCGAACGGGGTAATAATTTTAGCACTCCCGGTGCAGGGTCGACGAAGCAGTGCATGTCGTACATGCGGGTAGTTCTTACGAGGAAAGAGCTGGATGCCAGATAAGAGATACGGCCGGCGGTTACACCGGAATACCGGTTGAAATTATTTAACAACCGAATAATGAATAGAAGTTGCCTCTTGCTGTTCCCTTTTACATCCCAGCTCCATTACCGAGTACTGTGCGAGTCATCTCGCTTTTTCCACGTGTCTCAAACTGGAAACACGACAATGATACCTAAGTGTATATCCACAAAACCAGACACGAGAGCAGGAAAGAGATTCGTAGCTGGCATAAACACAAAGTAACAGAATACGCGAAGATAACCACGCAAGAGGGACGAGTATATAAGAGAAAATCAGGTTGAGAGACTACAGGGAATATGACAGGACAAGCCACTTTCCTGCTTTTCCTTTGTATTCAATTCAGCGTGTCAGGTTACCAATGATAGAGGCAAAGTGGACGGAGCCAAAGAGGAATAAGCGAAGAAAGAATGCAGTGGAGAATTTGGGCATATACTATATATATATAATCATCTCCTTCTTTTCTAACTCTTCTTACACAACTCCTCTTCAAACAGGGATTTTCACCCCTGTAGCTCGGTTTTCGTTTTCACATCTTCTCCCGGCGGTACTAGCGACAGCCGGACATTGTACGTGAAACTCCCACGGACGTATAGTATCTGCGTAGATATATCCACGTGAACATCAGTGCAGAGTGTCTATGCTCTATAGTTATAAGCAGAGCATTGGCATAGTAGCCACAGAGAACGGGTAGCTCGTACTGTACCATCATCGTCACCGAGACACGAGGTTTAACGAGTCTCCAGTGCAGGTTGCCACCGCACGTTGCTACAAAAGCTCGACAAAGGTTTACCCTCGCATTGTGCAACTCGGCGTGGACCGATAATGGTCCCGATGCCCAGAGAGGAAGGGATTCGTGCCACACGAATCGGTCCTTCTCACTCTAGCCCTTTCTCTCCTCTTTACTTCCGCGTCGCTGCGTTGTCCGCTTTCCTCGACCAACATCAAACCAGGAAGCTTCCTTGCTACCTCCTCGTCTCTCTCTCTCTCTCTCTCTCTCTCGTGCCTTTACAATTGTATGCTATATCAGCTACTATATGATTCGTTGTAATTAGAGCTCGATTACGAGGATCCAGGAACGATCAAGCTCGTTAGTTGCTGTTAGCTTTTAGCGCGCAGCCGAGAAGGGCACAGAAATGCCTTCGTTCCAGATTACTATCGGTATCTGTCGTTCTATAGATGCCACAACTGAATTGTAGCCTACCACCAATCCACGATGTTTCGATTGTCCTACTACACTGGCCTGCACCAGCGTCAAGATACTATATTCCTAATGGTAGCTGGATTCTCGAATTTTCTGATATCGATATAGTTATCGGCGATTCACCCTGAAATCGACGGCAACTTGAATCGACAATGCGATTAGAGAGCTTCCGATCGATCGCTCCCTCTCTCATCTGGACTTGGCGAAAATCTACGGTGATCAGACGAGCCGCTTAATTTTCAGTGTCTACGACAACGAATGTTATTTGCGATTGGATACGGAGGTTAGGCTGATTATCGATTGGATCGTCATCAAGATTCGTACTCTAACAATTTTTAGCGGTAACGATAAAAACTGTATGTTCCTCAGGATTGGAGAGGATTATGAATTTAAATTCGGTATTTACGTCGTAATTTTGTAGGAGGTATGGTTTATTCAGTGCTATCCCTATATTACCCTTCACCGTACTTACAATGTTTTACATGATTTCGATGATTTAACGTAGCTTTTACAAATTTCTCTCTCAAAATATCCTTAAAAGACGATTAAATTTATTTTTGCATCCATTATCCCTCAAGCTTCTTACCCTGTGATTTTATTTATGTCAGAACGTCGGACCGATGCCTAGGAGGACAGCCCAGAATTTCTCACCTCCCTTGTATTTCGTGGAAGCCGAGACGATGACATTGGATCGCGAAAGCGGAGCAGCGCGTATATAACATCGTGAATCGATTTTAAAGCTCTCTCGCCCGAGGCTCCACAGCTGCCGATGGAAACTCTATATCGCTCACAAGGATGCTAGCCAACAACTCTTAGCGCCGCTCCAACACCCACCGAGACTTGCTTAGTTATCGGTGTTCGATCCTGCTGCTTGGTAGTGATGTCGATGCCGCCTCTATGCACCTGCTAAGGTCTGATGCTCGCACTATAAACTCGACGAGACTTACCATCACTCGAGTTACCTCCAACTTCCGTCCCTCTCGGTTCACCCTGATTTCATCCACGTCTCTTCGACGTCCTCCCATCGTTAATTCCATGTTCCTTGACGCTGTTCACTCACCCTCACACCGTATTTTGCTTTAAGTTCTCGTGTCTTAGGCTATTAAGCGCATAAGACGAGAAATGTAGAGACTCAATTGCACCGAACTGCGTACTCGTATCACTACCATACCCCTGTGTTGTTTACGCAGTCATGCGGCAAAGTGGTTTCTCATACCCAACAAGACCAACAGAATGTATTCCCTCCTCTCTCATTCGTTTTATTTCCTTTCTAAACTAAGAGACACGTCAGAGATTTTGAATAGGAATTCACCAACGTGACTTCCAGAGACATCCAGTCAGTGTGAAGAAATAACTAACATTCACAGCTGAGAAGGTTGATCGTCGAGTATAAAAGAGGTCGACAACCTCGTAAAACACCAGATATCTGGTCCCATGTTCTCATAGAATTCCTATTACTTTCACGACATTTCACCATTATACTCAGACTCATCGGTAGTCAGTAAAACTTGGACAGTCACGTTAGCCTACCTTCAAATGATGACAAGGATACCCAGACGAAAAAGAAGCACAAGCTGAGAAACCTGAAGCAAGCTTTCAAGGGGTCAACGACATCACAAAAGTTGAAAGTTTATGGTTCCCGAGATCTTCCAAAAGGCCGAATTGGCAATCGTAAAAATGTATGATCCCTCGTGCCATTTGGTTGCGACGTCGCTCACCGATAAGGCTTATCGTCTTTCAAAGCAGTACGATTAAGTATGAATGTCTACCGCCTCTCTATAGAAACTGGAGAATAACCCATCAGACCAGATAAAGTAATGAAATAATTTTACAATGAAAAGGTGAGGGATTCCTAAGATCAAAGACTCTTTGAGCCGTCTCGTGTCATGCAAATTTTTTAATTGCCATCTAAAAAACAAAGAAGATAGCACAAATACGTTGTAGCAAATTCAAATTGTAATATCTCCGTTTACACTTTACACGTGATAAACAAATTTTGCAAGTGTTACAAGATTGAGAACAATTAATTGTATCTGCTAAAGAAAATCTTGTACTGAGATTTGCTTGAGACTTGCCGGAGTAAAAAATTGTCTGTATTACATCTTGACAAGATCTGATCCGACCCAAATGTAACGCTTTTCTACTATCATTGGGACACACCAACGATATATTCGTGGAAAAAAAAACATATAGAAAAGATTGAGCAAGGGTTTAACGAAATGTAAGACTTTATTTTCCAAATATCTGACTGCTCCATGAATATTAATGTAGTATCGCATGAGCACAGTGAATAGCTGGAAGTTTAAGCTCTCTCAGATCCACCAAGCGAAAAAAGTGAGGAGGGTAGCTAAAGCAGAACTCCCAGGGTAAATAGTAATATGCTCGTGCGGGTTTGCGCAGTTGGAAGCCGACGAAGGGATATGGCGGCACAGCTTGACTGGAGGGATGTAGTGTGAGCATTGAAAAATAGAGAAACGAGACAGAAAAAGGTATAAAGAGAGTCGGATGGTTCGGAGTTCTGCGAAGTACCGGCTACTGCAGTATCGAGTAAATCCAGAAAATTCCCGTTTCTATTTGTTTTCCCAGGATTCTCGGGTTTTCGCGGCATCAATGTGTGATTCGCACGAGAACAAGCAGTGGTAGCGGAGCAAACCGAAGTATAACAGACGCGAGCTCAGCAAGTGGAAGGAAGCCACGGAGTGAGAATATCCAGAAGATAGCAGGCAGATAGATAGAATCTCTCGGTGGCTGTGGCCAAGCAAGCGTGCAACAGAAACTAAGCCAGAAAGACTCAGTCGTCTCGATCAAGATCTCTCTCTCTCTCTCTCTCGTGTGCACTCGGCCAGCTTTTTTTCTCGTTCTTCTACCTTCTTCTTCGTCCTTGTCGAATGTAAATCCGGGGTATGTGGTGCGGCATTGAGAGATCGTAATCCCATGATCCTCGCACCCGTTTCCTCGTTGAGGTATAGTGGTCTCCGGGCTTCTTCGATTCTCCAATCCGTTCCATGTGACCTTTCCGTCTCTCGGTGCACTAAAGGGTTGCTCCGGTTGACGTTCTACATCTCGAAAGGTTTTTTTTACGACAACAAAGATTAAAAAATATTTGTAAAATACTTTCATCTCGACACAAATAAATGTCGATCCTAGCGACAACTGGTTTAAGCAAACACTGAACGTAGTTGAAACCGTTCATTTGCATGAATATTTATTCATAGCGAATTAAAGTTAAAAACGCGAAGAATAGCGAGGATGCATTCAGAAGCAGCGAATTGAAATGAGTAACGAAGGAGACATTGTTGTTCAATCGGCAAGTTTGTGAAATCATCTCTCTCGGTTGCTTCCTTGCTTGCTCGCTCACGATTCATCCCCTCGACGTTGACAGCCAGTGGCTGCCGGCTCTCGTCTGTAGGCATTGTCTCGATAATTAAACGGATAAGCCGGCCCAGACGCTTAGACGGAACAAGGGAAGGATACGAGAGCGTAAGAGTGAATGCGAATGTCCAACATTGTCGACGGGACCTTCGCTTTCACTCTATCCATCCGCATCTCCTTTTACTTCTACCACTCGCCCGAAGCGTCGCGCAGCTCATCGCCTCCTCGTAGTGTTTGCACAAAGGAACGGAAACGCGCGTTCGACGTGCATGAAGGTCCAACGCCTAGGTTTATACGTATTATAGATATACCAAACGTCTAAATATGTTTTGTCCACGTCAATGTTGTATATGCATAGAAACTTTAACACATGAACGAACGGATAATAAAAGTTGAAGCTTTCTATGAAACCCGTAAAAGCAACGGAGAAAGAGAGTTTTGTCTCATAGAAAATGACGAGGAAACGAGGACAGAGATTACCAAGCCTTGAGAAGGATAAAAACGCGTTGATGTTTTTGTTTTGTCGGTTATCAATATGTCCCGTATTGGAAAGGAAAACCTGTCATTGGAACTGCGATCAGATTTTCGGGCTATGAGAATTGTTCCATACCTTCTGTATTGAGTTTACGGAAAGCTGAATGAAGGCGCGAGCTGATGTGTCAGCATATCCGACTCTCGTGACAAAACCAGAATTAATGTACAGTATGTTACTTCAAAACTTTCTCTGCAGGAGTCAAGCAGTGGTATAATATCTATAACCTTACATCAGGTCCAGACGAAGTCTTTCGTTGATCTACACTCAATCGGGGGCTCAAAAAATATTGCTATGGGTAGCCATATTAGGTTACGTTTCTTGTTTCAACAAAGCCTGATCTGGATCTGATAATGTTGCCTTCACAGTGTCCAAAGCGGTGTAATTTCTGGTGAAAACCCAACCCTCAGTTTCGAAGAACCAAAAAAATCTATAGGTCTACATCCAGCCCGAATCAGGCACTGCTAGGGCCCTGTCAAGGGCAAATATAACTCTTAACAGGACCTCGGCAGTGTCTCACTCGCATCTGATGTAAAGCTACGGATTTTCTACTCGGTAATAAACGAGACAAGAATTAAGAATTACGAAACTGCGTGGAGCCCGATTGGTCAATTATAGGTTTTCTCTGATAATGCTAGAAATTAAAAGAGTTCTGGTGAATAAATAATGAAAGTTTAACTTGGTATAGTCCAATCGAGATTTATATTATTGCATTATTTATACTTCTCCACTGTGCATGTATTTGTTTCGACCTTTTTCGATGCTCCTTGAGTTTCAAAATCTTCTCTCCATTTCTCTTTCATTACTATCATAAATACCCCTTGAACCAAAGGGGCTCAAAGCGACCCGCTTTCGTTTCCCTCCCGTAAGTTATATACGTGCTCCTCAAGAATGTGGAGAACGTTCTAAATGGCAACTGGACACGAAATGCCCGTTGATTTATAATCCTCGTATGGCGACCACCCTGAGAGCAACATTACGAACCCTCTTTGCCGTTGCTCTTGCTACTGCTGCCTCTCGTGAAATCGAAGTTTTCGGCTTTGAATCAGAAATTTATAGGGGGCCGAGAGTCTATTAATGGACGCTCTTAGTCTGAGCTGTAAATTCAACGTGGTTTAGCCCACCAGGGGGTCTCCTTCTGGCACAAATATGCTACAATTAAAAATAATGAAATACCCGTTGAACCAGCATCCTCGTTTCTCTTTTTATTCAACGAGCAATAAAGTTCGACTTGACAGTTAATTTATACGATACTCATGATAACATCACTTTCCCGAATATTTCCACCACGTTATTCGGTCAGTAGCCATTTTTATTCATTTACTCCCATTCTACAATATCAAATATCGAGATGATTCCTCAGGATTTCCGTTGTAATTAGCGTCTGATCTTTACACAAGATCGAACTCTTACAAAATTCCCATCGCGACCATACCGCAACGTCATCTTTGCTCTCGTATATGTTCTGGAATCCTGAAAAGCTTCTCCCGGGACTTATTCCGCGTCCGTGCATAATTACTCCTTATCGCGTCACGAAGAGTGTCTCTATACAGATAGAAGAGTAAAAGCGAAAGGAGAATGAGGTATAAGAGGCTGCCTCGTTACTTTCGTGGACGTAAAGAGGATGGAACGGACGTCCATCATTAGGATAACGCAAAGATTAGGGATGACGCGACGAGCAAGTGAAGGGTGTAATAAGAAAGGTAGAAGAGGATGGGTCCAAGTCACGGGGATTCACGGAAGTCGTAAACTAGGGCATCGCTTCGCAGCTCCTCTCAATCCACTCCTTCCTTATTCTCCGCTTTCCTGGCCGCTCGACTTCAACCTAGAAGACGTTAATTATCCACGTTCAAGTGCGCGCTTTAGCCCGAACTTTGACATTCCTTCGGAGGAAAATTCACTGTAGGGAGTGACGAGCGTTAAAATACTAAATGACAGATTCACTCGAGCCACCAGTTTTGTACCCTGGAATTTCACCAACGAGCTTTCAGCTTGTGACGGAAACACATTTCATCTCAAAATCCTTTGCGAATCAGACAATACACGAAAGACATACAAAACCAGTGTAAAAACGTAACCTAGAGTGCAAAAAAAAAATGTTTAACCTAGTAAAAAAAGTTAAATAATTCATTGATTTCTTTTAAATTCGTTGTAAATTTTAAATCGCAAAGTCAGTATATTATCTATTGACTTTGGAGTTTACGAATGCAAAATGTAAAGAGCTGAATTCACTCTACTTGTGACTTTGAAACTCCACCGAGCGTTAGGCGCAAGGCAGCAATTACGCGGAATAATATTGCTTGATACAACCACTTTGAAACGTTTAGTTTTCCCTTGCCTCGAAAATTCCTTAAACCAACAAAAAAAAGTCATCAGGTGTAAAAAGAAAGTGGCATCAACGAGTTTAGCAATTGGAACGCTTCGGTTAATTAAAACTTTACGTATATCCAGCACTGTTTTTTGGCGTGTGGAGTTTGTTGGACGAAGCTATATAGCGCCTTCACTGTTACAGAGCTCGGCAGACAATATACGGAGGCTCACCGCTGTAAGTAGTATAAAGCGACGAGTAGTCATCCATACGCCTGCAGCCAAAACGAGAATATGAAAGTATAGCTACTCAACCCCAGCTCCTTTTAACTTGCTATAGCTAAATGTGAGCTTAACCGAAGACGAACTTGCTGAACTCGTTTGCAATTTGTTCCAGGAGATGTAACTTTAAAATTACACCGCCCATGTCAATTTTCAACAGTGCACATCTCATTAAATAAAAAGTTATTAATCAAAAGTCATCGGCTCTGCTTTTAATTCGTTCTATTAACTTGATATTATTTTTCTAAATTTTAATTATCTTGGTAAATTAAACTGTTCTTGAAGAATAATCACAACGAAGTGAAGTGATATTCGGTAATGATAAGAATATAATTCTGTATTGTTATTGTAGAATGAATTTTTAAATTAAAAAAATGTCCTCGAAGATATTTGTGGGATCACAGATGTTTTTCCGGTGGTTATGAGTGACCTCGAGCTCGTTACGAAATAAACAGCAGCTGCGTCGAGATGAAAACGGTGGAAAAATAAAAATCAGAAAAAAAAGAAGGTAGACCACGTCGTGTTAAGCGTTAGAGGGTTTTCGCCGAGGGATGTTTGGTGGTATGTTCGGCTGTGGTGGCAGGTGACACACCTCGCGTCCTCTTCATCGTTCTCGGTGGAACGGAGTTAGGCGGTTGGAAAAGCCCTATACGAGGTCCTGCCGGCCGGCGCAGCCTGCTGACAAAGTTTTCCGAGCTTTCTCTCTCCCTCTCTTGCCTCTCACGGTGGCGGTTGGTCGTTCGGTCGATTCCAGTAGATATAGAACGTGGAACGAATGGAAAAGGAAGAGAGATAGAGGCATCGAGAAAAGGAGAGTGTGGTAGTGCGCCGGTATGCGCGACACGGGCGGGAAACTCTCACGTCGACGACGGAAGTCGACGGGAAGGAATCAATTACTTAAGGCGAGGCGAAACACGTATGGGTGCGAGAGAGATAGAAGTAAATGGCGTTTCACGAAGGAGTGAGAGAGAAACAGCTGATGTTCGTAAGTGTTCAGCTTTCGTCTCGTCTTAAGAGGCAGCTCGCTCAACGACAGCATTCAACCGATATAGTCGTCCTCCCTCGACTTGCGAGCGAACAGCGAACGGCCGCACTAGCGATTGGATCGGGCAACCGAAAAATTGTCAAGCTTTCCGACAAACTCTCGTCCCCTACGGCACGACCACTGCGATGAGGTTCACCGTCCCTCCAATTCCGCTGGGAAAACTATTTATTTTGAATTTCGTTTTGCAAACTCAATTCCCCTCTCGTGTACGGCTAATGTTCGCTGCACAGTTTTTTCGCTGATTAATTGGTAATTATACATTTCGGTGTATTACGGTATGATTGACAAAAAAGAGGACATTTTGGAGTACTAATTTACATATTTTTAATTAAAAAAGTCACTACCGACTTCCAAAATCCGGGCTTTCATTTTAAGCTTACATAATTCTGCAATTAAAAAAATCATATTAATTGAAAAAGTAAATACACGATACGTTAGAGTGAATAGTAGATATGCTACAGCAGTTCTGGATGAGATGGTCTCAGTTCACACATACGCGCTTTAATAGGGGTTCAATTCGGATCACACACATACACCTACACACATATACATAGTTGAGAACGATTTAGGACATTCGACGTGCGAACGGGAACGCATGCGCGTATGGGTATCTGCGTGTGTGCGTGCGTGTGACTCGCATTGTCCCGCTATTTATGCGAGTACTTGTGAATTGTTACCATCTTATTCAGATCCTGTATAGTAAATCTACCATGAAGGCTGGCACTTGGGGTACATAATATGTGTGTAACAACGTTCGCAATAGCACAGTCGCTCAGTTTGTTCATCGCAAACCAAGTTTATTAGTTAAAAATAGAGCGATATAACGCGACTGGTACTCTCGTCTGCGTTTTCCAGTTGACTCCACGATATGTACACAATTCCCAAGGGAAAATTGTCGATTCGCTTCGTTCCGCTACCGCAAGCTACCTCGAGCTGTATAATTGACCTAAATTACTTGTCTATAAAATAAATTTTTAAAACCGTACACACACACGTAAATACTTTGATCGTTGCGGTAGCTCGAGAAGTTTAAAGCAAATACAGAGGCAATTAATTAGTAGGATATAGATGCGTACAATCTCCTCTGTATATCAAAATCGACACGTTAGAGTCATCATCTCCCTTCTATTATTTATTGCCCATAAACCTTCATAAACAATTAAACGATGTACGCCCCCGTGTACACATTTTTTAGCTGCAATGAATTTTTTTCTAAATACTACCATCAAGGGTTACGCTATTTAGAAAAATCATTGTAAAAATCATGAATAATAAAATGTGAAATTCAAAGCTTCCATGAATTCCAACATAATTAATTTGTTCACTCGCTGTTATTCCCTTCGAGCTCTTGTGCGGGAAACCCTTCATGAATTCCAACGTAATTTATTTGTTCACTCTCTGTTATTTCCTTCAAGCCCTTATGCCGGAAAAGCCTTCATCGGAATTCCACGAATCGTTTGATGTGTATGTTTGACTATTAAAGCATTCGGTATGAATATCACGATTTTTCCAGGAGAGTTTCAATGCAACGATACTATTTTCCCAACTGTTGCTCGGGATTTCGCATTTTATTTTTTATCTCTGTGTTTCTATCACTGTCCTCACAATTCAATCTACGAAAATTCGTGAAGCTGGAGCGTGCGCGACCGACATACGAATACAAAAAACCTAGAGAATCGCAGTGCGTGAGTGTAAGAGAGCGAGGACACAGAAGCCAAGCAGAATAGAGAAAGGCAACAAGGGATGAACGGCCCGCTGACAGAAAATTCAGTCCTGAACTCGGTCAGACCTCGGCTTAGCATACTCCGCAGAATGGAGTCACCCTGACGGTCGGGCTTATCCGCGAGGTACAATATTTAGATACGAGGGAACGCGACGGAGGTGAAGAAAAGGGACGAAAGGGAAATGGAGGCGGATAAGCACAAAATGCGACTCCGTTGGAAGGAGAAAGAGAGACAGGGTGCATTGAACTGTAGTTACATACATCCAGGAACCTTTCTGCACAGTTCGAGAGACAGCTTGCATTAGACTTTGAGCTGCTAGGCTTCTAGTACCTTGTGTAGCACTGTACTAGGAGCTTCACACCTCAAAAGCTTCGTGAAGGCGGGCCGCAAGTTCGTCTGCATTATGCGGTTAGCGCACTAATATGCATGTCGGTTGCTTGGTTTTCGGTGCATAGGTAAATCCACCAGGGACTAGAGGTGAACACAGAAACACTGTACCTTTGCGCAGATAGCTATGTGCTTTAACACACACGTGCCGAAGTTTGTATACAAATGCTTCTGGGAAATTCCATTTCAATTCGACTTACTCTTTCTCCAAACATTTAGATTACAATGTTTTAATTCGTTGAAAAATATTTTTTAACGAGAAGTCATTTTTTACTTGGCTATTGAGACAAAAATGTAGCAGGTTGATATTTAAAAAATATTTTTTGGTTGCTTATACCATAATATAAATTAATAAAACGTAATCCAATGCATTTGTAATTGGAAACGATGACTGTTTAATTATTTTTCTATTCATTCAGTCATAATTCGTAAGCATTAGAAATATTATTTATTTATTTATTCATTTATTACATTTTTTATATATCTATTGATTTGATAAGGAACGGGCTAGAGCCCAATTACAGGATGATAGAAGGTCTGTCAGCCAACAGAACCGCAACTGGCTGATCATTATCGGCTGATGAGCAAAAATAACCGCAACAATTGTAAAAATTGCAACAAAGTGAATACACGCTTACAGAGTGTACGCGCGCTTACAAAGAGTGTAGTGAAATATTACAAAGATCAAGTTATTCGATGAAAAACTATTTCCGCTTCGCAAGGGCCTTAACAGAAACACCGATCTAAGCACCTGGAAATTTGCTAAATATTAGAAATTTGAACGGAAATCATGAGCTACTGTAGAACGTAACCGAGGCCAGACGTAACCGAGATAAATTGCTTAGCCTAGGGATACGCGGAGCTATGAAACAGGTGGTTGATGAGTTGGTAGAAGATTGGTTTCGATGTGAACAACTGCACCTTTCCAACCGTACAAGGAAAACAAATTTTCAGATGACACTTGGTACGACATTTACTTGCCACCTGGCTGACATTGCTGTAGCTGACGTGTACAGAGGCATCATAGAGCATGAGAAGAGAATTTGCTTTAATACGTAAAAGAGAATAGAGTATAAGAGTACAAAGAAAGCAACAGAGAGAAATAACTGTTAAACCGTAGGCTTAAGCTTGTCCAATGAGAATCCAAAGTGACACCATGCTCGCTGTAGATACAGCAGAGCTACGATGGAACGCGTATGAAAACACGCAGGAGACGTTGCTTCCTCAGCTTCGCTTGACTTGGCTTCGACTCTCTCCACGACGAACATCCCGATAGAATACTTGACCAAGCTCTGATAATGAGAAAACTTTCGATTCTATATATATATATATAAGAATGGCAGTAGAGAGAAGTAAAAGAGACCAAGGGGCGGGTACCACGAAGAGAAGAACCACGAAGAGAGGTACGCGAAGCGACCCTTCGCCATTGGTGTGACGCGACAAATTGGATCGAATAAAAAATAAGGCGTCCACGTAGCCTGCTTCGTTCTCGTGTACCACCCGTTGCAAAAATATCTGGGAATCCTCGAGATCACCCAACCCACCGTAAGGGACTCTAACTGAGCCCGCACATTTTCGTTCATGATTTATTATAGGCCGTCACACTTCTTAAGACGACGGCTGAGCAACTTTCCAAATGCTTTTTTATTATACGCATGCCGACCTTTTCTTTTCTGCGACGTGGTCGTATACGAGTAGTGAGAATGCTGACTTCATTCGAAATCCCCTCATCAACATCCGTAATACTTAGAACTTTTCTGTAACTCGTGCAATTTTTTTCCGTAAGTGCTTTAACGCGTAAATAAGGGAAGCATTGGCTTTAAATTAAAAAGAAAAGTAATATAATTGTAAAAATTTATTTTATGAAGCGAAGGAAAGGTTGTTTCGAAATTACTTTAGAGTTGAGTTGCAAATTTGTAATTGACACGTCATTGGATAATTAATAAGGTATCTGCAAACATGAACCTATAAATCAAGATATTTGTAGGGATAATCATGGCTTTAGAGTCTCTCTAAGTCCCTCTCTTAGAGTTCTAAAGATAATTTATGAACAATTGATTTATAGAAATAATAACAAAATCATTGGATGAGTATTTACGGCTATTTACGAGCGATCAAACGAAACAACGAGCGACAAGCGATGCGTACTTCACAACGAAAGCACAGTTAGTAGCTCACATACCGGTTGATAAACATTGGAATAAATGAGCCAGCAGAACAAATCAGAACAGAGATGAGAGCGTGATATGGTTGGTGGGCCATCTGCTCGTCCGCGAACTAGGCCCACAACTTTCACACTCTCATCGGCAACAACTACGTTAGTTCGAAACTGGACAGCTGTGATAATTGCCTCGGTGTTGTAGTCGGTGGTTGGAGGGCGGATGTACCACAGATGCAGATAGGAAAAGAGAACTATATCCCTTCGTCGTGACCTTGGTAACACTACCGAATGTTGCAAATAGAATCGAAATGGGCCTATAGAAAGGAGCTTTTACTATCAGTTCTACTAACTTCTACTTATCAAGATGACCAGCATTAAAAACAACATAAGCATCGCAACAACGCTTATCTATAAATACAACAAAATATCCCCTCATCAGGACTTTGATAACACAACGAAGACTCGAAATGGATCAGTGAAAACACGCCTTTAGTTTCAGTTGTAGAGCTACTGTACATGAAACTCAGCAATGATCGCTGTTATCCATATGATGAGAGTTCAAACTAGTGATAGATGCCATATACACGGCAAACTGTACCATCAGCGCTACAAAATCTGCAATATCAAGGTTTCCATTCGAAATAACAGAATTTTCAACATTTCCAATAGAAAGTGCAGTTGAATGGATAAAAATTTCATGACAGAAATTGGTCGTATGTTACCAGGAATTGTGAGTGATGTGGAGATTCGGTAGTACATTGGTGTCAGTTAAAATCTCTACATTACAATTACGCTTGACTGACTGTACACGACGATTTTACGTGTTTTCGATAGAACCCATTCATTAAATAATCGAGGGAAATAGAGATAACACAGTCGTATATAGTCGGATACCACAGTGTTGATGAATAAAGGGAAAATAATAAAAAGGAAAAGAGAACGCTTGATGTGATATAAAATCGTCAAAGTTCTGAATGCCCACTAGTATCTGCGCTATAAAAGGATTGGCTTCCAATCCCCAGTTACCGATAACGATATTACAGACAGTTATATAACTGACACGTACTTTTAATGTCACAGCCAGTATATCGATGACATCATTGCTTCTGATAGTAATTATCCATTGTGATTCGTTTACAACAAAATTCATTACTTTTTAAAGCTCATACACATAGTAAACTTTCATTTTAAGTTAAATATATCCCAGTACGTCGGTGAAGCTTAGGATCGATGTGATTGAGAAGACTTTCTAGTAAACTGTAACAAGCTCTGTGCTTCTTCGGTTGGGAATACCACTTTTGCATTTCCTTGATTGAGCTAGATGTGGTTGGAAGGCAAAGAATCTGCGGCCTTTCTATTCGAGAAGACCAGACTGGATCAGTATCAGGTAGAACTAGAAGAAAAGCTATCCTCTTATCTAAAAGATGAGAAAGTTGCGAGTGTATTCACTGCTACATGTAGCAGGGTTGAACCATTGGTACTGGAGAGTATTGACGACTCTGGGGACATTCGAAAGAACACGATTAGATGGGATAACATCGGGCACTTCCACATTCCAATCCATTTACTCTTTCGAAAAAAAGATAACATGACACTCCATCGCGAAATGTTGGAATATTAAAAAAAACAGTTGAAACTCTCGAAATCTCAACGTATTTCGATATCTCGAGATCCCGAATAATTCTAATATCTCGAAATATTTATAGTTTACTATAAACACACCCTTTGTTAAATGTACAGTATTTAAACGATGCTTATCAGTAATAGAAATTCCAAAGATCTGATAACTCTTCACTACGAATGCAAGTAGTGATACCAACATTGCCGATCGTTGCACACAGCCGATAGGCGAATATCAACCAGTAGATGGATAAGCTGAGGAGTAGATCCCACAAGAAGTCACGACACACACAATCACTATAGTTCGTTGCTTCCTTCCATCTCACTTTCTTAGTGATTGCACCCCCTGGCCGATGTTCCTATACTCTGGATTACGCCGGATGAACGTCAGACGAGTTTTGTCTAGCCAACGGGGGCGAAATCAGATAGAGCGTAACCTATATACACGCGCGCGCGTGATGTTGTGTGTGAGTGTGAGTGAATGAGGTATAGAGAAAGAGGGGAAGGGGGATGTTGGATGAACGACGGAGGCGACGAACTTTTTCTGAGAGCAAAGTTCGCACCATGGTTGGACGGGGAGAAGCAAAGAGTGAGTCCGCATTCGACTTCGGGATCTCTTGCCTCTGGCACCTTTCCGACATCTCGGAGAATTCTCTCTCTCTCTCTGCACTTCCTCCATTCTTCCATTTCCTTCTGTACCTTCTCTTTGGCTCACCTATACCTCGATTACTTCTATCGAGCTACCGGTGTAATAAATTTTCTACTTTCCGAGACTGTTCACCTTTGTCCCGTGAAAAGCTGCAAGCGTAACTCTAGAACGATGCTATATCGGCTCCGACAAACAAGATTGTCGATAGGCTGCTGCAGAGTACGAAGCTAGCGGGAAAATCGAAGGACGGGTCGAAGATATAACCTTTTAATTTTGAAACTATCGTACTATCCATAATAATTCTGGTACAAGCCATCACGGTATCAACTTTCCTGGCTTGTAGTCTGCGGCTACGGTATCCATCGTTCCACGATTGACTTGCTATCCTCTTGCTCTAGGGCATACTATCGGAGATATACCTTCTGGTAGATGAACAGAGACACACATGATTGGAAAGAGAGGTAAACAGGGAGAGCTTCGAGGATCCTACGCGACGAGGAAGTTAGTTAACCGGCTGGCCCCGTCAATTCGATCAAAAAGCTATCAGGCCTTTCTTGATGAATGGCCGAGGGTTACGTGAGCCTGGGCAACGCGGCGCCGCACGATCCCGGCACTAGCTCTTGCTTCTCCTCGATTCTGCTGCGGTGTATAACGCGAGGGGGTTGCAAAACTCCGATGCGACGATGGACCTCCGTCATGTGGAACGAAAGGGAGATCAAGGGGACGAACGTGTTAGAAATGAATAAAGAAGAAAGGTGAAAGGAAAAATGGACAGTTGCGTAATAGAGAACGGAATATGCAAAGGACATTTCATGCCAACGCGACAAACTTTTATTGCAATAAATATTTTATTTGTATCAAAGCTTTCAAGTCCAAAGTTTATCGAGTTGGCATAGAATGGCTCAATAGAAAGACAGATTTTCCATGATCTCATGATTTTTTCAACAGCTACATTGATCGATACGAATGAATTTCTATCGCATTTTGATATGATAGATATATCCTCAATTTTGTCTTTCGTGCAATAAATAAATCAATAAATTTCTCATAAAAATGACAGAATTCTTAATCCCAAACACTGTTAAATTCATAATGTTATATGTGAACAGACTGAACTGATAATATATCACCAAGTGATCATTTTTAATCGTAATCCATTTTTCATGGATTATTTAATCAAATTTTTCCGACCTCGAATATTTAGTGAATGTATCAGAATGCTTAACATTGTAAGACGCTTACAGAAGGTAACGGTCTCCTTAGAGGAGATAACGTCCCGTATATTTTCCCTCAATTGTCAAACTGTTGCTTTCACTCGAATCTCTTTAACATCTGTTCACTTATTCTTCAATAAATAGTTCGAAAAAATTGAAAAGAATAAAATATTTCCTCATTTTTTTAAGACCAAGCCTAGAGTATGAAAGGAATTTGGATTTCCTGTTATCGTTGAAATATCTGATAGAAGCAAATCAGCTCTACACGAGTCTATACATTCCTCGTGTAGTCCAGTTTATCAAATATCGAACCAATCACGCGAAACCGATCCAATTCGCAAATGACAAGCGATTGTGTACCACGAGACCATTGAATCTCGTAAACATATCTGAAGAATATACGGATTAATCAGAAACGATGGCGAGAGTCGGATACACAACGAAGGGAGCTAGCGAGGTACGTATTACTGGATGCGATTACACCGATGATAGAGACAAGGAAGGAAGAAGATACGTCGCGTATTCGCTGACAACCACGACTCGAAGCTCGGTAACATAAATTATGACAGGCGAAGCTCTTGTCTAGCTTGCTCGCATAATCAGACGGCGACGTATCACTCAGCCATTAATTGCACAACCAGCGGTGCCTATTTATCGAATGGAGCATGAAGTGTCAGTGAAGATAGGCAGGAATAGCAACAACAGACGTGCTCGTGTCCCAGTAGTAATGAAGCAGCTGCGTGAGCGGTAACAGACGCGTTTGCAGTAGTCGAACCAAGGGGAACCCGCGCACCCGGTGGCACACCACGCGTGTGTCACTGACGTTGCGTCGTCACGGGGCACATAGCTTCAGGACGCAATGTCAAAGCCGCTCGGATATTATACGTACATCGACATATGCATGGACCGATAGGCATTGGAAGTGTTGCATAGGCAAGAGAGCAACCCCCATGTACTGCTATGTCTTATCTAACTGACTATCTTCGACAATCTCGGTTCCCTGCATCTGGAATGAGTGATAATGTCGTTTAACCACCGTACCAATGAATTACGGTATCTGCTGTCAATCGTATAAAATAGAATGAGAGACGGATGTGGCAATAAAATCACTTTTTGTCGCTTTTCAATGGCTATTCGTTATGCTCATGAACCCAGAGTGTATACAAAGCTCTATGATCTTTATGCATATATGGAGCATCAACGACTCAAAGAATGGTCACCAACTATGTATTTTTCTATTTCGGTCAGTCTGTATATAATAATTTCAGGTTTAAAAAAACCCCCATAATGTTACAATTTATGCCTGGATGCATCAATATTTTATTCTTCAATTGTACTTTAACATAAAAATATTTAAAGCACATAAATAATATAAATTGAGTTGAAGTTTAATTATTTTTTCAGCAAGCAAGGAAAACAAAGGATTTTCAAAAAAAACTCAGTGCAATAAATAATAGTGGGAGAAAAGTTTTATCTAATTGGTATGGAATACTCCATAGGTTCATGACATAACAAGCCCCCCCCAATCCTCGTTAGACTCAACACTACTTTACTTTTCCCTCTCCGGCTGTAGCTTAATCTCTCTTATCTCTGGCTTTTCTCATCCTCTAAACCCCCACCGTCTCCTCCCGCTACTCAGCCGGTCTTTCGTGTGCCACAGCAATATGTAAGTCACCCTCGGTGAGGATCGAGAGACCGCACGCTGCCCTAGCACGCTGAAACACTTTATAGCTATACATTACGTATTCCTCTCGTAAACTGACGTACCATGTAGGAAGATGGCGATGCGAAGTCGGAAACGAAACTGGAACAGCTCACTTTGAAAAGCGTGCGAGGTGCCAATTATAGTAGATACAACAGATACACCATGTGTCAACGGCACAACCCTTGGCCATTATGGGTCATCGTATAATGGTTAGTCAGTACTAATAATATCTCTTTAGTGTAGTACTACATGGCAACGTAAACATTGCTTTCAGCATACCAACGAGCCACCAAGTGGCTACAATAATATGTTAGAAAACTTATTATCAGCTCGCAGGTAACCGAAGTAGAATACTTTCGTGATTTTGTCAGACCCGTGTCGATGCATCGCACAGCCAATACTTTTCCTCCTTTCGTATTGTGTTTCTACAACATTTTTCTAACATGGTATCTGCATCGATATTAACGCTTCCGTATTTCAAAGTTCGTTTATAAAAAGCAAGCTTCAAGACTGCAAACTTAAAAATTGTAAACATATTGCACTTAATAATATAAAGTTATGAATTATTATGTTAATTAAAAAGGGTTGACCCCTTTTTAACTGCCAAAATATACCACCTCAATGTTTGAGAGCTGAAAGGTCCATTGTTTGTTCTCCTAGTGGAATACAACCGTAAAACTCAAAGACGTTCGTATGTTAAAAATAATTTATCGAATATATTGGCAATATTTTACGAATTTATGAGCTTTCAAGGATATCGAGAACGTAAAGGAGTTTATAAAATAGATGATCCGAATGAGCGATACCACTACAGGGTGATCCTTCCACCTTCCATCTGCGTATATGTAGGTATAGTCGCTCTCCTAGTTTTTCTTCTTCTATTTTTCGTCGTGAAACTGCTCAAGGGAGTCATTAGTTAGAAAAGTACGAGCTGTCGTAGGTGTGCGGCTTGAAATACACCACTGTGCGATGAAAGTAATGTCCTGAAAACACGGATGGTGTCAAACTAACAGCATAATGATAATCCCTGTAACCAACGACCAGTTTATGGTTATTGGCGTTCTCTGAGTTGAAAGAAAAAATTTGATGCTGCGTCATATTTTTTCTCGTACTGTAGATAATTTACTATTCGTATTATAAAAAATTTATTGACCTTTTAATTCAATTTCAAATTAATTAAATAAGGAATTACATCGACCATAGTATAATCATAAATTAGACGTAACAATTAATTTCTGTTGATCAAGCAGTGACAAGTTATTGGTTTATGGCCAATGACTGTATCATTCATGGATATTTGGCTTACTCTGATGGTGAGAGAGAGGGAGAGAGAGAGAGAGAGAGAGAGAGAGAGAGAGAGAGAGAGAGAGAGAGATATCTGCAGAATTTTCGGTCTCCGCGTCCGCACGCGGTCTAACATAAATTTTGTCCAACGAGACAGAGTTATGGGTAAGTTCACTCCTTGCACCTCTACTCCTCTTCGTCTTGACACCTTTGGGTAGGCACTCAGTATCGCAAAAGGATAATAAAGAAGAAGATAAATTGTTGCTATCGAAAGACCTAAAGATATGCTTCACGTGGAGAAAAAAGCTTACATGGCATAATTATTAAATATGATTTCGGTTAGCGAGCTTAAGAGGAAGAAATTTTAATATAACCCTCAGTGGTCAACTAGGGTCATATCGACCGCATTTATTCAAGTGATAAAGTTCAGTTTAAATGTATTCAATGTAACCACGCAAGAATAAAAAACTAAAAAATAATAACAAAAGTAACTTAATTTTTATGGAATCCCGTGAAAAATCTAATTATCCTTACCCTCCATTTAAAAATAAAAGTAAAAATAATAACTTTGAAGAAAAATACATCGAAAGTTGTAACCGCGAATAATAAAATAAAAATGATGAAATAAACGTTCTTATTACACAGAAACCTTCGCTCAATGTTGATAGTAAAAAAATTGGTAACGAAGGCCGTCGAAAGTAATGCTTTCTTATATTATAAAGCAAGTTTATAAGTTATTTTAAACAAAATTTATACTTAATAACACGAATTTATAACTTCAAATACAGATCATAGTTCACGGAATTAGTATTTCCGAGTTTTCAACCCTATTCTACTTCTTATAAAATACGCATGCGCAACGCGGTATTTAATGTTGAAATTACAAAATTTATAACTCCCGTCAACCAGAGGCCAAAAAATATATAAATTACTTTTGGATGGAAAAAATTATTTATTCATTCGAAATTTAGAGAAACGGACTAAAAAAAAAAAAGATTCGCACAAAAATCCTTGTGCAGTGACATAACCTCGCCACGGGAATTCGCTAACGCCACGAAAGTCACAGAACGTAAAAAAGATATTACATCTTTGAAAGTATTATAAAAACTTCGAAGAGTGCAGCACAGTAACGTACCGTGCGTGAAACCTGAAGTCGGTCGTTTTGTACAAGTCTCTGGTATAGATGGAACAGTAAGAAGCAAAAGTGAACAAGGAAGGAACTTAGTAGCGGTGTCGTGGCCCGCAAAATTCCCAGGAGAAATCATCCTCGACTCTACAGAACAGCGAGTGCAGGCAGCCAAGCTATATCAACATTCGGTAACTTCGCAGCAATAATATTTTCTCAAAGGGATTGGCAAGGTACGCGCGTTAATTTTCACCAACCGTGTCTCTGTACTTTCGTAAATATTGCTATACGCAGAGCTCACATTGTAAAAAGCAATAATTTCATGAAATAGACAAATTTTAGACAAAAATGAACATTCTTCTGATTGTATTAAATATTTTAGTCATTTTGACGGACGCGATATTTGTTACTTTCCTAATTAATGTTATATTTTAAATCTACTGAAATAATCAATCGTTGCAAGATTTAAACAAAATAATTCTATTGGTCGATTTAATTAATCACTTCTTGCAGTTTTGTTATTAGAAAAAAATTCATTCTTACCAAAAAAATGGTTCGTTCAATATTTTAATTAATAATTCTGTAATAATAATAACAATAATATGTTTTAGGATATAAAAATGTGTAAATGACGGTATCGCTATAATCGTTACAATCAAATGATGGGCTATCCCTATATATTTATATAAGAATTCCATAATATATAACACGGTACATACACTCGAATACGTGTCCTCGTGAAATGCTGCGTGAGTCGAGGATCTTGAGTTTTCACGGTCGACCTCGTGGAAATTCTATTGCCTTGAAGGAAAAGACATTCAGCTAGAGGTTCCTTCAGCCTACCTTGCAATCCTCTTTCTTCTGCCTGATATCCTCACACCTTTACGCGGATAAGTATACACTTGATCCTCGAATATTGGGAATTCGAATGGCGGATGGCACAACCCGCGCAATGCACGGAACGGCGGTGAGCGTTCTATAGAAACCCGTTACGATCGACGAGAGCGCAGAGACTCGAACGATTTAATTCCACGAGCTTTTCCAGTAGATAGAGCGGTAGAGATAGACAAAGTTATAGCGAGGCTGGATAGAGGCAGATAGACGAGTTGCTAAATTAAGAGAGAAACGAGGATAAGTTAGACGAAGAGCGTCAACAATGCTAGCAACGAGAAATGGGATTTTCTGTCTGGTGAAAACTAACCCAACGTGATATTTATATGTTCGCGACCTCGTGAACCCAAACGCTACCTCATGGACAAAAAAAATTCAGCTCATTGCCATCTATAATGAGTGAAAAATAACATTCGCCATTTTTCTCTATCAAGGATAAGATTATTAAAACAAAAAAAATCTATTTGGTATCGATATATAAAAGCGTATGCATTCTTAACCACATTTCTTTAAAATTACATTTAACCAAAGATTCGACATTTGACAGATGCTTTATTATTTCATACCCCGTAGATGAATTAATTTTTTTAAATTATTGATTCATTTTTAACAATGTAAGACGAAAAATAACAATTTTTGTTAAATGACTTTTAACGATTTATATCAAAGATAAAGTAAAAATGAAAAAAAAATGTATTTACCATGTAGATAGTTAACGTATTTTTCTCCGTCGATAGCGGAACTGCGTCAGAGCGAATGTTACTTTGACGCAACGACGGAAAATTGATCGAATAAAAAGAAAAGAAAGGCGGGTTTTGTATCAGCAAAACCGCGTGACACTATACATAATTCCATACTTCTTGAAACCCCCTCGCTCGATACACAGCTGTCTTCTTATACCCTTTAACTTTGTCCCCACAATGCTTCGCGATATTTCACTCAATTTACGTAAGAAATAAGTAACAAACAATAAATAATTAACAAGGGAAATACGTACTTTCCAAGTTCGTTTTATTTATTTATTTATTTTTTAATTTCAATTTCTGTACCTGTGCCATGCGCGGGAGTAGCAGTGACGGGTTGTATATAGAAAGCACGCGCTAGCTAGAAACCGTAGGAGGGTGAAGAAGACTACTGCTGGCTGAGGAAAGGTAGGCCGTTGAAATCGATGGGCCTGCGGCGACCCCGAGCCTACTACACCGCCTGAACGCGAGGCGATTCTCTCGGGTTCTGTTCATACCGTTAGCTCGCCTTTACCGCAGCCGTAGCAGCCGTAGCAGCCGTAACAGCCGTAGCAGCCGTAGCAGTAGCAGCAGCAGCAGCAGCAGCCGTAACAGCAGCAGCAGCAGCAGCAGCAGCACTACATACAGTCTAGAGCGAGAAAGAGAGGAAGAGTCAGAATACGAAGCCCCGGCGCCTCGGCAACGGAAGTCCGGACGATAAAACATTCCTGTGGTGTATATTCGTCGAGCTTGCTCACTCATATCCAAACCTGGCTTGTTCGTTTAACCGTTTTCTCTATCTCTTTCTCTCTCTCTCTCTCAACTCTTCCTCTATCAGTGAACTTTGGCCCTGACTATTGCCTAGCCTATCACGGCACTGTTTCCATTTCGGGAAACAAGAGGAAAACTCTGTGACACATCGTATCGCGAATGCCCTTGCAGTTGCATACTTTCGTGCGTGCTGCTACGAAATCGCCTCATTCGCAGTAGAAATACCCGTGTTCGATCAGACTGATTATACGTGCATCGTAATCCCGCGGATGTACAGGTGTGACCGTGTAAATTACACTCGAGGTCATACCTCGCCTTGTAATAAAATCTTTATATATTTTTATCGGATAAAAATGTTCGAATATACGGTAGACATAAAAGTAACAGCGATATTTCACAGTCGTGCCCTCCCCAGTGTCGTAGAAGGGTGGCAGATAGATATTTTATCGTAAAATTTTATGCGTGACGTAATACACGATTAGTTACGTCTTGTCGCGTCATTGAAAGTGCGGTAGAAACGGCATGTGATGTTATCGGACATAGCGTGCACTCTTTGCGTCTCTTTAAAATCACTTTTATTTCAATAAAAATAAAACTACATTATTTTATTAACCTCTTACGTTGTGTAGTTAATGAAAAATATATTTTTCTATAAGCAAAAATATTAGAAAGCGACGAAAAAAATATTTGCAAGCCCGAAATGGCCATGACCCTCGAAGGGATATATATAAAATACTAGAAAAAAAAACGACAACCTGAGTAAACAAAAATGTCCAACGAATATACCGTGATATATGTAAAGTTTAACTTTCGTTGCGGTGTCGTGTCGCTCCAACCGCCGACAGTTATTTATCTGACCAAAAATATTGTTCTCGTAGTTACAAAAAGGACGTTTCATGAACGTTTGACTGTTGCTCACCTCAATACGTTGTTGCAGCTATCAAGCAGCAACCACCAACCGATATTTCTTCTTCTTCCGCGTCTTCTTCTTCTTCGTCAAGTTCCGCCTGTACTGACTGCTACTTTAACAGACCGACTGAGCGCCTCTTCAATCTTCTTTGCCGGGTTTTGCACCTCGAACCTTTACGCTTGGTTTGTAATTTTTTTTAATTTTTTTTTTTTTTCTAGTTCATACGGCTTAGCTCTTATCAAACTTCTCGCAGTCTGTATATGTCTATCGGTTGCTCCCTCGTTTGCGAGCGGAAGGGGGCCAACAGGGGGCGATTTTAAACGTGTGGTGTCCCTGACGTTTCTGGAGGAGAGATCGAAGTCTCGTGGCAAACGGTCGTGGACTGAGTGAACCCGAGTTGAGACTGAGCGGTGGAGTTTCCGTGGCGCCGGTGGCGCCGCGGGGGCAAGGAGGCGTCCATCGATCCGCGTGCGGGGGGTTGAGGTAGTGCTGCCGCCACCGAGCAACGAGAGCGCGCGCTTCCAACCACCCCTCGTGCGACCCGCGGGGGTTGGCAGGGTGCAGCAGTACGTATTACTACGAGAGTACAGTATAGGGGTTGGCGGGACGACGAGTCGTGCCGGCACGACAGGCAGAGAGAGTCGCGGGGGGGTGCGGAGCCCCAAAAGCTCCTGCCACCACCACCAGCACCACCACCACCTCCATCGCCACCGACTACGACGACGACGACGACGACGACGACGACGACGACGACGACGAAGCGACGAGGATGCCAGTCGGAAGAAGTGGCGACAACGACGAGGGGGGTTGAGAGTCGGAGAGTCGAGCAGTGCTGCTGCTGCTGCTTCTGCCGCTTGCAAGTTCAGCGTCGTTGAGGGCGGGGCGTACACTGCTCTCTCTCTCTCTCTCTCTCTCTCATCATCATCACGCTCTTTCATCCTGCTTTGTTGCAAATTCTGCATGTCTATGTCTACTTTACAACAGTCTAGATGAAAAATTCTGACTGACTTTCCCATCTCTAGATGTCCTCGTGTTACTTGTACCTCACGAGCAATCGTCGTCAACTACAAGTTGATATAAGTATCACCATTATTTTTTATTAAATATTATAGAGACTTTGTCATACCCGGTAAGGCATTATTATTATTCATTGACTTTTGGAAACGTTGCATAAGAATCGATAAAATCTTCACTGCTCAATGTATTTATTAAAATACATCTATAATATAGCGTGTAAAAGCCACCCTTCCCGCACCCTCAAGTAGAAGATTAAATCGCGGAGCGTCTTCGCAAGATCATAACGTACCGTAAGAATCCACGTCCCTCTGACTTGAAGCACAAGGATAATGGGAAAGGCAAAGGCAATGGGGATCTGCGTGAACGTCAGACGCATCGCGGCATGGCCACATAATTCTTGCGGACAGGGTGAAAACGTTGGGTAGCGGTTCCTGTACAGGAGTGAGAGCAAATCAGGCGGGTGTCATAGTCCAGCTTGCGTGGATCCAACGAGCAAAGGGTGCTCGATCCGGAAATTACGTAATTTCCTAGAGTTTCGCTGGTGAAGCTCGCAAGCTGGTCCAAGCTTTGTAGGAAGCCAAGGCGCGACTTGAAACCTACCCTTACACTCGGTCGAGGAATCAATTATAGCGCGAACTGAATGTTATATATGTATAGTTATATATATGTATATATATGGATATATAATATATGCATCGTTCCACCAATTTTCTGCTCTGTTTCGTCGAGCTTCTGGTATGTCATCTCCACGTGCATCTTCGTGAAACTGACCGGTAAAATAATTCGAAGGATCTAACATTCGTCAATTATCTCACGTTCAAAGAGATTGTAGAACCGGCGACAGCAGAGGATCTAGAAATATATAGGCTATTTCAGCCCAAGTCGATCTAGCTGCGATCATTGTGACTATGCCAGCCAACAGCACGGAAAACAGATCAATTAAAGATTACCAATTATCATCAGGTTGGCAACCAATAAATAAACATTTTGGCAGCTCTAATCAATGAACGGTAATCCCGACTAATCATTTTTCTCCGTGTGATTAATTGGACAACAAATAATTACTTTTTTAGTAGTTGACACGATCAATTGATTTATTGCCTACTGGTTGGTTTGTCGGCACAAAATAAGCTGATTTCTCCATGTAGGCCATTACAAAATAAACCTTCTCATCACCATGAGATTTTTTAAGAGTAATCCTTTCCAAAATATTTGATCTTTCAGTCAAATAAAAATTTTTCACTATCACTACAAAATGAAAAAAGGTGGCAATGTACAACTTTGCACGTTGCTTCCTCATTATTTTCCATCTTCGACAAAGTCACCTCCGCAAGGCAGGATACTTACAGATTTTCACTTCCTCGTAGAGAGAGCTTTGTCGAAAGTAGAAAATAATAAAATTAAATAAAGTTAAAAAAACATTGAACATTTAATAAAATTTAAACCCATCGATCGATTCTCGTTAAATTCAAGACCAAGTACCTTTGTTCTCTAGCCAATTTGTATGCCACGTTGCGGTTTGATCGATGAAAAATTATGAAAGTTAGAGCGAAAATGATGGTTTCTTTTCAAAAAATTACGGAAGCTCATAATTTTATAAAATCTTAACGCTTTGATCGATTCTTGCCAAACTCAATACGGAAGAATCTTTTACCCTGACCTATTTTTGTAGAAAGTTTTAACTCGATAGCTCAAAGTTTACGACGGCTACAAAGATCGTTTTTCCGAAACCCATCATCCTTTTTTCCGAAAATTTAAACAATCATAAAATAAGATACCAGTTTGCGATTTGGTTGAAAATTGCAACAAACCGAGAGGAATTACGACCCGACTCGTGTGCAAAGTTTTAGAAATATCCCATAACCCGTTCTCGAGATATAGCCATTTAAATTATTACGAAAATTTTTTCTTAATTTGATTTATCGACGTTTTGAAACATTTTAATTACTCTGACGTCAAAATCTCGAGAAAATGTTTTTTTTTTTTTCACGAATGCCAAGCTTCTTACGACGAAGCAATATATGTATGATTCGATCTTTCGATATCAAGGTGATATTGATAAGACTATCTATCGCTATGGGATCTAGAACTAGGATAGCAGGTATTACCGCGAATACGATCAGCATCAGCTAGGCTGCAAAAGCAACCTCTAGCAATGGCGACCTTTTCATCGTTGATTCTACGGCGTATCTACATGCTCCTCTCTGTACTTTGGCCCAGCTCTGTGACTCTATCCTTCATCTACTCGGGCAACACATGCCGCAGAACTGTCTTTGGCTTATGGAAGGACGTTACCGGATCACGTCGTAGCACGAAAGCGAGGAAGTGGAGATTCGTGTTAGCGCCTTCGGGCACTATTCCACCAGCACGCACCCCCCCCCCTGGCATTACCAACGCCGTTACTAAGCATACTATAGCATTTTATATAGCCGTTTCAAGCCCGTACCACTGACTATGAGAGAAAGCTCCTTTGCAGCGGACAACTCCGTCTCGTTCTGCTTCAACTTAAGATCTCCATAAAACCAATCAGGGCTCTATTTAATATTGATTTATAAAAGTTATTTATAATGTAAAAAAATAAACCTGCGCTGCATAGACAATGTGCAAGCTTCCAAATTATTTTCTCATTATTTTACACAGTTTAAAACTTAATTTATCAATTATTTTTCAAACAGACTTATGCGAGTACATCGTACAGCATTATTGATAAACATTCACAAAATTAACCACGATTAACGTATCACAACTGCATCACTCGTGTACCAAATATTAACTTATTCTCGAGTGAAAAGGAATTAGGAAGCATTGTAAAAATGTCATACGCATGCTACAAAATAATTTTACCGTTAAAAATTAAGAATTTTTGTAAACAATCATTGAAAAATTAATTTCTTTTTAACAAAATGTATTTACAATAAAGAAATTGAAATACTAATTCTGTCAGATTATGTCAATTCGTTATAATTGATTTACTGTTATTGTGTAATGTTTGTTGATTTTCAGTGAAATATGTTTACAAGATATACGATGGGCTGCACTTTAAATATAATAATTATCAGGTTAAAGTTTGACGCACAAGTGAAGCAATTAGTATCGGGTCATCCTGCTGAATTTATAATTATGTTTACAGTCATTCAAAATGTACAACGTTTTTTAAAATGCTAAACAATGTAAATACGTGGTCGTTATCCCAATCTGCCTTACAGTATTGATTTATATATATAAGCTAGGATTTCGTACTGCGAGGGCACTACGCGCCCTCTCAATCTGTCTTTGAGCCTCCTATGTCACTAACATTGACATAGTCTCAGCCTCCTGCGCCTCCCATCATTAGTTTCTTTAAGTTCTGAGGGATTTGGAATAATCTGAGCCTAAGGGGGTCTTTAGGTTCTTTAGATTCTGAGTATTTGTCATTAACCCCGGTCTTTCGATTATCTTACACGGCACCATAAATATTAAGCCATCGAGCTCAAACTTTCTCCACAAGTGTAATTATGACCAAGGTTGCTTGGTTTTCAACTTGTCTGAGAAGTTATAAAATTGGTTTAAAAAAAAAAAATTATTTACTAACTCTTACAAATTTCAAGCAGCAGAGTATAAGGAGTATTAAAATAATCCTGCAATATAGAACCTTGTGCATTATTTCCACATTATTTTTCACCTTACACAAAGTTTACTCTGTGAAAAAGTCAAAATTGATCAACATACTTCCTCATAGAAGTGGCTTTGTGAAAGGTGAAAAATGATATGAGGAAGTAACGCGCGAGGTTCTACATTGTACACATTTTGATTAATAGAAATATGTTTTTAATCTCTAAAATGTTGACATTCGATATAAATTTGACACTATAATTCTAAAACGCTACAGTGAATACAATCTTTTGTCTTATATACATTGAGTGCACAGTGTGAATAATTGCCAAGAGGCGTAAGGACATAAGTGAAGTGCGGCGCGCTGGCTCCATTAATTCCGGAGGTCCAATTAGCATTTAATGGCTCGTATGCACCTGCAGTAATGTGCGGAGAACCGTGGGTCGTCGTCGTCGTCGTCTCGATCTTGCAGGAAGCAAAGAGTCAAATTGTGCCGTCACTGTTGGAGGAACATGGCATTACGCGCGTACCTCGTTGAGGATCAACCACTTACGTTTTGCCTATCTTCTATTCTTGCATAATTGCGTAACCTCTTGTGAAATTTTCACGTAAATAAATATAATTCTGAATGAAATATATGCTGTTCGTTACATTTAACTGACAAATATGTTCCACGTATAATTTCCTTCCTCGTTTTAGTCAACCAGTCGTTAGACCAACCAATAAGTCGGATTTTTGCAATAGTTAAATTAATATTAGAGGAAATAAGACGATAAAATAACGTTTTTTAATACTTTGTCTCAGTGTTTGTAAAATTATGAAACAAGATGCAGCTTGATATGATATTTCTATGGATCCTTTGTAATAATAACGATCCCCATAATCCCCTATCGTGCTGTATTTGGGCCATCTATCTCGTGATTGTCAATTTTAAATAATTCAATAGTACACGGAGAAGCACGCGAAAACCCAAGAGCGCGAGAGTCGCTATAGATGCGAGAGATTATTAATTAGACGGATAATCACGATCTGATTGCCTCCATCCAGTCTTCTCTCAGTGCGTATACTACAGTTATAATAGCCCGGCAAAGACGGAGGTTTGCTATATACTGTATATACTCCGTAGCTTCATATTAATTAACTCGCTAGACAACCGAGTTTCCGGAGCGGCTGTGCCTCTGCTTCTGCTACTGCGTCTTGCCGACTTCCGACAACGACGATGCCGACGACGACGACGACGACAACGACAACGTCGGAAGAATCAAGCTCGCATGTGACATCCTACAGTGTTATACCTATCTGAACATAATGGCATTCTCCGAAGATATTGTCGCCAAATCGATCAGTCCAAAGAAATTGCAGTTAACGGTACTTGACAGAGAAAGTGTTCGAAACACAAGTAAGAAATTGTTAGCAGGAAAGAATTTCTTCATTTCATGGACTACACGAGCACAAGAAGAAGAAGAAGAAGAAGAAGAAAGAGCAGGTTGACAGCGCGGTGGTTTCTTTCACTCACTGATTTGGTACTGGGCATATAGACAGTACATGCAAAAGTACCGCCAAGTACTCAAAAGTTCAGCTATATCGGTGACATCGAATCAATACCAACAGCCGACTTTTCCACAAAAGTATTCATTAAACTATTAATTAAACGGTTTCACTGGACTATGAATATTTTTATTACCTCAATAATTATCGTGAAATGGATATAAATATTAAAGGGCTTATGATGATATGCTTTCTCCTATATTTTTTATTTTACTTACATTTTTTTAATCGTTTTCTACCAACTGCCTATTAACAATTTTTATAGGATTCTCACCTGTGTGAGCAACGTGAAAGTACCAATCATACCATTGCATTGTACACCCGGTCGTCGATCAACCATACGTATATGCGTACTTGAACAACAGCCGTTTACGTACTGGATTGCTTACCTTTTCACAATAACAAAACGCCTTCGTCTCGTTTTCCATCCAACACACGTCCTCCTTTCTCCGTTTAGCACACGCGTTCACGTGTACGATAAACTGCTATAAAAACATTGAGTGGAAGTTCGAGCTTCACGCTTTTGTTGATAGAATTCCCACCGAGTGCCGTCGGTATTTTCTGCGAGCTATTTTCTCATTTTCTCCACAGACAGATGCGTTCACTGTGCATACAATTTAACACATGATAATAACTGAATCAGGTGTTCATAGAACATATCTTCTCTAGCTGGTTATTTTTATGCTCACGTATCTGGCTCACTCTGATTATCATTTATTATATCAGCCTTCAAACGGAAATATAAACTTAGGAATATTCATAATAAAAACTTTTAAATGATGATACTTTACTTATTTATTTTTTACTTTTCACACAAAATTGTTAAGGCTTCGACAAAAGCGTTTGTTAAATCTCGTAATCAGCAAATCATTTTATTCATTGAAATTATTCAGCGAAACATGTCAACTTCATGACGAAGTAAGTGAATAACTGGTAATGCGTGCAATTGTGCTAGGTCGTGTCAATTTCAAGCTATTTGCAACTCTCTACACAAGTGTAATTACGACCAAGGTTGCCTAGTATTCAGTTAGCCTGAGATTGGTAATAAGTATAAAATGTTGTGAAATTTACCGTTTTTGAAAAATGATTGATTCGCTGACTTTTACATATTTACATATTTACATATTTTGCCTAGTATTGAGTTAGCCTGAGATTGGCAATAAGTATAAAAATGTTGTGAAATTTACCGTTTTTTAAATGATTGATTCGCTGACTTTTACATATTTCGAGGAAATAAGTAAGCGAACACAGTATTTAACAATGTCAGCAATTTGTGGAATCTGGCACATTGCATCTTCATTATTTTTCACCTTTCACAAAGTTTTCTCTATGAGGAGATCAAAATCGATCAACGTACTTCCTGGTTTTGTGAAAGGTGAATAGCAATGAGGTATGAATGTGCGAGGCTCTACTTTGCAGGCTTTTTATTCATCGATCGCTCTTAGCGCATCTCGGAATAATAATTTCATTTCAGAATAACCGTTGCATTATGTGACATATTCAGCAGCCTCTCATAATAAAAAAAAAAAAGTTTACTCGCATCCTTTTGTACCGTAGATTTGCGCAGCTATTCGTTCCTTAAGCTAGTCCATTCGCAAGTGTCGTAGTTCTTTCCGCTTGCTGTCTTCTGTACGTGAGTCGAATGCGAGCGTGTACAAGCGAACGTTGACGGAAGCTAATGCGCGAGAATGCGAAAGAATCGTTGCGAGTCGCAAGAAAGGTAATATTGCTCCGAGAGTGGCTGAGTGAGTTAAGCCATAACTCAGATCAATGTCAAAACGATGCTACAACGGTGCTCTTTGTGCCGTACGATGGCTATACACGTTCGCTCTGCGTGAACGAGAACGGAGAAAGTGAGTAAAAGAAACCACCGCGCTGCCAACCGGCTTTTTTTTCTTCTTCTTCTTGTGTTCGTATAGATAGTGCATGAAACGAAGAAATTCTTTTCTGCTAACAATTTCGTACGTACAGCAGCTGACTAACAATTATTGTTACACGCATCCGGATATAGATTGAAGAGTGTCAAAACGTTTCTGATAGACTCCTTTTTAATCCACAATTTTAAGTTTATCTTACAGGAAATTAATTTAAGATGATTCCAATTGGCCGGTGAGTGGATTGATGTTTTTCGAACAAGTAAAATAATTCTTCAAAGCCCGAGGCATCGGAAAGTGGGTTAGGGTCAAAAACTGGTCCATTCATCTCACAAGGTTACAGGTTGAAAGTCACCTGGAATAATTTACACTAGATATATCTTTTTTTTAAACATCAAACTAGCTAATTGGCCGCAAGGGGCGGGATTGAAGTTCCTAATGATGACAACATCGAAAGTCTACAGTTCTGAATTTTATTGTCCCGTCCCTATAGATTTCACGTATTATTATTCGAACAAAAGTGTATATTCCTGATTCGAAAGCGAACTAGAATGACAAATTAATTTCCTGAAGAGTAAGTATTACGCTATTATAAATTTAGAAAGATCTTGGGCTGTACTGGTGTAGTTTTTATTTTATTGTATATTTAATATTGCGTAAATTTCGGATTACAATTTAATATCATTATTTGATTGTGAGATACTTAATATTGTCGTAGTGTATATCATATTTGTTTAAAGCTAATAAATGGGTTGGGTGGGTTGAAGAGGCAATGAGTGATGACTCTCTTCTACGTAAAGATGTATTCCCTCAAAAGAGATATACGAAAATGACTGACAAATTAGTGCTTTACAGCACAGTAAAGGTTGCAATTATCAACAAGTTCATACATCAAGATAGGTATCGCGCGAATACATAAACATTTTACAACTTCCTCGACGTCTCTACCATATAGATCGATATCTGAAGTGGACTGGCTATGGTTACATCATTCACACTTTGTCAAGGCCCCAAGTTTTATCCATGAAATTTACAAAACTATTGTTACGCACTCGAGAATTCGAGAAAAGATGTTTTTTTTTTTTAATAACTATTGTGGGTCAAGGATGTTTGCTACGATGATAATTTGTGAGTTTTATTTTATTTTTTTTTTAACTCAACGCTTAGAGGATTATTCGTTGCGTCATTCTAGAGAAAGGGTTTATACAAACAAAAATGATGTACTAGGCACCAGCTAAAATATGTGAACATTACTTTATTTAATCATTTATTATTATACGACTGAAACATTTTTTTTCTGATTTTATGTCCTCAAACAGTATACATATGGGTTATTTCGGTCCAAATCAACGAGACTTAGTCCCTAATAATTACTTTCCAAATAGATAGAATACTAAAACGATGTCTTAGGTATGAACTAAAATATGTGAACATTACTTTATTGAGTCATTTATTGTTAAATCACTCCAACTTTTTTCTTGCTGATTTAATGTCCACTGACGGTATACATATAGGTTATTTCGGTTTAAATAAACCATACTTAGTCCCTAACAATTATTTTCCAAATAGTACGTGGAATATTGGTTTTAGAAAAATGTAAAAATTTGTATCAAGCGTTTTTTTAAATATTCTCTACAACAAATTAATACTAAATGGTAAATTATAATAAAATTATTTTTAAAAGAAATATATCTATCACCGGATTTACGATCAGGTTAATTTCTTGTGATGTGACCTATATATTATATACATAAATATACATATGTTTAACTGTGACTTTCACTGTCGATCTTCAACACGTCCGTCCCCTCGCCCAACCGTGAACAAAAGTGAATACCCCATAGTATACCTGATATGTATGTTGCTTGTACTATATTTCGTGCTCTGTGATACAGCAACTGAGGTCAGCAACCCAGGTACTAGTAAGTGTGATTGAAGAAAGAATAAAATAATAAATAATCTTAACAAAGTACTCTGTCAAAGTTCATTTCAATGTTCATCTTACGGTTTTTCTCATTGCTATGATGAAATATGATCTCAAGGTACAACGATAGAGATCCCATATTCCGTTCCACGTATATCGAATAATCACTGCGACACGTGTCGAGCAGTTCTCATGTTTACCTACCATGTAAAATGTAACAATATTTTTACGGTCGAATAAATTTACAATGAAACTCCATTTACAATCACAACGAAAATATTTAAGGTATGCTCTGCATAATTTGCTGCTACTTGTTCGATGCATTGATTCGACGTTATAATTAAAGTAAATAAGGAATTATGCTGTGTGTAATAGGCGCACCTTGGACGTCATGGCACGAGATTGCTTCAAATAATTATCGTCAATCGATGATCAGCTAGAAGCTTGAATGTGTACTTTACAAATTGTCTTTTTTTTTTTTAAATCCATCTAATTTATTGGACGGAGGATATTTAAATTATGCTACGTTCTTTCCTAATAATAATTCAATGAGACAGAAGACTCGAGGAATTGACGCACTTCACCGTGGTCACTGATCTAATCAGTGTTTGTGACTAACAAAAATAATCTTGTTTTCTCCAGCGTGACTGGTATTAAATGCGGAAGAAGAAAGATGGAATAGTCGAGGTGTACAGATAGAGAAAAGAGTCAGAGCAGACGCGCAGTCTGGCTAAATTGTAAAAGTTTCCTCTTGATGCAACTTTTGCGTAGCTGTGGTGGTGGTTGTGGCTAAAAAAAGAAAGAACGAACGAATGAGCGGAAGACCATAAGAACGAGTGAGTGCGAGGGAAGAAAAAAATAGCAACGCGCCACAGGGCTCTCGGTATTACGTAAACATGGAAAAAGTTGTCGAGCCGATCAACGCACGATACGCTACGTGTTTAGGATACATAACGACGGAAACGAAGAAGAAGAAAAAGAAGATACGACAAAGATCAGATTCAAGGAAGACGTCTTTTTCGTGATCCATCGAAATATCATGATGCATATCGCTTCAATTATCATTAAGGGTTCTCTCAACGTCATGAATAAATATTGTGTGGCATCAAAAAAAAATAGTTTCCCAAGTGAAATGCATTTTTTTTTAACATTAAAAACGTTACAATTAATTTTATCCAATACTTTCAATTATCGATATTTTATTTAACTTCTCGAAAGAGTTGTATATTTTATTTTTAAAATATTTTCTCAATTTATATTTAATTTTGTTCAATTAAATTTATCGAATATTCATTGGAGCAGAATATTTCATTTTGAATTTTTTATTTCAATGTTTATCGCTCTTGCGCGAGTATGTAGTGTAATCATTGGGTTTACGCGTAGTGTAAAAATACCAATTCTTCTGGAATATTTTTATAACAAAAACACGTAGACAGATAGCTACGGATGCGTGAACTTTAAATAAAAATAAAAGAGAATTTAACAGGGATGGAAAAAAGTATGAACCGGATGAGACGATAAACTATAAGCGTAAGGAAAGCGGATTATCGATTAGTCATTAGCGCGTGCATCGTAACGACGTATACAACCTCGTGCTGCAGGTATAGATGGTGCTGATGCTGCCGCTTCATTCGGGCGAAAAATCGATGTAGCAACTTTTATCGTCGCCGTTCCCCGCTGCATCGATACAGAGTACAACGCATACCTATAACTTTGTATATCGGGAATTCCGTACCAACTGAAAAGACATCTGACTCTGACAATCTCAGATTCGATACATTATTAATTTATATTGATTCAACATGTAATTGTTGATTCAGCAAGTATATTTATAAATTAGTATAATATATATAATAATAATATAAAATGATAACGGATAATCGGATGTTAAAGGTATAATAAAAAATGTATGTAAATTTATCGAATACAAATAGAAACTAAATAAATTTCACTTTGAAACCAAGTTCTAAAGTATCGTTATCCGATGCAAAACTTATTAATTAGATTTTATTTCATATTTATAAATTCACGAATAAATTTTCAATGGAAAAAATCTCGAACATAATCCCGAGTCTGTTTTTGTGTTGATAGAATAATATAAAAAATAATATTCGATAATATCGAAGATGATCATGGTGAGAGGATGGTTCAGTTGGAATGGAATATACCATGCGCATGTGTGTCGAGAGTTTTCTTTCTCTCTTGCCATGAGAGATGCATTTTCTGATTACGCCAGCGTTGCAACGTCAGCAGCAATAGAAATGCGACAGAGAAACAGGTAGATTCGCTGCAGGCGTACCTGCAACAATGATACACAAGCGAGCAGTAGGTAGAAGCATTACGAAAATAAGGGGCGCGAGAATTCTCGTAACTCCATTATTTCAGGTACGCCAGTAACAGCCGCAACGGTAACACCGGTTACAGAGTAAAAGCCTATGCGGTTTGCCGTCTGTAAGTTGAGGTAGCTTGCGCTCTCTCATTGTCCTGTATACGAAACATTAATAATTATAAGCTATTGCCAAGTGAGCCCGTGGGGTACTAGGCGAGCACAAGACTTCTAGACTACGTTGTGTGCCACGCGTAGTCACATTTCAAGAGGGATCGTTAGTCTCATTGTCATAATTATCGTCAACGGGCGGTTACTTCGCGCAACCGTATAAGAAATATAACTATGCGTTCCTGTACCTGTGTATAGGTGTTGAGTTTCTTTCGCGAATTTTCATCTTTCTATCTTTCCTTTTTTTTTTTTTCTATACTCGTTCGCCAGTTTTCCGTTCAGCCATTATTAACAGATTTTTTATCGTCCTTGAAGCAAGGTGAAAGATTTGTGGGTGCGAGAGAGATACAACGAAATGTCGTTTACGGTAACACGAATTAGAAATACTGAGAAATATATTTCACCTTGACTCGATGCTTTTATTATATTCGCATGAAATAATTTATTTCAACAATTATTTGAATTCCACTGCAATTAAAAAATAAAATGTTCCGTTTTCATTTTATCATTTGAACTGTATCGAGGCATTATACCGAAGCCCATATAACGTCATTGGATTCCCTAGCCACCCCACTTGACTGTCTCCTCTTTCTATGTATATAACTCGGTTTCCACATCAACGTTTTTCCTGGATATATTTTCGTTCCCTTAGCAGCAACGTATTTCATATACTCCGGTCACAAAGAGCTCCGCTGATTACAAATACGAGTGATTGGCACTCATTGTCGATGCATCGAGCTGGTTGTGCATATTTAACATGAGCAGTAGGTTCGGGGGATGTACGAGAGAGTTATCGGAAGGGTGGAGATTCGCTCAGAAGCTACAGCACACCGCAATAATATAGAAATAGAGTAGCTGTACACCGCTATCACAATTCTACGTCCTCCGAGGCACAAGGGAATTCAGTAAACAATTCAACGATTGGCCGTGTATAGTGCATGCCATGCCAAATAAATTCAACAGAAAAAATTCATAAAAAAACAAAAACCCTTATCGTAAAAACATTTTTTTAATTCCACGTACAAACGAAAAAAATGTAATTTTTCCTATTTAATGCTTTTTCTTATAATTTGTAATATTGAAATTACTCAGTTCGTCAAACATTTATACCGATCGATTTTGGTAATAACAATAACATTTTCATGTCAATTTTATCTCCAAAAAAGGAATATTACCGGGAATAAATTGATGTCGGAAAAAAAATGAACAAGTTATTATTAAACTGCCAGATATTGTTCACTGTATCGTCCAGTGTACAGTTGGGATAACACTGTCGTCATCCATACGTACAGCATATATATACGAAATGCGCAAGCGAATTAAATGTAACCGTGGTGAAATATTCGATTCCCCCTATCCTCTCGGCTCTTTGTGTTTTGCTGTCTCTTCCCACCGACAAGCGGTGTCTTTCATTTCCATTATGCGGATTCTCGCGCGCATCGAGAGTTTCCGGGTTCCCTCATCGGCGGCGTCGAGCCTCATCCGAGGCTCAGACGCCCAATTGTCGCAAACGTCTGCATCGACGACGCACATTGCCCCAAACAATACTCCGTCCGTCACTACTTTCTATAAAATGTACGGTTGCAGGCGTCGGACGAATTCGAGCGTCGAAATTCGACGTCCCGTCATTCGCTGTACGAACATACCTTTCATAAATTACGCACACCGTACTGGCGATATACATACATTGTGTATGACGTACTCGCAGATTGCGTGACACGTTCCTTGTACCTATATTGCTCGATGTTCATGCAGTACGTCGTTTCACAGTTACATTGTTGTCGTTATGTGTCGTTATGGCTGGAAAGTTTTGTAAACTCCCAGCAGACTAATTTCTGCAGACTCATACATAAGCGATGACAATAAAGGTGAAAAGAAAAATTCGTTTCAAAAGAACTATTGAAGTGAAAAGTTTAGATACGTAACATGTCAGATGTCCACACGTATTTGAATTAAGTAGAATCAGATTTGTGGGAAAAACTGATTGAGAAAGCAATCCTGGTGGTCGTGGCAAGAAGTATACAAAATGGTCGTCTCTGCGTTGGTATTACAGTTATCTACAGGCAAAACAAGCATCAGACTCAGTTTAACTTAATAGAAAGTTGTCTTGTGAAAGCAAAAGAAATAAATTGAATGATTAGGTATCTCAAATTATAAATTTGAACCAGTTATAAGACGAAAATGATTATTTTGGCACTAGTAACATATTTTTAAAAAATATTTTTCAATCGAGAAGTCCCTGATGAGAACTTTCACTGTAGTTCATATAATTATAGAGAAAATGCTGTGCTTTTTCCGATCATCGAGGTTGAAGTTGAACGTTGTTCAATTATGCTCGTATTTAGATACACGAAGAGAAGGATCGGACAATAATTGCCGTACCATACAGTGAAAACTGACGAGGCAACTCAGTATACCAGCGCCACCACTTACGGTATTGGAAATTTTCACAAACGCAACGAAAGACTTTATCAGACCAAAATGGTTGCTTTTCCAGAACGCAGATTGATTAAAGTTTCTACATATTTTTTTCTTTCCAAGAACTTATCGATTAATTAGTAATAATGATAAAAAATTCGATTAATTTCGAATGATAGTAAGATAACCTGCTGACAACTTCATGTCATTATATTGGTTACTTCGGTATGCGTTTTAGAGGTTAAGATGTTACAACGTCTAAATTGCAAGTGTTCTCGATAAACTTCTTTACTTACCGTTACATTTTTTATTGAAATAATATAATATCATTGTTGATACGTTTGGTTATCAAAATTAAAAATCCTGATATGTCAAGAGTAGATTACAGAGAGACCGCCGTCGATTGGCAAAAGCTACACAGCAACATTATATTTGATAGTTAAAAGTATTTATCTCCTAACAAAAACTATTACAGATCACGGCAATATCAATTATGCAAAAAATAATTATATCATCTATAGTAGAATTTGTTTACTTTTATAAGAATATTTGCTAAAATACCACTGTAGTCTTCATGTATTATAAATTTATGGCAATTTCCATTAGATGCTTCTCTCTCGTGTACCTCAATATTATATGCAAGACTATCATTCAGAAGTACCGCTATAGAGGACGTGTCAACGAATGAGCGAAACGTATTATACGACGCCATAGCAAGTTTTTCAGCCAAATGCATTTTGCTTCCGGTCGATTACTTGAAGAAGCCGTGCTCTGTATGTGGGTTCTTTGACAAGCTATTGCCTCAAGTTTGTGAAAGTCTATAAAACATTATACTCACATGTATATTACGGAAGTAAATACAAATCTCAGGGGTTGTGGGAGGCAACACGGTTTCACCTGACGTAATCACTACACTGCTACTGCAATCGTAAATTGATGGTCTATCTCTATAAAATATAGCAACGGAAAATACTAAGCTATGTACAGAAAGAGGATAAAGGATTTGTATACATTTACTTATAAACAAATGTATGTATGTAATACATATTCTCATATTTATTTTTGTAAGTAAATGTATACAAATCATTTGTTTTCATTCTGTACATAACTCGCAGTGTTTTCCCTGCTATAGTTTATAGAGATGACTCATCTTTATATCAATTAAAATAATGTATATCTCGTCGAACAATTGTTTAGTATATAAAAATAAAAGATTTAATGAAACGAGAGAGAAAAAAAAACAAGATAAATAAAACATACAGGTTGTTGTGTTAACGTAATATCTTATTCGAAAGATCGCGAGTTACATGATTATAGAAGAAGCCTTTTTCCTTATAGTATAGCTAGTATAGAAAAGTTCTTTGCACGTTCCCACAGCTTTAATACCGATCGATGTACTTGTTGGAGACGAAGGCGAGCCACTCTGTAGATTCGTGACTCATTACAATACAACAATATAATGATCATGGTAATGGACATAATATTGAAACATTCGAGATGAATCGACAAGAGACGGACGATTCGTGATGTACAGTCGATGCTCTCGTACCAAAAATTACTATCTTATAGGTCCTCACGAACCATTTCGGTACATCCGGTCTCAATATTCAATACAGGTGATACATTCTTCATTTTCGAACTCAATTTCATTGACTTACGTTATAAAATGATTTATGTCTCAGAATCGGAGGCTACTATGTATATGCTCGGAAGAAAAGAATCGAGATTCGTGACACGTATGCAAGCACCGTGTATTAGCATGGAAATGTCCACAATCATGATTCTTATATGTATTCATACACGGTATGGTATACGTCGTACATGATACGCTGTAAAAACGAACTATACACTGACGTGCGTGCGGAGATCACACTCTCTCGTGTACGGGCTATCCGCACAATTGTACGCGGGTCAAGGAGTTCAAGTGAAAGTATTAAATATCAACCGACACTATGATGTGTTAAACGTATAGACATAGCAACTATACATAAATATATATGCGCGATCTATTATCCGAGATTATACGACGTTTGTTAAACGATTAAGTTGGATGGCATTCATGCGATAAATTAAGTGGAATTAACAACTCGGTTATGTGCCTAATCTTGAATTTGGTAACTTAATTATTTTAACACAAATTTTTTTCAAAGTTTAGTTGCATTAAACACAATGTTTTAGAATAACGTGGTTATACAAAAAAAAAGTGAAATTTACTGACATACACGAAACACTAACACTGATGATACTCTGGGGTACGAATATACCTAAGGCAAAATAAAACAAATTAGTTTTTGGTTGGTGTTCACTGACCGATGTTCCAACCAGTCTGGCCCCCACTTCCAAAAAGTGAAATTGAATTATGGATAGGGCCCCGAGCTAAAAATGTATTCGACCAGCTCAGGGCCGTACATCAACATTTTTTCAGGGGGTATATTGATACCCCAAAATGTTACTCCAGGATTATTATTTCGTGACTTTATGTTTAAATATGTAGAAACAATAATCCGGTCTCAATTACCGGAGTGTTAAGCTAGATAATTTCAGACACGAGTTCCGTCTCTAAGATCTACGCTAATATAGTACTCGGGAGGTTGAGCAACATGAAGGAAAATGAGGAAAGCGGAAGTAGATTTCTCAATAACGAAGAACAAGAAGAACAAGAATACGACTAAATAAGTAGGGAAGGCTATATATTTCCCTCCCACTTTTTGCTAAAAAGGGGCAATCGCAACATCTTATTGAGAGAAAGAGAACCTTCGAGACAGACAGAAACACGAATCATCGCGCACACGGAACTCGTATCGCGTTCTCACGTCCATCGACCGCGGATCCTCTCGTTTCTTCGTATCCACATAAGTTCCCTTGTGTCGTTTCTGCATTACTTATGTGTTGACGCAAGAAGCGCACCTTTCTTGCGCAAGACTAGCTTCTCGTTTTTGCAATACTTGACTAAGCAACACACAGCACGGTAGTAACATGCAGCATGATGGCATGGTTGGCACTACATTCGAAACCCTTTCAACAGTGGCGCTCTGTTATCTCGTGTTTTGTGTTATACTCGCCTCAATCGTCGTCTCTTTCACCTGAGATATCTGACGGTAGACATTTTTTTCTCGTCTATCTCTCGCACTTTACATATGCGAGTCTTTGAATATTTTTTTCTTTACGTCTTATCAATTCTGTTGGACAGTGTGCCAACTGTACCATACACATAGTTTATCGACCATATTCTGTCACGGTAAGCGAACGCAGCAGCATGGTAAATCGATATTATTTTATATATTTATAGTAGATTGTATTATTATGAGATGCAAAGCGTTATTCTCTCGGAGGAAAAGAGCACGTCACCTTGCTCAACGAACGGTCGACCGAGCTGGTTCTACCCGCGTCGCGCTCGTTCCCTCGAACGGCGCAAGTGCTCGACGACCCGTGCAAAATCCCGTGTAAATTCACGCTGTCATTATCCTATTATTAGTAACTCGTATAGACTCGATGAATGGTAAACTGCTGCTACCGCTTACGCTATACCTACGCAGGGAATCTCTAACTTGTTGTCTGATAGCTAAACGTTATACGCACTGTAGCTCAGTTATGGGGGTTGGGTATCAAGAGTGCAGTAGTATTTGCTTATAAATACAAACAGCAGACTCTTTCAAAACCCCTTGAGATTTATTTGTACTCAGAGTATAACGGATTGCAGGTGCGAGAATCTCATGCAATTCAGATAATGTAATAAGAAGATAATGTAATAGTGATTCTGGATACCAAAATGTGATAAGCTGCTTTATATACGGTCAATCGTTATCTGATGTTGCCATAAATCAAGTCCATGCAACAATGTGCATCCCAGTTGGGTTGTTGCGCATTTATTCCAATATTAACAGAAAAGGCACGTCAAGTCGGCTGCTCCGATTATTCATGTTGCCAAAATAATAATCATCATTTTTTCGAAAGTTTTTCTAAAGGACCAAAAATTTACCATTTTTTTCCGATTTTTAAATTGCATATTTCAGCCGATAATAAATATTTTTAATTACCTTCGTTTATTTTTCTTTACGAACCGAATGAAACGTGAATCATGACGAAACCGTATTGAGATGAATATATTTCTCTGGCCATTAATCATCATTAATGATGACGAAATTGTATACAGAGATGAATATATTTATCTCTATACTATTTCGACATCATTCATACTTCATATCAATATATTAATCATTTATTGATGAATTGAAATATCGCTTGCCCATCACCACCATTTTTTTCATAGTCTGTAAATATAAGTAAAAATATATTAACATTTCGAAAGAAACAAAGACGCTGTTTCTAAGATAAAAAAATTATCTTATTTCATCTAAAAAATATCATCAACAGATTCCGGTGGAATATACAAAAAATTATTTTTAATGTATTCCTTTCACGGAGAAACGTATTATGTAGGCGCTTATGCAGGGCCTTTAAAAAATTCTAATATATACCTCTGGGCCCACTTAAAACAACGTTAGGACCTATTATTGTACGCAACGGTCAACGAAAACCGAAAATTTACCGAGTTTTCTATAAATTTTCGATTACTTATATTTATAAGTGGGCAATGACGTTGTACATGGCAATGACGAGAAATATATGGCAACGCCGCATTGGTACTTCTCGAGGCGCCATGTCCACACGGCCCTGTAACATGCATACGTGTGTCAATGTTTTATCTATAGCCACTCAATACATTTACAGCTCATAATCTGCCAGATATTCATGTCATATCATATATATATAGCGATAATCTAACGCCAGGAAGGCGTATAAGCATATTTTATACATACACGATACGTCCTTTTAACTTTAAGCCATCGATATATCTATTTATAACATACAAATGCGTGGTGTAACTGTTGCCCATATAAAAAAGCTGATGTGAACTGTGAGCGCGCAGCTTGCAGCGTTGCCAAACGTAACCCCCCTCCATATAGCGCTCTTGAAAATTCGTCTCCAAGTCTCATTTTACCAAGTTCTAACATAAATATCTGATTTAAAGATTCAGTGATTCTACATTTTTATCGGTGATATCAAACGTTGTTTGCTTCGCGAATTATTAGATTGAAACATGGACAGCCGACGTTCTCCATAAAATCACGCATCAATTATTCTACTTTCAAAGTCTTAATTCTTCTCTAAAAGCTTGGTGAATTGGTTCCATATTTTTCTGGGGTAATGGTATGTGTTCTAACTTCATTATACAGAAGAATGAGACGATTCCACTGTCTTCGAGTTCACGCAAAGAATACCTTAAATGTACGTTAAGAAACCTAAATTTAATGTTTTTACGTTTATTCGTGCGATTAATTGTTTCAGTGTAAAAATATTTTAGCGAAGGAAAATTTTAATATTTATTATCAGCTGAGATATGCAATTAAAAAATTTAAATAAATTTGTAGATTTTCGGATGATCAAAACAATTTTCTAAAAAATTGCGAACAATTTGTGACGACATGAACAAATAGTTGTTTTATTCCGTCATAGAGGCATTTCCTTGTTTATATCCCTTTTCCCGTTTATTTTTTATATTACAATGTACGCAGAACAGTTACGTATAATATACCCAAATAAAAATACAAATGGCGGATTGTAAATTTTAAATTAAAATAGCACCCGCTCACATCGATTTATTTATAGCTGTACCATTGATTTTTCTACCAGAAAATATCTGTACTATGATTTAATTCTGGATAACATCTTTGGCATAAATAAAACTCTCTGAATTACGAGTCATTCATATCAGTTTACATTTCTACCACACGGAACAACTCTCCGGCGTTCTACGACTGATGGTGTTCCCGTGTAAAACAGGGATTGCAAGAGAAATAGCGCTATTGGATCTTTGGGGGGGGGGGGGGGGGGGGGGGAATAATAATCTTTTTTTTTCGGAAACACTGTACCATTATTCTTGGATCTCCAAAGAGTCGTTAGAGTCATGGTGAGCTGGGTGTAAGCTGGTATAGGCTTGTGCTATGGTAGAGACCTTTTCCTCAATTAAATCGTCGTAAAGATGTTTTTCGTTAGAGAAATCAACAGCAGTGTTATAAATGTGCCCACGCATCTGGTCGATAGATCAATAAGTAAGATTAAAGAATATACTAATCGATGACAAGCACTATGGTCAATCGATATCCAAAGATCCATGAATTTAAGCGAAATTGTCCCATAAATTTATGCCGGAAACTCTCAAGAATCGGTTGGTGCTCTCTCTCTCTCGTTTCTTATCGGACTAATGGACAGTGTAAACACGTTTGCGGTATCATATTTATTTTTCTGTTGACGAAACTGATTCGAACTCCTATGGATTCCTCCTGCTGATCCTCCTGTTATGCACATGTTTAATAATTTCGTTGACTCTTTTAATACAACTGCCATCAATATATTCAAACGAAAAAGTATTTGATAAAAATTAACTTAAGAGGAGTAATTCATATTTTATTATATTTATTCGTTGGAAATAAAAAATTCAAATTACATGCTTCAAATATTTATAAATATAAATGTATACTTGGGTTTCGTATGGGTTTCGTACATCTCGGGTGTTACGAGCCCTTGCACCTATACGGCCCAAACGAACCCTTATCCAGGACTTCATATCATTGACCCTCCTATCCTTACCATTGAAATTTCTCCCTCTCCCTATCATTAAATCCTCTCCAATAATAGGAACATATATCCCTATTATTGATTATTGTACACCGCGGTGACGGCAACGTGAACTTTTATTATCATATAATTCAGAGTTACATACATAAATTGAGAATCTTAAAGATCTGATGAGTGGGAATGTAGTATAAATTTATACATTTTATGTTTATTATAATATACACGTATATGTTCTATTTCAATTATAACTGACCGAAATAATTGCTGATTAATTCTGAGTGAATGAACGGTGTGTGTGTGTGTGTATGATTTATCAGAATCACTATCTTGAAATTTGATGTTTTCAAACGATCGATTACGCGCGGTAAAATTTTTTTGAGAAATCTTAAACAATTTTATATTTACATATTTTTCGGAAAATCTGCAATTGAAGGTTGTTTAAAAAATATTTGATTTAGAGTTATTTCGATGTTCTCTTTTTATTTCCTATAATTATCACGATATTCGTTTGGTAATTTTTTTTTCAATTCGTCTGAGACATTTAATAATAAATGCTTAAATCGAATTATGCCCGTAGGCATTTTTCTCTCGATTGATTTATGTAGTAAGAAGGTGATAAATGAAATTAGAAAAAATATTATAAAATACAATTCCGAAATAAAAAAAAATGACCAAGACTCTATTACCATAAATCACTTTCTCTCAATTACGAAATCGCTGAAAACACTACGCGTCTGTCTCCGAAATTGATATAACATTTTTGAGAGAAAGAGATAAATAAAGGCCAATCAAGTTCTTCATTCCAGAGGATCTTTAATCGGGATGATGATGTTCCAATCCGGTTTATTCTTCTTCCCGCTCACAAACACCAGCAGTCACTTTTCTCTGTCCATGATATCTTCACCGGCAAACTCGCTTTCCTGCAATCGTCATCGTGGTCCTTTGCCTGTGATTTCGCAACACAAATGAAGCAGAACGTTGTGTATATATATATATATATAGGATGTGATAATAATATATAGAGACAGAAGAGAAGAGAGCACGACTACGCAGAGAGAACGCGCAAAGCGAGTCAACGCGAGTAACACGAGAACGTCGTTAGTTACGGTGTCGCGCTAATCTTATTACGTTTGCCGCGAAGTGGCGGGAGAGCGAAATAGAAGCGGAAGGGTAAAAAGGGGGAGGGAAAAGAGCGCGAGCAATGACAAATGCGAAGTTTCGTTCTTCCCCGTTCGCTGTAGCTCTTATATAATGGTGTTAACGACTGGAGATTTTGCGACGACACATAATACGCGAAAGTAGGAAAGAATAAGTTCCAGAAGCTACGTCAACGGCAGCGACAAAGATCGAGCCGCGACGATATAAAACGTTTAGCCGAGAAATAAGACCTTTACTTGGCGCAATGGAACGATGATAATACATAAAGCATTGAGACGCCACCTTGATGTCACATAAAGCGATGATTCTAGCCACACATGTACGCGGATTAAACAGTCCTGCCCTGCACTCTTAAGGGTGAATAGACACTGGCACTCGGGTGGGAAAGCAGGTATTAAGCTGGGATTGGAGCACGTGACAACGCGTTTTCGTAGTTGCATGGCAGAAGACGCGATAAATGTAGGAAGGCATACGGAGTGATGGACGGGAAGAGAGATTGATACGATTTTATCCAACGTATATAGTTCTGGCTGTGTGTCAGCGCAGTTTTGCGAGCCTGGGACTCGTTTATCGATTCCCAACGAAAGTTGGATGTCGGTACAAGGTTAGAATGCTAAAAAGAAAGGAGGAGTATGGGGAGAAGAAATAAACACAAAAAGGCGAAGGGGAGAGCTAGTGGGAAGGAGGGAGAATTGGATAGATTGAGGTACCCCGAAAAATTTGAAACCAGAGACGATTGCTTCTGAAATAGATAAATATAACATGATGATGCATTGGTCGCATGAATGATGAGGTGGAAAAGCGTCGGCAATTGACGAGCTTACGTTTTATTAGTGTTTACGTTTCGTACATACCACACCATCGTTCAGTGCTGACCGATTTCTCCAGTCGAATAATAATCGATAATACAAATAAGATAACAACGACAATGTAATCATCAATAGAGACAGGAAAAATAAGACCGCAGAAATGACTCACCAACAATATCACATTCGTTCATAAATAACCGTTCGTCTGAAAAGGGAGTAGGAGAACAATGGATTAAATCATACTACAATAGAGATTAAATACAATTTCCGAAAAGGACCCCGAATAAAGGGCAGAAACGTTAACACTGATAGAACATAAGATTATCAATTGCCGAAGGCTTTTCTATCTCATAGATAAATACAACCGAAACTTAGAATTTCTTGTGATAAGTTTGCAGACTCTCAATTGCTCTCAATTCCTAAATTGTCAATTACATTCGCAGCAAACTTTGGAGTCTGCGATAAAACTTGATTCATTATACTTTCGAGACTGAGTTGAATAGAAAAAAAAACGTAAACTCCTTCCATAAAGTTTTATCCCGAAGTGTCCATTTGGTTTATCGGCTTTCTCTAAATCTCACGGAAAGTTTGAAGAATGAAAAATGTTTTTATTAGCTAACTATGACTGCAGGAGGGTTCTCAAATAAAAGAAATCATTTCTCGTTTTAGTGCTCAGATCAGAACAGATTTTTTTTCTCGACTGCACTGAAATTACCACATTGCACGCATGCAACGCGGGCCGAAAGTGATCATTTTCGAGCTATGACCAGTGCGCATGTGCATTTGACCGACACCTGCTACTTTTCTACCCTAGGGCAAAAACTGTCCGACTGTCCGAGCGAAAAACATAAGGTGCTCGGGTAGCGCCATCAGACGGAGATCGAGAGACACTCGTAGTCACCACGCTAATAATAATAATAATAATAATAATAACAATACGCTTTTGTACGGAATATACAGCAAACGTTTTGGAATTGCATATGGGCTATAGCATCTTCATCATTGACCGTACGGATTGAATTCGGCCAAAAACGTTCCATGCGTTTTAAATTTCTAATTTTCAACATTTAAGGATACCGATCACGACTCGTTATTTAGTCGACTAAACATTTTTTTTGTGGCTCCGCCCCCCTCTCCCCCAACCTCCTGCCGGTGGTTATATTTTTTTACTTGGTTCACTACGTGCCACTTTCCGAACAATTATATAAATCGGGATCCCCTCTTAAAAAAGACCCCTCTTAAACTGTCATCGTCGTACGATCGTGAGCGAAGCAAACGTTTCGCGACATAACCTATAGCGCGAACGGGAGTGAGCGCAGTGTCGCTAATTTTCATTATCTTACGTTATTTTTTTCATTATCTATCATTTCAACGAAGTCGGAAAAAAGTATCGTACGCTACGCGGGAGGATTCCCTATTGCGTCCTCGTGTAAGAAGTGCCCTCGCTGTATTCGGGCAGCAAACATCACATTCGAAACCGGGCACTTTCCTCCCTTATAGCATAATTTACTACTTTTTGTCATACGTTTGTATGTTATTTCCGGATAGTGGTGCCAAGTTCAGTTTTTATGACTTTAGCCCTATCACCGTAATTATACTTTCATTTATTTACATTTAACCTAAATTTTATTCTTTTAACTAATTCAATTTAATATAATCAGTACTTAACTGATTACAAAATATATAGATATATACAAATATATACCATAGTGTCCTGGTGCGTCTATGTCGATTTTTCATTCACCCTTAAGGATTGCATAGGTATGACAGCCCGACTGATCCGTACGGTACATCACTACCGTCAACAATCAGCTTCACGCGGGATGTAGCTTCGCTACTGAAACTTATTTCCTCCGCTCCGAGAGCACAAGACGACCTTCTTTCGATCTTCTACTAAAAAAAACCACTTTCGAAAAACGTAAGAATGGTACTCAAGTATTTTACCGGATATAATTTTTCCAGAGGATCGATCGCATCGATAAAGTCGAATCAAAATTTTGATATACTCACCGTACCCGCGACGATCAATCAATCCTTTAGAACCTGCGAGGTAACGAAAAACAATTATGTTTCGATGCTTAAAGGGATAGTATCACGTTTAAGAAATTGTAAGAAAAAAAAACACTGACTCCTCCCAACATTGGACTTTGCGGTGTTGAGACCAACTGCCGGGGAAGGCGGTTACTAGGTTGGACACCTCTTGGTTTCCGTCGTATCTCATCGTCCCGTATACCAGCCCAGCCATGACAGAATAGAGAGCACGCTGGAACGTTGGCCGGACTCTCGCCGCCTGTGTGTACATACTACTACAAGCTGATTATTACCGCCCGCGCTTACTCTAACTACTCTACTGTAACGTAGCAGCTGGTATCATGGCATTTCTATAGAAGAATGGAGCACCTTCGTCTCCCCAGTTGCTTCCTATACTGCGAAATATGTGACGATATTAACCTGGAATGCATAACACCGTATGTTTGAATTTCTATTTTTATTTAAATGGATGTTGAAGTAAAAATGACGTTGAAACAATTAAATTCATTTAAAGAAAACCATTTGACAAAAACACCAGAAATTGATGTAGAATTTGAGTTACAAAAATACCAAACCTACTTAAAAACTTAACGTTTTTTTAACTGAAACGTATTACTCGAGTTGTTCAGCTATTAAAGTGCTGCATGCTTTCAATGTCATCAGCAGTCGATCAGGGAATGATTAAGACTGGCTTACATTTTTTATTTAAACAAGCTACTAATATTTTAAAGAAGTTATGATTACTTGAAATATCTCTATTGATGACTTGAATATCAGATAAAGACTTGAAATATCTCTGTAGTCTTTCTTTGTAGTAGTTGTCTTGTCCTATCAGGTAATAGATAAACTATACAATCTGAGATATATTCTACATTCTGCCTGAGGCTTCCGTCCTGAAAACAAAAAATTTTTACTGAAAAACGATAAAATTAAAACCGCATTGTACATTGTATTATTCATTCTTCAAATTAATTATCTTTTCGATGTTACATCCATATTTATGTTGTTTCGTTTTAATTTGACATATTAATAGTGGCTCGCTTGACTTACATACGATGTACCTTGATATATACAAGCTTATTACTTTCATAACTTTTTGTATTATACGATATTTTCCATCTAACTTGACTACCACGTAGTAAGACGAATATTTAAATTGACGGATGACCGCTCTGTTCGGATAGTGCACCAGCACCTACGTACGTATGTACCCTGACCGTCAGAGATACCGCCGCTGAAGCCCGGAGTGCAAAGGCATCCTTGGAAGAGAGTGCACCACGAGATCGTGGCAATATCAAGAAGGTAGAGAGAAAGAGAGAAAAAAATGAGAGGCTCTGTTATACACTCGAACAAAAGAGAGCGGGCGATCGAGCTACGAGTGGAAGCAACGACGCGAGGGCTTAAGACGATCTGAAACATATTATCAATGCTTCTCTTTCCCTCTTTCGTGAACGCCATTTTGTCTATCTCTCCCGGACACTTATAAGTTTCACATCATCTTAAGGTGAAGCAAGGCAAGGCAAGACAAGACAAGCAGCCAGCAGCACTCTGTGCTCGATGTTGTTACCTGGCTACTTCTACCTGGCAGTTTCCAGATACTTCGTGTAGTGGGATTGCTCGGAAAGCTAGCTGGATCGCTGTCGGACACTTTCAACGACAGTAACCACGAAGACGCCATGACGCGATCACCTCTATCCGCACCCTCGACACGGTGCTTCTTCTTCTCATCCACTTCTCGTCTAGTCAGTACTGCACTGTTTATCCTCTTGGCTTCACGTGAGTCTAATTCACTATAATTTCATAAATTCTGAAAAATTTATAACACGAATAGTGATTTTTGAAAAAAAAAATATTGTCAATCAACTCATCTTTGCAGTTCAATTTTCTTTGAGATTTTCGAAACTGCGAGAAAAGTTGACGACTTGAGAAAGGCGCGCTTAGTCCCCGCGAATACCCTCAGTGGTGACGGACAAGCTTATCAGGGACGCGAGAGTCGCAAACGCGGGAAACGCGCGTTTCCACTGTGCCCGAAAATTAAATTGAAAGCGAAAACACTGTTTAAAACAAGTTTACTGTTCAAAACCAGTTTTTTTTTCTCTTTTATACAGGCGCATCAAGAGTTGTACATGTTCGTAACAATTGTCGACGAATAATTTTGTCGTTCTTCAAAGCTTGCTCGTGAAGCATTCGCTTCGTTAAGTTTTTCGGGTGATGAGATCCGCATGATTTAACGAAACATACTTAATGCTAAGTACATACTTTCAAAAATCAATCAGTGTTAACAAGTACAACAGTTGAAACAACGAATGTGTCCTTAAAACACAAAGCAATTATTAACGTTAACTATGTCATTGGGTAACCTATTTTGTGGCAAATTTCTGCAATGAATATTTTCGTACACACTTTTCAAAGAATAAGCAACACGAACCATTTTTTTTAGATATTGAATAGCTTGTTTTGATCGTCAAAAGACAATAATATTTGGCACTTTAACACAAAAGTTATTTATTCATGAAAATATATTTGGAGTTATTTATTAAAATTAATTTGTGTACTAACTGAAAAGTTAAATAAACAAAGTAAACCACTGAATTTAAAGAATACGCTTTAACGTTAAAAATAACATATTTTACGTCGATATCGAACGAACGGTGTGGTCTAGTTATGAAAAAAAAAAACTTTGAAATTATGGAGAATTCTTGTCCAATAGCCCTTCGATTTATTGCTATTTATTTCTTTCAGTCACTCAGTATTCCCTTTATTCCGGTAAAATTGTCAGCATTGATTTTATTTTAAAGTTTAGACGAAGATTGTTAAATTTTTAGATTTAGTTTTGGACTGTGCCAATCGAAAAACCTCCCAAACTTGATCTTTTTATCAATTCGGTGTGAATTTATTATTTTCTATTTTCGTACATGTCTCAAGCACAAGACATTGATTTCAAGGGCACAAATTTGTCTAGACAGCGAAACGACTGTGTCCATCTATTTGATAGTCAACACAATCCATTATTTTCGCCGAATTTATGCATAAGTATAAAAGATTTATGATAGATATGGGAGGTCTCGGCGTGACGAAATATCGATTCTCGTCATTTGATTTCATCCAACCTTTTTTATTTTATTTTGTTCGTCCTTCTTGAAGCACCATCCCTTCTTGATCGTACAAAGCGACAGAATGGTACACGAAGTAATCGTGATTACATTAATGTTCGCTTGTTTCACGAATCGTCCGGCATTGTCTAAATTAGTATGAAATGTGCCAACAGCATCCCTCGAAATACAATTAATTATAATAACACACAGCACGATGGATCATAGCTGAAGCACTCGTGATGTTACAACAGTTTGTAATTGCATATGTTGATCTCTCGCTCATTTCCGAGCATGGCTCACGGGACTCAGAAACCACAGTGAGTACTCAGGTTTGTGGATACGTACCGGCGATTATTCTAAATTAAGGTCAACTCGAAAGTAAACGAGCTTCATCCTTAACGTCAACATCAATGTCGTCGTCGTACCAGAAGCGACGAAATATTAAATTACATCCGGTTGAGATTTAGTACTGTGCACTGCACAGTGCTTGTACGATGTATATTTATATATTTTATTTTTTAAATATGTAGTACTCGCGTGCCATGAGGATCTTTCCAAGGGTGACGATTTTGTGCCCTAAAAAAGCAACGCGGCGTTCAAGTGCTCGACTTACATAGGATCTCGTGTGCTCGTGCCGATTATAATTACGCATGCGGTTGTACCAGAGATTTCACATTCCACTTTAGTGTGGGAAAAAAAATTGTCGTTGCATATTTTTGGCACGATAAGTTTCCAAGGATCGCTTTAATGATGATGATTGATGAAATAATTTAAATGGGCTTTAGGAAAATGATTTAATTAATTCGTGTGAAAATCATTTGATTCGTTTTTGCTGTGTTATATCAATCAAATGTGCATTTTTCTTTATAGAAATTTGTTAGAAATGTCGAGAATTCTCTAATGAATATAACTAACGTTCGACTTTATTGACAAAAAAAAAATTAGTTGACTGCAAAGTGTCCCAAAAATGTCAATTAAATTTCCTGTCAATAGTGAAAATGGTTAATGCATTAAAAGTTAGATAAACAACGAAATTAAATCGATCGAGTGGTTAGCCAGCGATTAACTGCTGCTATTCTGCAGTTGATCTTCGAGTTTAACGCTCTGTTTAGCCTGAATGAGCGCGTAATTACTAGAAGTATTCGACGCTCTCGCCGACTCAGCTTCTGGGAAGAAGCATGTTTCCCACTTTCATACAGTAGCAACAGCAGCTGACCGGATATTGTTTATCTGCAGAATTGTGTTAAAGTTTAATGCAAAAACCGTACACTTTAAATGGTAAAGAAATTTCGCGTTTTCACCGACTATCAATAAAACCCACAATTTCCGTTGTTCCGGCTGTCACTCATAAATGAAATCAATTGACTATTAACAGTGTACATATGGTACGATAAAGTATAAGTCATGCAGTAAAGATCACTGTTTTATGTGCGAGAGGTGAAATTGGATTCAAGTTTGGCCGTAGCCTAACAGTGGGCCGAATCGTTGATGTTTCCACTCAGTGTGCGTCAAGCATCGATCCAAACATTCAAGCTTGGATCCTTACTAGAGAGAAAAAGAGAGAGAGAGAGAGAGAGAGAGAGAGAGAGAGAGAGAGAGAGAGAGAGAGAGAGAGAGAGAGAGAGAGAGAGAGAGAGAGAGAGAGAGAGAGAGAGAGAGAGAGAGAGAGAGAGAGAGAGAGAGAGAGAGAGAGAGAGAGAGAGTGGAAGGTTTCGGTTACGCAATGGTTGACCAGGACTACTTTTATTAATCGTGGATTCGACTTTATCTCAAATAGCACAAACACATTTCCCTTCGCCTTCTTTTTCTACTTATCAATTATGACAAAAAAAATTAATTATAATATTTAATTGTAATTATTAATTTCTTTAGTCATTTTTAATGAGATAATAAATAATTGTTTTACAAGAAATATATAGTAGACTGTGGAAAATAATCAAAGTAAGAGTTACAATCGAGTGAAAAAGAAGGGATAGCTAGATTTATCAGCATCAATTTCTTCTTCTCGTTATTATTGTGTATTCTTCTCGACAGCGAAGTGACTAGTTGCTCAAGGACTGTGACCTTGGCACTAGTAGAGCAAAGAAGTTGTGAAACTGCGTCTTGCCGAGTGCTGTTGCTCGTTCGCGCGCGATATGCTATGCTCTCTCGCTCAATCTTCACTTCGTGGTTAATTGGGTTGCCATGGGTGAATAGGAAGGCTGCAACAGGCTCGATACGTCTGCAACCGCGCGTTCTACGTTCTCCACGCTCTAGGACCAGTCACTCATCGCTTCGGAACCCCCTCGCTCTCGAAGAACATCGACAAAAAGATTCTCGATTACCTCGACCACCGTTTCCGATGGATCACCATTCTTTCCTGCTATCTCGCACTTTTTTCGACAACTTTTTTTTCTCTATTTCTTGATTATCGTCCTGAAACATCTTCGTTTTCCATTCTGTTTCTTCGATACTTTCATTTTTCTTGATGAATCGAGCGAGCTCCATCGCAACATAACAAATATTATAAATCACTTTTAAAGAACACGATTTATTATTATTATTTTTTTTGATAAAAGGAAATAAGAGAAAAGAAGATCTACGGTCAATCGTTGACATTCTTAACTACACAATTTTGTAAAAATCAAAACTCCCGAAAAATTCGATTAGCGGTATTAATCAAAGTGGATTAATCGTTAATTCATTGAGAATATTTGGTTCCGCTAAAATATTATTTTCAAAAAGGCTAATAAAGTAAGTGAAATATCTTTTACGACGAATCATTCACCGATTTACTTATAAATAGTCGACTTGTATCGAAAGTTTTGGATGATCTATGTTCCGAAAGATTCGGCGATCCAATCGACAACCACGAACCACGGCCGATTCTTGATCGGACGGAACCCTCTCTGGTATTACTTATGAGATACGAATAAGAAGGCAAAGATCGTTGGTCGCGCGTTCGAGCTGCTGCCGGTATCGTTGTATTGCGACACGAGGCCAATTACACGACGCCCGCCGCCGCCGCCGCCTCTTTGCTTTCTCCTGCTCGTAGCTCAATGCTCGCTGGTTGTTGGTTGTCGGTGTGCTGTGCTGTACTCACCGTGTCTGTAAATGTCATGGGGTCATCGACATCGTATCATTTACGATTTCGGATCGTTCCCTCACAAATTTCTCTTTCCATCGATCTCTCACCCATACGTATCACAGGCCAAACTATAATTTTCCAACATTTGCTAAATCTGATTTCGATAAACAAATACGATAGCTTCACTTTCAACCGTTACCCATGATAAAAAAAAATAAAGCAAAAATTCTATTCTAACGATTAAAAACAAATAAACATAACGATTAAATGTCATAATTACAATAGTAACTCGCAATTGTCCGATTTGCTGTTGGAAATAATATAAATGTGTCTGATTCCACGAAATTTGGAGCCAAGTTAACCGCCAAATTGATTGCACGATGTCTAATTACCTTTTTAATTAAATTGAAAATATTTTAATTAACGAACTGGAGCAGAAGTAGACTCCAATAACTAAATCCTTAAATTCTTTTTGTCTTAATTGAGATGTTTTTTTTTTTCAATTCCATTCAATTCTCGAGATGCATATTCATCGACCCTCTTAAGGGAACAATCGACTCAACACACAAGACGAAGAAAATTCGTTGCCAATAGTATATCCCTTGTAGGATCTTCATTATTTTTTCGGTTTTCTCTGTCTGAAAACTCGCTGATAACAATGTATAGAGAAAATAATATATATATGGCTATCAGCGGGTATATATATATATATATATATATGTATGTATATATATTTGTATTCAATTTCACAATAAAGTTGTTATAGTTGTAGTAGGAAGTATAAATTTCTACGAGCCAGAGAAATGCAAATGATCACGTAATGCTTCCCGTACTTGTCCTCACCGTGATCGTCGACGTCAGCACCAGCATAGGCAGCACGTACGAGAATCTTATATATATATGGGGGACACCCCATACGCCTGTTACGCCTCCGTTTCGCTGACTCTCACACGCGAGTTTAAGAACTTTCATATTTTAAATCGCGAGTTCGTGAATTCTTTGCCACTTTTTATATCTTTTTTTCCAAAGTATATCTCTACATCGAGACGATAAAGGATCTCTTCGTGCGTTTGATAGATTTGTGCAGTTATCTCTGTCTCCGCTTCGATTACGTTTGTCACATATTTCGTCTGAATTTATATTTTTTTAAATTCTTGTTGTAGAAAAAGGATATTGGAAATTTCTTTAAACACTATTGTAACCATAGATAACTGAACATTTAATTTATTGATTATTTACTGATTTAATTATAATGATGTAGAAAAAGGATATTGGAGATTTCATTTAAAAACTATTGCAACCATAGTTGACTGAACATTTAATTGACCCAGTGCCAATGCAATTCGTGCTGTAAACACCTCGGCACATAGAAATCGAAGTTCAATCTCTGGTAGTATCTACTCTAATGACTTTGGAGGATGAAAAATTAAATGCGTTGTGATGAATGTGCACCATAACTTGGGATATAGTTGTGCCTGTGAGTTGGGTTAAAAATATCCGAGGGCCACTCACGTGAGTGCATTAAATCGCTACGGGTACGCGCGTGCTGTCATCAATTCTGAGGTCGGCACAATCGCAAAATGTGTTGCGTCTGACAGTCAGATAGATAGAGAGATAACATCAGTCATGGTGATCCAGCGTGCAGTTCTACTGTGACACGGTGTAATGCGTCAAAGTGCTTTTTTACGGGACATACGACAAATCGGGGAGTTGACAAAGTGTAAAACACTTATTACTCTTCCTTTATTTATTTTCATTATACAGCTTAGGTTTTTTCCATTTTCCTCCTTTTTATTACTGTTTATTTATTTATTTATCTACTATTTATTTACGAAAAGCCGGTTATACCCGTACGTAACATCTATTGTATGTTTACACATTATTTCGTCCGGCTCCTCGGTGCCCGATTTGGTTCTTTCTCTTGCTGATTTTTTCAATTCTTTTACATATTTACACAACTTATTCCTCGGTTCGGGATTCAGATTTTCAACAATTCCTCGACTATGACGAACCCCATAATGTCGCCGCGTTCGACCGGCTTCTCGCACATCCATATGTGCTCTATATATTCTCCATCTCCAACTTGCATCATCCGCTCTTGTATCCTTTCTTTCTCTCTTTACCTATATTTCCACGTACCTCCTTATCCTTATTTTATCTTCGCCCATACCACTTTGATCCTTCCCGTTATACCTTCTAATCCAGTGCTCTATACCCGGGTGCCTGACGATTCTTACCAGATCATGCGCATGATTAAGCAATCCAATCTAATCTAGTCCCCAGTACTTTTCATTTTCAAATCCTGTTTTAATTTATCTGAAGAAGAGGCAGAAGATGAACTCTTCGAGTCTCAGCCAATCTCCCTGTATGTCCTGTTTTTTACTGCGCCACCTTCAATAGCTCCGCAACGTTTTCGCCGTTCCTCATCAATTCTAGTATTCTTCCTTCTCCTAATTCTTCCTTTGCCTTTATTACACTGTAAATCCAAGTGTGTTACGAAGTATATAGCTCCGTATCTTTGCCGTTGTCGTCACTTTTTACATATTTACAGTGTGTTATTTTCACGCACCAGTCTTACATATAATCAACATACTTGAAAATTGTACAAAGTAAGTACAATAGAAAGCATAGGAAAACACTTTGTAACACACTTGGATTTACAGTTTAGTTCCTTCTCCCATTAGCGATGATTTTCCATTCCTGATATCTCTCGGGTCCTCCCTTAAATATACCTAAAGCCATCTTCCTCAAGTCATTTAAAAAATGTCCAACAAGCAATTACCTTCTCTTTTCCACGCTTCTATTTCCACGTTCCCACGACGTTTCAACATCCTCACTCCTTTTTCAACCCTAAATTTCGATACCGTATAATACCCCCGTATTAACCAATGAATCCATTAAATCTAGGCTTTTCCCGAGTTTCTCAATCCTCGCTCGTTTTATTATACCCCACACCGAGTTTATTGCCTTTCGCTCCTCCCTTACCAGATTTTGTATGTACCTTGAAGTTATGTATTCTTTGTCGTGAACCAGTACTCCAAGCACTTAAACTCATTTACCATCTTCAATTTCTTTCCTTCAATTTGCCATCTCTTCTTCTTTGCCCGCCTTTTCCCTTATTCTGTAACGTCATTTTTTTTTATTTCTCTCGATAAACTTCCATCTTTCCTCTCCTCTTGTGTGTCTCTCCGATGTTACCAGCATCCGTTCCAACTCGTCAGCACTTTGTACTACCACAGCTACTACACCCGCATATTTCATCGAAAAAAATGTGATGTCACCCCTTACCAACTTATGTCCTTCGTTTCTTTTTTCTCATTTATCATCGATGTCCTTTATAAATATATAGAATCGTAAGGACCTTAATGGACAGTCCTGACTTATCTCAGTTAATGTTTCACCGTTATTACCGTTTCCTGTAATTTTATATGTACAACCCTCTTATCATCACGTGTATACTACCTCTAATCCCTTCCTCCCATATGTTATGTATCAGAGTTGCTCTGTCTATTATGTCAAAAGTCACACAAAAATCTTCGAATCAAAGCTTCCCAAAGCTTTTCTACTTCAGTCAGTTGTTAATCAATGGAATTTAGCACAACGATATAGGCTCTCGTTTTTCGTTCTCCCCTAAATCCACCCTGAATTTCCATTATTACACCTTTTATCCTAATTCAATTGTTCAATATCCTTACCATAATGTTCGTAAATATTTTGTACCCTACATCCAGCAGTGATACTCAATAATTGCTACCTACTTTCTCATCCCCCGTTTTGTGTATCGTATATATTCGTACCTTTTCTTATCCTTTGACTACCTCTCCGATTGCTCAAAGCATGTTTAATATTTTACTGAATTATTTTTTTATTTCTTCCGGTATCCCTTTAATAACTTCTACCGACAGCCCGCATTTGCTCAGAGGCTTTCGATGTTTTTAGTTTTATTTATAGCATTTAACAAATTCCTTCTACTGATTTCGGTCTCGAAACTCAATGGATGAATTTCATCCCCCCGCCCCCCTCATCATATGATCTTAACCAATATATCATTTTTCTTCATCTAGTCCCCCACTAGCCACCAAATTATTGCGCAAAATGCATTACGCACTGTTTCTGTTAATTCGTTAAATGCTTTAAGCAAATCTTCTGTAGATTGACCTCTCCTCTTCTTACTGGGTCTAAAACACTCCACGGCTTGCCACCGTTCATCCATACTCTTGTTATCTCTTACCGTTTTTTTTTTTTAGTGTCGAGTTCCTTCAATTTTGTTCTCCCTTCGTTCAATATATTCTTATTTTCTTCATCCCTTGTCTTCAAATGTATGTTCAGGACGACTCAAATCTGGTGCCTTTGTTCCTTTGTTCTTTAAATTCCTCATCAAACTATCCTCCCTTTTTCCTTTTTTATCTTTTTGATCATCCTCTTAAGATTGTCCAGCACTAGATTTTCGCTCGCCTTCTTATACTTTTAGTTTGCCCTCTACCTACATTACTCCATATATTCAGATGGAAAGTGACCGACAGGGATTCCGACTCGATTGGTGGCGGTACTTTCATTTGAACTAACTTGTCTTCTTCCTTGTATTCGATTTCCAGAACGAGATTAAGAACCGAACTGCACTCACCAAGCGTCATCCTCCCATCTTTATCACCTTTTATTCTACAATTTATCACAACTAGCCATATATTTTCACAGAAGTTAGATGCCTTTTGCAAGTCGAACCTTTTAATGCTTTAAGATTAGTCTTTTAGTAAAGTTTAATGGAAAGTTTTAGAGAACATGAATATACCAATCAAGCGTAGTGCAGGCGGCCGTTGATGAAGAACGAAGTACGAATACATAGCCGCTCACATTTTAATTACTGAACATGAATATAACATGAATATAGTTAATGAAAAATTGCAACTTTTTATGAAGTATTACTATTGAAAATATGTAAATTGAAAAATCTATCAACGTGGATATCGAGAGATTGGAAAATTTATAGCGAAGAAAAAATGCCTGCAGAGAACCACGAGCATTCAATTTAACATTCAATTTATTCTCATGTTAATTACTGCGTCTAATCAACTACGCTGGATCGCAAAAGCATTACAGGTCACAGAATAAGTACACGATCATTGTCGTGTATGCCAATGAAAAAAATGCAAGCATAAACTCAGAGTATTCGAAAGAGAAAAGATGCAATTTCTCCGCCAATCTATTGTAAGATACGACGAAAGTTCTAATGCGGAAGTTGAGTAGCGCGGGTCACTTATCGCTAGCTCTTCTCTCTTTTTCCCTCACCCGCAATCGCCCCGATAGCTAGAAAAAGATATCGTCGAAGAGGTGAATGTTACTGCTTTCCTTCGTGAACTCTACAATAATTATTCTAATGACAACGTCCTAGATAAATCGATATTATGATTCCATCTTCGACTCGATTTGACTTAAGTCAGATTTTTATTTTGAGTCTTTTAAATTATTGTTGTTGTGGTTTCTTTATGCAGAACCATTTCTGATTTGTGTATTCATTCAAAGTTCAGAAATTATATTTTTAATTAGTAAGTTAAAGATTTTTGGAAAAACTCTTATTCATGATCGATAGAAAATTTTCAATCGGATACGGGCTTAAAACTTATGGAAAGACGAACATTTTCTTTCCAAGTTTTATCCCATTCGAAATAAAAAATGTCGGTTTTTCATCGATTTTAATTGGCGATCCTTTTTCTCCGGTTCAACAAATTTATACTTTTATTCCGAATTCGAAAGAGACTGCAGAGACTCAGAGAATGCCATCCGATTCATCCCGATATATTTATTTGGTACTTTATTATATTTGCAAAAATCGATATTAGGAGTTTAAAAGTCTGAAAATGAATTGAATAAACATCGTAGCCTAATACATAAAAGGCCATTTTAAAGCTTAAGCGATTATGAAAATAGTAAGCACGAGACATAGTAGCAGTTTTATTTTAAAAAAAAAGTTATAGACAATTTAATAGACAACATTTTTTAAAAAAGCGTGCAAATTTTTAATTTCCATATTGCTTCCTCGCGATTCTCGCTACCCCACAGATTTTCCTCTATGGGGAATGGATATCCTAATTCTGACTTCCTCGTTGAGGAAATGGTATCAAAATTTTCAATAAAATTGAAATTTTAGTAAAATTGTAAATTTCATAAAGTTCAAAGCCCTTCACCGATTCTCACCAAATTCAAGACCAAGTACCCTTGTCACCTAGCCAATTTGTATGCCAAGTTTCAGTTTGACAAATAAAAATTTACGAAAGTTAGAGTGAAAATATATTTTTTTCGAAAAGTTACAAAAATCCGCCTCGATCGATTCTTGCCAAGCTCGATATTGACCAACATTGTCCCCTGACCTATTCTTGTAGAAAGTTCTAACTCGATAGTTAATAATTAACGAAAGCTAGAAAGCGTACCTTCTTTTTCGAAAAATAAAAACAACCATAAAATGAGATACCCGTTAGCGATTTGGGCGAAAATTGCAGCAAACTGACGGGTATTACGGCCCGATACGTGTGCAAAGTTTCAGGATGATCGAACGACCCGTTCTCGGGACACATCCATTGCATTTTGCAAGGTCATGACACACACACACACACACACACACACACACACACACACACACACACACACACACACACACACACACACACACACACACACACACACACACACAGATCTTTTTTTTTAATATAAATCTGGAAAAAAAATCAATAAAAATGTCCCAATTCTATCTCGATGTATTTTCTTTTCAAGAAATATTATCAATAACTTCAAAAAACGTATCTTTCAGAGGTTTCTTTATATTTTTACTTTGATTTCTTGAGATTTTAAGAAAAAATGCGGATGACTTATAATCAGATAAGTTCCAAATTAGAGTCGAAATAAAACAATCATTTTATTTCTGGAATCACCGTAATAGCAACAAAACAAAAGTTATCTTCTAATCTCCTCTTAACTAGTTGATATCCAGGCAATTAAAGAAAAAATGTCCATTCGATCATAACGATTTCACCGCGTGACACTTAATATACGAACTTCAGTCTATATATACAAAAACAGAACACCGGTATCCCGCCCTCTATGTTCCAGAATACTAGTCCTCATCGAAATGACAAAACTAACATCATCGCTACCTCGATAAATAAAGTTTGAATGGATAACAAGCAGAATAGCAAACGAAAAAGTATGACACCCACACACCATATGCTTCCTGATTCGCCCAAGACAGCATAAGGAGATCTATTCACTCCGCTGTTCCATTAAATACCAGTGAACGGAATGGCGGTATGTTTACAACAACAGCAACATCACGATTCCCTTGACATTTCGGTCATCGCTTCGCTAACAAATTCGCCGTTCCCATTTCTATTCAACCTCGCAAATACTGGCTAGAATCGATTATTCGTTAACAAGGTAGCCATACCTTTATCTTTTTTTTCCCACAACGTATACTTATAACCTAGAAAGAAAAAAATGGAGCTTGCCCCCGTTGCGTACGCTCTCGCGATTCGTCCGTTCTGAAGAATGTCGATGCTTTCATTATACATCTTAAGAAGAGAGAGACTTAAACTTATATACGATACATCGTTGATTGTCCGATCCGCAGAGCGTTGTATTTTTTTCTCCCGCAGTTATTTTTTTTTCAGTCCCGTTGACCAGATCATAAACGAGCTTCTGTTGCTCGGTTGCCTGGGGCATCGGAGCGAGGCAAACGAGAGAAACGAGAGAAAACGAGGAGACCAAGAGAGGTACGATATAGTTGCGGAGAAGAAAGAGCCAGAGGCACACGCATAACGTAGTATCCACATGATACGTAAGCGAACACGTAGGCGCGTGCTCTTAAATTCCTTGCTCTCGCCCGTCTTGTTAGGCCGATTACCAGTAGTCGGGCTTACGCGGGCGATCTTAGTTGCATTGCGCTAGGTAAGTAGAGTAATCCTGCGGTGGACGTGGACGGACGGACGCGACATGAGCGCGCGCGCGATGCGTTAGGTAAACCGGGCGGGCGGTTTGACGTTTACAATCGATTCCTTGAAAAGGAACACGAGTAACGGTATACATAGTATGTATTATATTAGAGTTAGGTGGATGAAGCCCACGGTGATGTGCTCTGCTCTGGCTCTGTAGTTATACTATGTACCCAGCGAGTAAGAGTTTAGAGACCCTCACGTTCCAGTCCCGACGATCGTCTTCGTCTTCCTCGTCGTCGTCGTCGTCGTCGTCGTCGTCGTCGTCGTCAACGAAGGCTCGGTGGGTCCTCCGGTACGGCGATTCGCCTCCTAGATTCTAACGAGGAATAGCTCACTGGCATTCCGCGGTCTCACGATGCCTCCGCGCTCTGCTCTACATGCCGGAGCGACCGAAGAACTATCGCTTCTCGTGCTATTATATATACTCTGTAGTAAATACACTCTAGCTCCGAGTACCGAGTTGGAAGATACAAGAACACTGCTGAGTACCTAATATAGTAGAAGGCAGTGTAAATTGATGATATTCGTTCGCTCGCCTTGGCATCCTTTCGATAAAAACAAATGGCGTTCGAACTCAGAATCTCCAAGATATTGAAATGTATCGAAGATATCTAAATGTCTCGAAGATATCGAAATATCTCGAAGATATCGAACTATCTCGAAAGTATCGAATGAAATGAAGGCTCGTGTTTCAATTGTTTTTCCAAGTATCGCAGTAAAAAAAAAGATAAGAGAATGGCTTGACACTCGGGAACCTATTTTTGCATGTCGAAGAGTGCGTCCGTGTCTCGCGATTGATGCCTGTCAGTGAAAAAGGAATTTCTACCGTTATACGCCCCTCTTTCCTTCTCTTTCTCTCCATCGTTCTCTTCTTTCACATATTCTCTTCATTCTCGACGTCTCGCTAATCCGTAAATGGTAGATCTCAGAGTAAACGCGATCGCGTATAGTATACATCGCGATTATCGCGCGCATTCTATCGATGTATTCTAACTAGATGAAAGAAGTATACCCCGGTTCTGGCTCTTATCCTTCTCGTCCTAGTAATCGTGTAGACTCAGCTCGTCTCACGGTATTCATCTTACGCATCGCTTTCAATTCACTGCCGACTGTATATATAGCTACTATTCGCAGAGTATAACGAACCACTGATGACCACTACGTCCAGCGCACTGACCGCAGCTTCTACGGTCGTCACTCGCCATTGACCATTCGTCACCGTAGCGTCACGGGGACACGAGTCAGCGTATTTTTACTCGAGAAGAAGCTCGTTATACACGAGTAAATCTCATACGAGAATTACACTCGTTGGCTTTTTCCACGATATTATCAATCCTTGCTTGGTACAGTGCATATATTATGCACACAGGAATTATGTGAAAGCCCTACAATAAGATTCTCGTCCCGAGACTAGATCCTTCCCTCGCGAGAAAGAGATATACCCGCGTCTGGCTTACATAACGATCTCTGAAAAGCCTATCATCTATTTATACTACAGTCCATCCACTGTTCAGGGCTTTCTCTGATCATGAGAAATATATGGAAATATTTATCGATTCGATGACATCTATGGTTGCTCGTATCGCATCAAACTGATATATGATACATTTGTACATCAATGAACGATATATGACTCATATAATCAACATCTTTCGCAAACAGTATTTTGAAACGTAGATAAATCTGATTTATATGTAGCAGAGGGAGACTATACATTATAATAAATATATTTCGTTAATCTGATTGCAGATGCATGTAGTGCTGCTGCTTACTATGGCAAACTAATTGGAAAACTGTCCCAGTTTCATCACGGTGTGAGCGGCGAGGTTTACGCGGTTGATGGAAGAACACTGCACATCAAAGACTTCACATACGATGGCGAGGGACCAGGTAAGGATCGTCCTTGTACTGATATAACGTAACAATCATCGTGACTCGTCGAGTACTGTAGAATCATGCTGCTATTTATTTTCATTGCTCTTTTCGTCGTCTCGAGATTTATTTTATACGTTTCCATCACGATCAGGCCAGCGATTACAGTCTTCAGAATGAAAGAAAAGCAGAACTTTTATTATTAATTGCATCAAAACTAATTTGTCGAAAATTTGAAAACAATTTATTTTTCGAATATTGAACTTTCTGTATTCTACCATTTATGGATTATCGTGATCATTATCATTATTATTGGAATAGAGAAATTATTTTTATTATAAAAAAATACGTAACAGGGCCCATCTTTCAGAAACATAGACTGAAGGAAAAGTGTTTAATAGTTCGCGTGGTAAATTATATAAATTCCACAGACGCAACGATTACTTTCGTTCACTAGCGATTTGCAGTTCCCGTCGCGTCGCGTCCTTGTCGGAGAAGAGGAGAGCAGTAGTTGGCGCGTAGCATAACGCGAGCTGACCGCAAGAGTGCGCCGAAAGAGCACCTCGAGACTTTCCCCGACCCGATAAACTGGTCGCGGTCGGACAATTTCTTTTCTCGGACTTTCCCGAAATGCTTCGCGCTAATGTACATGCGAATCGCGTATAGAACGTGTTTGTTTTGCTGGGAACCAGCGTGCGTTCTGATCGTATAGCGAAAAATCCTATTGACTGACACCTTAGATTCTCTGACGAAGATTTTTATTGCTATCGAGGTTTGAGAAACCACTTTTACTTCTGTATTTGGAACTCGCGTCGAGTGCTCGACGTAATATATTCTTGCACTAACGCCAAATGAAATATGTTTCGAAATATGTATTTATTCATGTAGGAGGCTCGTCAGCGTCATAACAACAAAAATAATAATAATAGCATTCACATTTTTGTCGCTACACACTCAAATAACTATTTATGCTACCTGGTGTTGCAACGTTCACCGATTTATTTATATTTTAATAGTAATCAATGTAAAAGATGTAATCAAACATCTTTAAATCTTCAACTATACTGCACTGTCAAAAATTCATGGTGTTAAAGGCGATTGGTGTGCACTTTTGACCACTGTTAACCCATTTGGTGTTAATTTTAACCATTTTCACTGTGTTAAATTCACACAAGCGATTGTGTTATAAACATTAGGCCCCACCTAAAAAATTACAACATTTTTATGTTCGGAATGAAAAGATGAAAATCAATAAATTATCGGCAATCAATACAGAATTCTGTCACGAATATAATCCAACAAAACATTGAATTTCATTCACCTATTTTCAAGTAAAACGCGTTGAAAGTTTTGAGGTTATAATGCAAATCGAAACCAGCTATCGAACACCGGCCGTGACGCCAGTCATCAGTATTTTTAACAGTGTGGTAACAGCGTAATAGAATTTTATCATGCTTTATGTTTTATTTATGCTGTTGTGTGAAAAATCTCTGATTTTATATTCTAGCGGCTTATTTCTATGTCGGTAACTCGAAGAGTCCTAATGGAAATGGTTTTAGAGTTCGCGACGAACGTGGAACGTGAGTAAATCAATTTTTACAAAAAAATAAGAAAAACGAGCAACGAGCAGACATCATCCGATCGATTAATTTGATAATAATTATTTGATTCATCAATATTTTCATAGCGGAGATATCCTCAAGAAATATAGGAAGAAGGATGTCACTCTGACCCTACCGGAAGGCAAGACCTTGAATAACATAAAATGGTTTTCGGTTTGGTGCGACGAATTCGCTGTGAGTACAAATTTCTGTCAACCTACATCGATATTCCCGATGTTCCAAGTTGATAAGTTTGCTCTAGAGATACCTAGCCAGACGTAATTATAACCGAGGGGTGTGTTTGTGTCTGCGTGCTTTGTGATGTGTAAACAAAGCACGGACGCATCTCACATAACGCGATTCTTTTTATTTTACGCCCAGTAAGAAAACACACAAGATACGACTTTCACGCACGCATTATGATAATGGGCCGTTATTTTGTACCAGTATACCCTGTAATACATAGTTGCGCATCGTGTATCGCATGCCCAAACGTCTGTAACTGACGTACGAGAGATACGCGTTTACAATGGAAACAGTCGAACCAGATCAGACAGCATAAAATACCAGTTTCGTTTGCCAAGGTCTCTTTTAAGTAGAGCACATACGTCGTATTACTCTCTCGATCGTTCTCAATGCCATTATCGATCCTCCTTAAGAAGCCTGACTAACGAAATGAGGACAGACATTTCAAAAAGCACTATCCAAGTCATTAAGGTAATCGTTGGGACACATAAGTCAAGCAAAGTACCATTTCCATGACAAGTTAGAAAAACAAACTGCATCAACGCATTATAAAATCAAAAATATTTATATACGTTGTTATAATAAATTTAGAGTCTACGTAACTTTAGTGTAATACGTATATTATTTATTTATGAAGAACTTTTACTTTTTTGTCTCGAATTTAAGTCACTTCCATGACTCAAGAGATTATATCCGACGAGAAACTTACTCATCACGATAAATAGCACTTTTCTTTAACATGTGCGTATAATTATTTTTCAATTTCTGATATATCTCGTAGAAACACAGGCTATTGACATATAAATACATCGAGTCTTTAGATACATTTCTTTTCTTGTCTCAAAAGACAAGGCATTTTTGAACAAGAGGTAAGAAATCTTGCATCTTTACGGTATCACTAGACAAAATTAAATAAAGACTGAAACGACAGATATAGCCCTAAGATTTTATAAGTGCGGGGGGAGCAATGCAGAGGATTTATATTTGATATATCCTCCGATTGCTGCTTCATTACGACTGGTTGGTTTTTGGAAGTGTGTCATTTACTTCGCGAGACTTTCAATCATTTACATTATACATTTTCATAGGAGACTCGCGAAGACTCAAGGACAAAACGAGAGTTTCATTTAACACACTAAAATATATTTATACCACTGTACATCGAGGTATTTTCACTTCGGAAATTCCCTAGACAATCACGCCTCTCTCCATTATAAGGTCGCAGGTCTACATATAAACTGACGAATGGTATGCTATCTTGGAAACAGGTCAACTTTGGAGACGTTAGAATACCCCGTGGCTTCGATTATCCGAGGCCCCAGAAGCTCGCAGCATTGAACGGAGTTCACGGAGTCAGCTCGGAGCCTATTGTCGTCGTTGACGCACAGACTCTTCTTATTCCTGGATTCTCTTACGATGGCGAGGCTCCAGGTAAGGCATATAATAAAAATAAAGATCATTATTTTCTACAAATTAATGTTGCTTGTTATCGTGATATTTATCTCAGGATACTCAAAATGATGTAAAACATGGAAAAAAATGGCTTAGAACTAAATATCTGTATGCGCGTGCATGTGTAATTTTCTTTGTTAAGACTTTAGCTCTCGAAAATTTCAAGATAACAAGCGAAAATGTCATACACTAATGGATTAACGTTAACCATGTCGTCGAATAGTTGGTTAGTACAAAATTGTCTGGATGTCTGGATCGAAATGTACAAAATGTAGTTTAGAACAAAATGTCTGGATGCGCGTGCTTGTTATTTTCTTTGTCAAGGCTTTAAGCTCTCGCAAGTTTCAAGATAACGGACTAAAATTTTCTACGCAAATGGACTAACGTCGATTAATGATCGATATATAATTTGACGAGAATTGATCAAGTGGTTTAAATTCTATGAGTAGTAAAATTTTTCGAAAAATATCAGTATACGTTAACTCTTGTGAATTTCAAACTTGGATGGTGAGTTTTGCTTTTTATTTTTGTCACGGTGGATCTGTCGGAGAGCTAAACTAACATTGATCAATATACTTCCTTATAGAGAAAGGCTTTGCAAAAGGTGTAAAATAATGAAGAAGCAAGTTGCAATGTTCTACTTTGCAGATATGTTGTTTTTTTTAGATTATCTTTGATTCAACGGAAATCAGCAATAATATTTCTTCCTGTGTTTTTGGATTCAAACAGATGCTAAGTTCTGGGTGGGTTCCGGGCCACATCCGTCCTCTCAGGGGATTCGCGTCCCAGACGAGAACGGCAAGTTTAGACCGCTTCGACTTTACCAACGGAAGACGATTGTCTTAACGTTACCGGATGATATTACGGTTCACCAGCTCGGCCACTTTGGTGTATGGTGCGAAGCATTCACCGTGGACTTTGGTCACGTACAAATTCCGCTGAATCTCAACGTTCCTCCCTCCCTGAAGATGCTCGGAGTTTCGCCTCAGGTAAGTCTATCCACCAGCAGCTTTATAACCATATTATGCAGTAGGTACATGCCGCACTGCTTGTGTAGTAGTACGGCGACGGGTCTTTATAGTTGCAATCCCGGAACACCTGAGCTTTTGAGTAGCAAACCAGTGTGTAGTGATGAAGACCCTTTCTGCACACTTGAACGCGCCGATCAACCCGCATCCTCGTATCGAGGCCCTTGGTACGATGATAATTGGGATCAAAGGAGCCTCTGCGTACACTTAAAAATATAGACACTCAATTGTATCGCATGCCCTTAGCTTTGAAAGCTGTGTCACCTCACACAGCTAATGTCGGATGTTTCAATGTCGTAGAGGCAACGACTAATTGGCTAATATGACTCAGCCGTACACACGGCTAAAATAACTTAGGCTTAAAAACAACTAAAGCGCCTTACGGTGTAAACGGTTAAATAGTTCAACTTCGTTATTGAAGCTGAATTTAAGGAGCGATCATTCATAAGATGGAAAGGCTTGGCAAACAACGCCCAGAGTCTGAACCAAGTACTGCTTAGATTCCTATATTACCGATGCTCATTGAGAATTGACTTGACGATTTGTAATCGAAATTAATTCACGATTCCTTCAAGACATTATTTACAATGAAAATTCGTCGAGGCGCGTTGCTTCATTGATTCTCAATGAACTAGTGAAGCAATAAGAGTCGACGAAAATATCGGGATTCAAATTTATTTGCGAATTGCTCGCGCCGAGAGCATCGGTAATGCAGGAATCGAAGCAGCACTTGGCATAGACCCCAAGCTGTGTTTACCAAACCTTCCATCTTATAAATGGTCGATCCATAGACGCAGTTAAAATAACGAAAGTTAATAATATCAACCGCGAAATGCAATAAACATTCATAAATACGGCTCAAACGGCTTTGCCCTGTTAAGGTCTGAAACAACCTATAGCCATTTAAAAATTTATCTCGCTAAACGGCTTAGCTCATCAAAGCTAGGTTAATAAAATTAAATAATTATTTTTTCATACGAGACGGGATAAATGAATAGAAATATCTATTTCATTATTACCGGTTTATCCATCCTTTTTGTAACATAAATGCGCCTGGCCAAATACGAGGTTTTTCATCGTGACAAGATTCTTTTTTTACAATATTTTACACAGTAAAGTAAAACGTACTTCAGGGAGAAACGCGCGAGCTCCAAGCTATGCAGCAGTTTCCGTGTATCGATATAAAATAGCTCTCTAGCCCTTCATAGCTTTATCGCAATTTTTCATTCTGATGCATCGGCGAACGCAGATACCGTAAGCATTTTTCGTGGATACAATGAAAAACGCTTACATTATAGTCGTGCGAATATAAATGTCCCTCATAGTATCTCAGGGTATTTCGATCGGTGCCCCTCTTCTATCTATATAAAAAAATCCCTTATTTTCCCATCTCGTCGAGCCAACCCTATTGAAAAGTACCCTAAAGAAAGGAAGTTTCTTCTGATCAGGTGGATCGTACATTCTTCTCCTTGCCACACTCAATATTCTACATACCTATTTGTCAACTCATCAGGTTCATCTATCAAAAAAAGATGAAACCTTTCTCGTTTTAGCATCTTCCTTTGCTCATCTAATACGAGACTCGAAATAGTTGACATTTTGCGATTTATGATGCCAGTACTGGCGCTCTATCGCTACTCAATTTTCATTCCACTATTGTTTTCTTCTCTATCTATTTCATAACGCTATCTCAGTTGTCTGCTTCAAATCGTTCTTTACAAAGTTTCCTGCTTTTCATTTCTCCCCCAGTACGACATCACCGCAATGATTACGATTAATCAATCACCTAGCCCTATCTCCCACCTATTTACTCACTGATTGGCTGTTTACATATCCCTTCCAAATTCTCCAGCGCCCTCTGCAACTACGGTACCTAGGTTCCGTTCTATTTCCATATGGGACCTTAAGCCACGTAGTTTAAGCCCTTACCTATAAACGAAATGCAAATAAGGTATTTCTTGGTAATGTTAACATCCTGATAGTTAAATCAGGGGGAAATGATTTTATTCCTATATTTTAATCATAACCTTATTACTCGTTTTCTATGTACGGTGTCGAGAAACGTAATATCGGTGAAAATACGTATAATAGGAACATTGTGTACATTTTCAGCCATTTCCTATTTCTATCTCCATATTCCTGCCACACACCATCATATGCTTCGTAGTGCACCTGGCGAGCCAAAAACACATACACAGAGTAGCGAAAACACGCTTCTTACACACCCTGTCTCTGTCCTTGTGTTGCAGAATCTGCGCGAGGGGCAGGGACAGACGACCGGTGGTGTTGCTGGGTTGTTGGCTGCATCTAACTCTCGAGCTCTCGTCTTGGATGGTACAAGCGTCAGTCCTTCCTACTACTCGCAAAGTCCTCCTTCCTCTGCATCGACGGGTGGTGGTAGGTCGATTTCGTTGCTTCTGGCACCTCAGCAATACGAGCGTCCGACGACTTATCGTCCCCCGATTTTCCGACGCTCGGACGATCAGGTCCAGGTGATTAAATCGGTGGACTATCGAGTCCCAAAAAGCCTGAGACCCATGGATTATTCTTCCCCCTCGTCCGCCACGATCCAACAGCAACAACTCGAAGACGCTTCTTCGTCTACGCCCTTCAGACCTTCGTCCGCGTCCACAATTCTTTTCGAAGATGGAACGAGTCTTGGAGCATCGTCGATAGATCACGATAACATCGACGATCGCGCGACCACCAGAGCATATCAGCCGGGAACCTCCGCAAATTACCGCTTTCAGAGACCCCTTTTGGACGCCCGACGAGTCAATTATCCAAGTGGCAGCACCATCTATCATAACAATCGCGATAATGTCCCACGGGCTGTATCCCTGGGACAACAGCAACATAAACCCCAACAACAATCCTCTTACTCCAGACTCCGAAGCTTCCAGGGTGATCAGCGAGTCGACTCTTACGTTCGCTATTAAGACATTTTCTAATTGGAAACGAAAACGGGGTTTGGACTTAAAAGTCCTTCAATTTGAGGTAGCGAGTAGAAAAACCCAGTTGCAGAGTTTAATATCAACATATATTATTGCTATTACTCGCCAATTTAATATGAAATTTTTATATTGATTGACAATGCCAACACTTAGGTACCTTGTCGCACATAATATGAAATTGTTGGTTTAAAGTTGAGATGATGACATTCTCTAAGATATTCAGAACTTTCCTAAGCTATAAGAACGGTTCCCAGTTTCGCCTTTCTTTTACCATGTTTTATCAAGAAGCCTTGTTGACGAAGCAAATCCTCGAAAAAATAAGAAAGCTAAACTACACTAGTTTCCGTCGAATCCCTTATATTTTATTCCGGGCTATACTTGGACGGTCTCTATCCTCTATCACCGGTTCGGCAAACCTCCACCTCCGTTTATCTACTCCTCTTATACTCTATTTCTCAATTTTTCACTGGCGTGAAGCGATGTTCCCGAGTCTCTCGACTTTCGAGAAAAGCAAACGGATTGAATGGTCAGAAATCTTTATGTTCGACGACGTCCAGGCCTCATAGTACAACCGAGGGAGCGCGCGTGTGGCAGCTGTGCGACTCGCGATGGATCCCGCCGACTCCCTATTCCATCTCGATATATTCTTCACTCGCGCTCTCTCCGTCTCTCGACAATTCGACAGATTTCTCGCAAACTACTTTGGAAAACTTATTTTCTCACGTCGAAGACGACAACTCTTTGCCAACCTCTAACTTCTCTCTCTCTCTCTCTCTCTCTCTCTCTCTCTCTCTCTCTCTCTCTCTCTCTCTCTCTCTCTCTCTCTCTCTCTCTCTCTGTCTTTCTCACTCACACACACACACACACACACACACACACACACACACACACACACACACACACACACGCACACACACACACACACACACACGCACGCACAAACAGACAGAGAGAGAGAGGGAGAGAGCTTTTATATTTTTCTTCCTCTCACGCGAAATTCTCCTCACTCGACTATCCACAGACTTCGTCTTGTTTATTTAATGCTTGTTATGGCAAGTTCGCTATTTATTATAATTATCGCGTTACGAAAATATTATTTTTGCCAGTCACCAACAAGTTACCATAGTTTTTATACACCTGGGCAAAGCTTCGGTTAGACATTAGTAATCCAGATAATATAAAGCGTATTGTATTGATATAGTTACATAAGGTCTCAATCATTATTCATCCGTGGTTGAACGCCATCTACTCGATGCGCGTAGAGATCGCCACTGTCCGCAAGATGGTGCTTTTCAAGCATATTCTGCGCACGCGTCCCGTCAAAACGGTAAAACTTAATTGAATCATACGATTTCTTCGAATACGCGAGGATCGAATTAGTCTAACTCTATCATTATTTGCGTGTGTAATTATACACAACCACTTCAGTAAGAATTTCCATTACGGATAGTACACAATTGTTTTTATTTAATTCTCGAATTCAACATTTCATTGTTGCGTCAATTGAATTATTAACGATTGTCAAAGCTTTAATTACTGATTTAACGTTTCAACTCCAACGTTTTTTTTTTATCAGAGACGAACAGCATGAACATTATCAATGTTTTTTAAAATTTATTTCTCGAATATATCATTGACAAAAAACAATGATTCATCAAAAATCATTTTCTGCTAATATGAGCCACTAAAAGCTATTGGAATAAATTACATTTCTATTAAGCCAAAAGAAATGATAATGACTTGTCTAATGGATTTATTATTCATTTCTATTTTTAATTCTGGCACTGCAGTAATTAATTCACATGAAACCAGTTTAGCAAATATTTCGCTTAATACGTCAATGACTGGGACGACGACCTTAAAGCGGATATATTATAGTCCAACAAGTCGCAGAATGTGTTGGGAATACATGCGATAGAAGAAGCGAATTGTGGCAAAGCCTGATACTTACATGGAAATTTATTTATACAAAATATTTGCCAATAATACAATTTGATTAATATTCATTTTATATGGATAAAATATATTTCACCAAAATTTACCTAATTATTATATTTTCCGAATATATCTTCTGAATATTGAATAAGTATACGTTCACGATATATTTCTCCAGTTTATCGATAAATTTGAAACGTAAATACTACATATTACGAATACATAATTGAAAAATACTGCAAATATACGAAGCAAATTAGAAATTTAATTTTCGTAAATACTTTTATTGTATTTACTTTAGAAACAAAATATATTGACAATTTACATCATCCGTCATGGGAAGATTCGAATTTTTCCCATTATATATATACGAATATGTGTATTGATTATACATATGTATAACATATAGCAGAGATCGGTAGATTTAAATTCGTCTGTGATTTAATTATCGCCTAATGCCTAATTCTGGGTAGAATTAGTAATTTATTTTAATTCAATTCATAACTTCAGGAGGAATCTCTCTCTTTTTTTAAATGCAAATACAAATTCCAGTTATATCAATAATTTATTTCGATTTAAATACAAATTCCAGTGGTATTAATAATTTATTTCCGTTCAAATCCAGAAGGTATTTATATTTAAATAAAAATGAATTCCTTGTGGAATCTAGTGATCTCTGACAAATAGTAAACAAAGCGTGTAAATAAAAAATGTGCACATTGCTTCCTCGTTATTCTCTTCAACCCACAGATTCTCTTTTACGGAAAATGGTTATCTCAATTCTAGCTTCCTCATAGCGGAAGAGGTATTAAAATTTTCAATAAAATTGGAAATTTGGTAAATTTACAATTTACATAAAGTTTAAAATCCTAATCGTATATATTTAAAAATGAAAAAAATATTGCAATGTGTGAAATATATGTGTAATATTTTTTGGATACATCGCATATAGATCGAATGTATATATTTTATTGCTACATCATATATTAAGAATATTTTAGTTGCAATATATTTTGCTAAAATAATTTTCCATGCGAGTATTGTTGCGTAATGCGAGAAGCTCTGTTGGACCACCCGGGGACTTGGTGCATCTCGTATATACACGCATTTCAATTTGTTACGCTTGCGTACGCGCAGAGAACATCCGGAAGATACGAATGTAAAGATACGGAGAATATGGGGTCCTCTGTAGACATGCGTTTGCGCGCGTATGATACAATCTCGTGGTGAACAAGCGCGTGTTACGATGAATATGTTTGTATGTGTAAGAATGAGCGCCCCGCTCACTCTGATTACACGAGCACTCCCGACTCTACTTCACTGTCCCTCGTTCTCTGCTACTTCTCTCGTCGACCCTCGAGTGTCGTGCATTTGTCCCAGAGAAAATTGAAACGTCTCCGGGAAACACGAGAGCTACTGTGGCGGCTAGGAGAGTAGCATTTGCAGTCGGAAAAGCAAATACCATAGCTCTGGAAGACTGCTGCACCGTGTTTAAAGGATGCCCCAGTAACATCATCCAAAAACATCGCTATTCACTGCTAATTCCACTGTTCAGACTTCTGTAATGCATTTTTAATGAAACCGACCATTGATTTTGTCAAAAATGTCATTTAGAAATTTAAAGAAATATAAATTTTGTTTTATTTTTTAAATCGTTGAACGAATTTTGAATAAAATTAATTAATAATACGAAGTGAGAAAGAATGTAATGAGACAGAATATTATAAATATTCTCAACTGTGATAAGAAAAAGGCTTGCGATCATGCATACGGATTGACACATCTACCATATGTACTTGCCAGGAGGCGAACGATGATTTGTGTGTCTCTCATATTTGACAACGACAGTCTCTTTCTCTCTTTCGGTCTAGGCCAGTTTATCATTATTATTATTATTATTATTATTACTATTATTATTATCCTAATACGTAGAAGAGTTCTATATTTTTTTTATTATCATTTAATCTCACACACAGAATTATATATATAATAATACAATTACACAAGACATTATATGTACTTTTGTATTTTATACAGAGCACGCATTTTTTTGTACCTTTTTGTACTTTTTATCAGCATGCTTGGAATAAAACGTGCTTGTGCACTAATCGTGCGAATTATTACGATTCCTGGACACCATCCCTTCCAACATATTTTATCCTTCGACTAATACCGATCCATACGTCGTATTTATTATGTAAAATGTTGTCATTCGACCAATAGATTTTTGAATGTATTTCCAGTCGAAGCTCAACTGCGAGGTACTCGATGACAGCCTGGCTTTTGAAGTGAGATGGGCCGTGGCCGGTGACAGTATCGTCGTTCAGCTAGTTGGAAAACTTGGTGAGTTTTAGTTTGGATTATACTCGACACCATCTACGTATAAATAGGCCAATCTGACCAATTCTCTTAGAAAGTACGAGAATTTGAAAAATTTCGCCATTGACCGCGCCAAAGCACATTCGAGCCATAAAGAAACAAAAGTTCTTAAACTCCTATCGAACATTCTACATAAGAAGCCGTTCTTGCTTCTTCAACTGGTAGATAGCCTGAGGAGAAACGAGAAAAGTTAAAATATTCCAAAGAAAGTTTTTCAATAGACTTGTCTACTTGGCACTTAAAATAATTATCGCTTGATAGTTTTTTCGTGTATTCTTGCAACAACGTTACGATGGAACAATCATTTTACACGGACCAACACCGATTCGATTCTCCCCTTAGGTTGTCTGGCTTATTAAGATAAATATACTGCTCCGAACGACTTGTAGTAAAATAAATTGCAGGGTTACGCAAATGCCACTGCTGAGAGAAAGGAGCACCGATACTCCCAGATTTTTGTGGGACTACCACGATGTTAATTTCACACGTGTGCTACAGCTCACAAGGTCTTGCGCGATTCATTTATAACGTATCAATCTCACTAAAAAAAAAAATAATCGTTTCAATTCGATTACCCAGTTGTCTGGCATAAATCAAAGTTATAATAAAAAAAATTATTAAGATCATTGAAAAAAAATTGAGTGAATTATACGATTCGATTGACGATTTTTATTTTCATTTATAAATTTTCTTTGTATATAAATGCAAAATTGAACTTTTATACGAAATTTTCGAGTGCGATTATTAAAACGGATTAAAAAATTACATTTTCTTCTTCATTAAATACGAAAATGTAATTTAGAAGAGTTGACAATCATATTTTATAAAATTATTGACATAATTATAGAGGTGAACCTACTTAACGTCTATATACGGTGAATCTACCAAACAGTCATAACTTTTCCTTATGTATCCGCGTCCTATATTTCGCCATAAATGACATGGAACACGTTTTCGATACGAGCATCATGGTAATAAAAAAAATCGAAAAAGCTCCATTCTATCATTATCGAATCCACTCAGAGATGGTAACTGCCAATAAATCTTTTTCAAAGCAGTGAACTCTGCTCTGAAAACGACTTTCATTTTCAATTTATAATTTATTTTTACACATAAATGCAAAATTGTACTTTTACGTGAATTTTTTTAGTGCAATTATTGAAAATTATTTAAAAATTACATTATCTTTTTGTTTAAATATAAAAATATAATTTAGAAGAGTTCATAATCATATTTAATGGAATTATTGACATAAGTATGGATGTGAACCTACTTAACGTCTATATACGGTGAACCTTCCAAACAGCTATAACTTTTTATTATTTATCTGCGTCTTTTATTTCTCCATAAATGACATGAAACACGTTTTCGATACGAGCGTCATGGTAATAAAAAAAAATCGAAGAAGCTCCATTCTATCATTACCGAATCAAATTCAGAAGCGGTAATTGCCAATATCCTTTTTCAGAGCAGTGAACCTCACCTTCAGTCGCTTTCCTTTCATTCTTTTTCTCATCAATGAGAGTCACACCAATCCACAGTGCGTTGGTCTCATTAAATTCTTGTGGAAACGAATGATATCATGCACGACTAGTCACTAGACGTTAAAAAAGCATACAGCATCGAAAAGTAAATCCCCAAATATTCTAAAGGATAAAAGCGATGTAAAGATTTGATAAAAATGTATTCAAGTAAAATATTTATTTTATCTTCTTTCTTTTTTAACTTTTCTTTATACTAATTCACTTTCATCGGTCGCTTTTTCTTCTTCGCCACCGAATATTTATACTTGTGGCCGTTAACGGGACATTAAAGTATCGAGGAGAGGGATTTTACGACATCAGTACTTTAATCTCTACGGTGTTGTCCCACGTGGTGCATTGTCGATCCCGGATGTGGCGGAATAACCGCGGCGGTATACTTTTAACGACTTTGTACGAGGTCGAACGATACCGCTGAGTCTCAACGGTATTTGCCGAATTATCGCGATTCTCTCTCGATATACGATGGCGAAGAACAAGAGAGTAGATGGGCAATAAAAAGAGCGATAAGCGACTGGAGTGTCATGGGTCACCGAGTCTATGTCCTGAACGACACTGTAGAGGTAAAAGTCAGTGGAAGAACTATTGTATAATGGATCACTGTCAGTGTGAGCAAAAACGGTTTGCCATAAAGTTGTCTTTAACGGTAATCAGCCGTATACGGAGGTTCCGTTTCTTACTGCACTTTCAACCTTAATACCGTACTTCTACTACCGTTCTTACCGGCTAATAGAACTGTGTAACATATCTCGATAAGCGAAAGTCATTCGAGTTATAAGGACAAATACGTTTTATTCGTCTCGGTGGCGTGAGTTGTAAGCTAAAAAAAAGAAGGTTTCGAGAATATTTGCAGAGTTTTTTTCCTGAAAGTATGAAAAGTACGTTCGTAGTATTTTCATACAAGTAGAGGAAAAAGGGCTTAAAAGAAATATTTAAAAAATCATCAAGTCATAACCGACCCGAAGATGTAAAAAAACAGACTATTGTCATCAATTTAACCCATAAAGCATCAAACCTTTTGGAAAGAAGAAGTTTAGATTTCGTTCAGTATTTGAAATAGGATCATAAATATTTACGTTAATGTAGTCCTTTCATTTGAATGGATATCAAATGGCTACCTGAATTCGTTATATGTTTAATAAACTTTTATAAGAAATAAGTCATGCTAAAAGTCAAGAGTATCAACATTGTCTCCAAAGTTTGACTTTTCAAAAGTATGACTTTTGTCATATGCAGGTACGTCGTCGAAATGGCGACTTAATCGAAAAAATTGAGCCCAACCACACTACTTTCATGACATTTTTTATATTAATAAATATGCTTAAAATAATTCATGTGGGTAAAACAATATTTTATATTATTGTGATTATTAGTATGTTCCCATCATTATTTTTAATTATATCATGATGGATTGTTATTTAACTGTGTGCTACGAAAGGTCTACCTTAAATGCCAATAACATACAAATGAGTATTAACAATGAATCCTAATTAAGTTCATTCCCTTTCTATTCAGATGACAGGCAGTACATGTCCTTCGGGCTGTCGCCAACTCCAGAGAGAAGTGTCATGGTAGGCGGAGATGTGACGGTAGCCTGGGTCGACAAGCAAACTCTACAAGGATACGCCGTCGACTACTTCCTGGAGTCCAAGGCTCAATGCTCCGGCAAACGTGGATGTTGCCCGGACGTTCGCATACAGGTAAAGAGAACGAGCCCTTTGGTTACGCTATAGACGGCGTATAGAGTCGACATCTGTACAGCAGTAGAATAGCAAAAGTTTATGTGTCAAAGAGGACACCTCGTGTTGACCTCACTGTAAATCCCAGTGAGAAATCTCACAGCGGCTTTCACTCGAAAGATTTGCATTGATTGTCCTTTAGCCACGGAAACTTTGGCGCTAGTTTCTCTTCCACATATATGCGCTATACTGCAAATCCTTAACGTATTTTTAAGGACAACACCAACTCGGTTCATCTGTTGAACGCGGCAATGGTAAATGGCTATAGCATCGTAACTTACCAGAGACCATTGAAGGCCAGCGACGAACTGGACAGGCAGATTGTAACCAACGGCAGTCAAGCTATAATCTGGGCTGTTGGGCCACTCAACGAAAGAAACGAAGTTAGTTTCCACAGTCAATATCTCAAGACCGACAAATTCATTGATTTTGGCAGGCCACCAGTGTGGAATTGTCCGATGCCCGATGGAGATCTGTCTCATCATAACGACAATGCCGAAAAAGAAAGCAAGCAGGTAAATTAATTTACTCATTCGATGTAACTTACCTTGCTTACGCATAACTCAGCGGATAGGCTGCAAAAACTTTTAAACTAAGCAGTGCAGCGCTTAAACAAGGTAACTGTAAAGATTCGCATAGTGACATAACATTTTTATAATGCGTACTTGATCGTTTTACGAAATACTGGATAATTCAGAGAGAAAGACAGGTTAAAAAATTTGATTATCTCTAGCAGGCGCTCGTGGCAACCACGAGGAGACCTCAGAGACTCCCAGCTACACCTGCACCAGCAGCGACTAAAGACGCTTGGGTAATTCCGCCGATCCAATGTAATGAACCGGACGACGGTGTTTTGTTTGCCCAAATGGGACCCACCGGAGGGAAACACGGTTACCCAGCGATCACTGGTAATCTCGACGATCTTCGTTGCATTCTATATTACACACAACTAGAACAATCCTTCGTACTCGGTCCTCCTCGATTCTAATACCAAGAGAGTGACTTATGAGTTTCATTGCACATTTGCTCGCAGGTCACGTCGGTTGGGGTATCTCGTGGTACATAAACGGTCTTCTCATTCCCGAGATTTACGTAGTTCGTGGCAAAAATTACAGTTTCGTAGTCGAGGCTGGTGAGGACTCCGAGATTCCGGCGCGTTATCATCCTTTCTATATTACTGACGATCCTATCGGTGGGTACCAGCACAAAACTCCTGAAGAAAAGGCGGTAAGTATTTTATTTTTCGTTTGGCTATGTTTCGTTAAACCATCATTCATTCAACTATTTCGATTCGAATTCTTTTCTTTCAACTGTTTTTCACTATTTTCTACAGAAAGTGAGAATATTCGCTGGAGTCCGACGTCAACGTGGAGCGGTAATTCCAACCGGAACAGGTCGTTTCTGTAATTGGGTCCCCGACCAAAATCAAAATGCCGAGGAGTTCACCTCCTTCGGAGCTTATCAACGGACCCTGACACTCGTGTGCGATTCCGGAGAGCCCGGAATCGTCGAGTGGACCCCCGACGCAAACACACCCGACACAGTTTACTATCAGGTCTGAGTTTTAACTTTATCACATACCTGTCTCAATTCAACGCCATTCTTTCCATTTTGCCAATTAATTCAATTCCATATTCGAAAAAATAATTCTCACGGAAAATATGAATTAATTCTTTAGTGTTTCACCCACCGCTACCTCGGGTGGAAGATCAACGTCGTTGACAGTTGCGACTTGTCACAAACAGCAGCGAGCGAGAAACGCGAGGTCTACGCAGCTCCTCCTCAGATTCAACAAAATCCAGATTCGGACTTGGAGAGTGGTGCGAGTATTCGCGTGACGAGCAAGGTAACGCCAGCGTCAGACTTCTACAATCATCATCACCATCATCTTCATCACCGTCATCCTCAACAGGATCAAACGATGCATTACCAGCTTCACCAGCATCATAATTACAATCCCCATTACAATTCGTCTCCTAACAATAAAAACCTCGCTATGAATCCCCCTGGCAATCAAATAACAGCAGCAAAAATACATAACAATAACAACAAAAACGCGCAACTAACAGCAACGCGTGGTAACATAGTCATCGGCGGGGCCGGAGTGGGATACGAGCAGCGCGATCCGTACGAACTGATGATGCATTCGCAGTCGTACGAGGAGCAAGTTCAGTCGTTGCCGATGAGGCCCCCGCTGTACCAATCGACCAAGCCAATAATAATGCAACAGAATCATCATCATAATCATCACATGCTTCATCATCTTCCTCCTCACCACGCGCTCGTTGGAATGCGATCCCAGGGGCATATGGACGCGTTTCCCCTCGTACGAGCTCATCCTAGAGCTCCGATGATGAATCACGCTTCGGCAGCGGCTTATTACCGCGAGATTCAAGCGGAGAGAGGAGAATCTTCAGTCGGGTGGCCGGCTCATAACGTCCTAGCTGGCTCTCCTGCTAACGCCGATTCTGTAAATGCTGTCGGTCATCAACAGACAGCGCCAGAGCTTGATCAGGAGGTTCATCAGTCACTGCCGGTGCCAGTCAGCGCTATCGCCTCATCTAACCAGCCCTCTAACCTCGTTCCAGATCAGCGACCGATCATGAACTACGGACAGATGAAATACCCCGCTTATCCCCATCCGGGATCGGTCCAGTACCTATATTCCAGGCCGGCCCACAACAATCCACACAAAACCAGTCAACTAATGATCCTCCGACGACCGATGATCCAAATGGGACAACAGCAGCAGACACCCCAACGTCGACCGATCCTGGGATCGATGAACATGCACGGAGGTCAGGACATCCCTTCCCAGCGCAGAACAATTTTAATAGAAAGAAAGAAGGCCACTTATCATGGACAAAACAACAAGGACATCGCTACCGGAAAAAACGCAGCTTATCAACAGACGAAGTTTACGAAGCTGGAGAACATGCAACGGGCTAAAATAGAATCTAAGATGTCTATGGAAACCGACGTTATCTCCGTGGATCGAAACCCCGGTGGCAATAGTGTTATCAAACCCGCTAGGAACACCGGTTTTGATCCCGATTCTATCGTCATCGAGAGTGGTTTCAAGCCAATAATCAGGAACATCGAACGCGATACAAGTGCCGGAAGAAGTCAGAATTTCGGACAGGATCAGGATCTCGACGGCTACCAAATGGACGAAGCTGCGATCGGGACTAACGAGGGGAAGGAAAAGAGCGTGGGGCAAGACAATTTTGAGCCCATGTTCGTGCCCTCGCCACCTGATCGCAACAGCTTGAAGAAACAGCAGAAGAAGAAGAATCAACGAGCTACTACTATTATAACGAAGACTAGACTCGACGATAGTGACGACATGGACATGGCGGCTGATCGGTTGGACGCTTACTATCTGCCGCCTTCCGGGGCCAGCTCCGCGGCCAAGAGAATCGAGGATCGTATCGGTAGCACTAGTGCCCTCATAGCTTTCGATGGTAAACGCGTTAAAGATTCTGGCCTGGCTCGATCGATACCGCGGATCGAAGAGAAACGTTCCAGAAGTCGTCTGACGTCGGATGTTCTCAGTAGAACACCGCAATTCGGTAAATTCAGGGGAGAACTACCACCGCCGATCCCTGGGGATGTTAGGATCGAGGACTTATCGCAGTTCGAACATCGTGGAGAAAATACCAAGGATCATGATGTATCTCAGTCCACTCGGGGAATAACGAAGCTTAGTCCTTTGGATAGGTCTAAGCGATCGTCGGAAAATCGAAAAGTATATGCCAACATTGATGGCATACAGAGTACGAATTCTACGGTTATCGATGGTCATGAAGGACACGATCATTCGATGCATTATCATTCGAGCTCCACTGAATACGATCACGCCGACCACGCTGGACACAACCATACCGATCACGATCACTCTCATCGAGAGAAATTGACGCAATCGAGTACAGGACAAATGGTCATCAACGAAATGCCCTACGTTCTTCTTACGATCGTTCTCTACTTTGCAATCTGATCCAGGATGCCCTTGAGACGTATATCCTATAGTCGTATCGTGCCAGGATAATTTATATTTGTATTTCTATTTATTAAACTCAACAGTGAGAACCAATTACAGAGCTCATATCATGTAGCGGGAAGAAATTTATTGACACACTGAAACGAACACACAATTAAGACGAAGAGATGATGATTAAAATTAACTCAACATAATAAAACTAATTAAAGTTATAGAGATCCTTGAATTTTTTTAACGAAAAGAAGAAGTCTCTATCAACTGCTAAAGCTCATCGGTCTATCTAGAATCACAATCGTGAAAGCACCAGAGTCACGCTCGTTGGAAGAGTATGAAGTCTTTTATTTTTTTTTCTTTTGCTTACACTATAGTTTATAGCTTAATGTATTTCCTCAGCTGGCTCGCAACGCTCAACGATTCCAATGTATAATGCACTAGCAGTAGGTAATATATGATTTATATTATCCTATAAAGTATGTTTCGAAGTATACTGAAGTATAACGCGTGGCAAACGAAAATGCATCGTCCCCTCTCCATATAGTTTCGGTCGATCATCGCGTCTCTCAGCACTAGCGATCGACTGATTTATTTATATCCCTAGGCAATAAGTTGTTTCATTATTTAGCCTTTTATAACGTCTCTTCGCAATACGAGATTACGACAAATTAAATCTCAATTTTCATCACGATCGTCGCTAAATTTTATAGATATCTCTGCTAATATAAATGTGCACTTACAGCATATACATTGTGCTAACTATAATACAAGCCGGAAATCTTCGTACCTCATAGTCTCGACACACAAACCTGCCTATAAAAACATAAAACCTTGAGTGAATGTCCCAGTCATCATTAAGGTATACATTTTTTTTTCTTTCCTATTCTTTTGGAAAATAATTATTTACAATATTTTGTTAATTCTGCTCTCTCGAGCGTCAAGATATCTAAACAATACAAGTTAACTATCAACATTGAATTACCTACAGAATTTTAAAAATAACTCGACGAATCGTTTTTCTTCCTTCAGTGAATTTTACAATAAATATTTATTGATAAGAATACAATTCTCGGGAGCGCCAAATTGAAAAAGAATTGTTCAATTTTAAGGTATAATTCAATTAAGTTTGATAATTCGTTTTATTCGTTAGTGGGGCAATCACTTTTAAATATTTTATCATTCGGACGTAAACAACGTAACTTCTCAGCCGTAAAGTGCAGATTTCTGTTATACTTGTACACTTTACTGCAGTGACTCGATTTTAATAATTAATAATAATATTTTTTGAGCTCATCCGTACATTTTGGTAACCTTTGGGTCTTAATGATATTTCATGCGTAAAACAGAGGAGATTTATTTTTGTTAAGTTTGCAGACGTACATGTACATACGGTATCCATTAATTGTTAACAAACGTACTTGATAAATATACCTACAACTCGTATAATTTATTATCTTGACAATAGTTTTATTTCCCTCTTACTTCTTTATGTACAAAAATATTCTAACGAATAATTACTTCATTATTAATTAAATGTAGACATTTGAAGATCTTATAAACTCCTAGTAGATCGTATTATCCACTTGGTCTTTATTTAATTGATAATCGTCTTTGTCACTAATTCCAACCTTTCCGCTCTACTTTATTCAATAATCATGACTGCCGTCACCTTCGTCATTGTCATCGTCCTTGTCCTCGTAATCCTCGTCTTCGTAGTCGTCATCATCCTGTGAATTTTCTTTGTCCCCCGTTTGATTATTATTGAACGTAAATTTCTTGTATTTATCTATAATATTCATCAGTGGCCGAACAGGTCCTGGCAACGTCGAGAATGCCGATCCATTATCTTGCTTATCCTCTTCAAACTCGACCAAGTTATCATAGTCTTCGTTATCGTTTTGAGTGTACTCCGCGTCTTCTAGTTCTTCCCCAATTGATTTCGGGTACTGAAGTGACGATTCAGGAAGTCTGTACTTCGTACTCTCATAACCCTGGTATTGTTCTTGAGAACTTATCGGTGGCTTCGCATGTTTCAGCATACCGTCGGGTGGTACAATTGATAATTCCGATACTGAATGTTCGTCGATAGATGGATTAAGAATCGTTTCATTATGAATAGGAGCATGCGGCGATTCTTTCATTCGTGTTATTTCACCAGGAGGTGTTTCTGGCAATTCAGCGTGTCCCTCCCCATCGTTTTCTAATGATACCGGTGGTTCCATATGATTAGGATCGTCTTCCTCATGGTTTTCTAATGATACCGGTGGTTCCATATGATTAGGATGGTCTTCCTCATGGTTTTCTAATGATACCGGTGGTTCCATATGATTAGGATGGTCGTCCTCATGGTTTTCTAATGATACCGGTGGTTCCGTATTAATAGGATGGGTCTCATCATGGTTTCCTAGTGATTCTGGTGGTTCCGTATTAATAGGATGGGTCTCCTCATTGTTTCCTAGTGATTCTGGTGGTTCCGTATTAATAGGAGGGTTGACCGGTGCCACCTCTTGTCCCGAAACAGAAGAGTTTTCGGGCACCACGCTGGAGGTTACGTCCGTAGAATCTTCTACAACTGTCTCGGGTATAGTTTCCTCGTTTTCATCCGAACAATCATTGTTGCACAAATTAGATATCTTTACGCAGACTAATGGCGTGTGAAGTGTTAAATCTCTTTTTACGTAATGCTTTACGGATTTTCTAAATTTCATCAAATGATTTATGCTGTAATTTGTTTGTAATCCAGCAGAAATCTTGAGCTCACGACTGTTGCGACTTCCATTCACAATTGTCTTTCGAGTCACTGTACTTACCACCGACGACGATTTTTTTCTTCCTTGCGTCTTCGAATGAGATTTTCGCTGTTGACCTGCGCGATTGTGAGTACTTGACGACTTTGGCTTATGAAGTAAGAACTTTTTCGTTTTCACTGCTGATTTCCTAGCATCCTTCAGATTCCATCCACGCTCGTTCTTAAACGAATGCTTTCTCGCACCAACTTTGTTCCTAGCATTAAATACATTTGTGAAAAAAATAAATCTGCCTGGAACCATCGATCTGTTCTTAATTTCTTCGACAATATTCCAACTTTTAGATGAATTATTATATTTCGACAACGATTCCGCAGCCATATTCATCAGGCTGCTCAAATGTTCCTGCGACAAAGGGATGTTAGTTTTAAAAACATTTTTTTTATAATTTGCCTCTTTTTTCTTGTCACTCGAATTACGCCTTCCATCATTATTTTTTGTCGTTATTTTTTGTTCCTTGGATTTTTGATGAGTTTTTTCTGTCGGAAGTTTGCTAGTTGAATTTTTTTTAGATTTCAGCTCCGATGTTTCATTTATCGGGTGTTTCGCGATCAATTTTGAAGCCCTAGAAATTCTGGCATTTGCAGAGCGGACGTAAATCGTGTTCAACGGTGCCGAAGACTTGGACAATTTTTCCACATCATTAGATGGCGATACTTTCGTCAAATTTTTTCTAAATTCCATCTTACAATCATCCGAAGGTTTGCATATTTGTTCATCGATTTTTTTCGTCGTCTTCGATGCCAATAGTGTTGTGACTTCTATAGAAGAATTCTTCTTCGCTGTCCCATTTGACGCTGCCCACGATGCCGACGATCGATGCGTATTCATCTGGAAACTTGGATGATTCGTCTTCGGGTCGATACATTGCAAACTGTGGGATTTGTAGACCTTCAAAGCTTGAGATTTTTTCTGAAATGATGTAAAATCTTCAGGTGAGACAACCACCTGCACGGTATGTTCGTCGATCGCGGGTCCTCTGACAATCGCAGATTTAGCTGAATCGACTAAATCTGTCAACAGATTGATCTCGTTTGCTGCCAAATTCAACACAAATAGGTATTTCGATCTGCAAAAATATTACAATTAGTACCCCAAACAAAAATAAATATATTTTTTTTAAATGTTGATACTTGCTGCAATCCATCGCACGTTGATCCACCATTACCGTAAGAAAGAGGCTGATTTTCGACAACTCGAATAATAGCGAGTACGAGAATGATCCGATCAACTCCCATATTGATTCTCAACCTTACCCGATCGATGGAAAGTATTAAAAAAAAGTCATCGATATCGGTCGTCGTTCTCAGGAGACCAATAACTCATTGGTTTTGACGTTGTAATATCAATATCGTTATCGCTAGTGCAGTTTTGCGAAACGTGTCTCATTTATCATACCTAGAAAATTCATACCAAGGTATGGCAGTTGTGATGGAGCGTTTTCGGTGTTCGAACGAAATTCCACGAGTATTTCCAGTAGAAAAAATGAAAACGTCTCTTGTAACGTGAGTTTCATTACGACAGATCTCGAGCAAGTAGCTTGGATAATCAATTGCCTCAACGTTGGGAAATATATCGAACGGCTTGGAAACGATTAAACAGATTCGGTTAATTTCCAATTGCATTTATATGCATTTTTACAATCTCATTTTTGCAAGCTTCATAACGGTGAAAAATTTATTTTTTCAGTTTTCAATGTCACCGGGTCCCAAAACTACGAAAAATTATATTTAAAAAAAAGTCGGCATGTCTGTGTGTGTGTATGTTTTCGTACTGTAAAATAGAAACGTCTATAACTCGAAAACAGTTTGAGCTACAGCGCTCCCGTTTCGCACAGATATCTATACAACCTCTTTATTCACGGCAATTTTTGTTGAAATTACTCGAAAAATTACAATTTTACGGCATTTCAAAATTTTCAAAAAAAGTCTGTGAACGCTCTAATATCCGTGTTTTACGATTTTCGGCTAATTTTTTAAAATATAAACAGAATATTATAAAAGGACGGTTCGGATTGAATTCCGAAAACATCGGCCAAACGGTTCAGAATTTATAAATTTTTGAATTTTTCGAAAGATCGTCACATTGCTCTAATTTTTGCAAATTTCAAGATATCGTGCTTATGATTATTATTATTTTTGTTTAATAAAACTATTATAAAAGTAAAGTTAGTATACATTTTGGAGAGAATCGGTCAAACGGTTCGGATATTAAAAAAGCTGCAAATTGAAACTTGCAAATTGCTTTCGCACGATGCTCAAAGCTTCGCTGTGAGGAAGTCAAAATTAAGATAGTTCCTCATAGAGATGACTTTGAGCATCGTGCAGAATCTCGAGGAAGCAATTTCCAAGTTTCAATTTGCAGCTCGTTTCATTTTTTCCTGCTGCACTTCACACTACTTGAATGATTGTTAAATACAATTGTTTATACAATGTTTGATGAATAAATTGAGTTTGGTGTTACAGCATTAACCTAGAGAAACATTAATAGCGATAGAATTACAAACAAAACAAAAACATTAACTGATAAATGCAAATTTCCATGAAGTTATATTTTCATTGATTTTTTCGTAATAAGAAGAATTCGTAAATTTTTACCGATTTCCAACATCCCGATTCATTTTGTTTCTCGAAACGTTGCTCTACGAATTTACCGCATAGATTTTCCGTAAAGCTGACCGTTTAAAGGTTCTTTTACGAAAGAAAATTCATTCGTAAAGAAGCTGCTGTGATTTGTAGAAGGTAAAAACTACAAAATATTTACGTGGTTCATAGATCAACATAGAAATACATAGATCAACCTTCGAGAATCAACATTAGCTGTGGTATATAAAAATCGATAAAAATAGAAACTGTACATTGTTCAGTTGATATTTTTTTTTGCAAATCCATCGCTATTTATATTTCTCTAGGTTAAGGACACATGCTGTAATACAAATTACCCTCCGCTACTGCTAATTAGTCAATTAATTAATCGTTGTATAGAAGATTGTGAAAATATTGCACTTATTTGACTAGCGCGAAGCGTAGTAGCTACCTTAATGACAAACTCGATGTTCCAACTATATTATTATCGTTTTTTTTTGTAAGTACTCGCGCAAAGAAGAATTTGTTTTTGGTATTTATTTCCAACCGCAATTTCATAAGAGGATTTTTTAAAAGATTACATCACATACTACGGGCTTTGGTATTGGACTGTATTTTATTATTATAGAAAAAGAAAACAAATCTTACAAAACAATGATCGCGTTAGCTACTGTACACAATAGTATAGTTTCCATGATACAAGAGCGCGGTAAACCGCGTACAGATCTATAGCGCTCACGAAAAATCTCTTCGAAAAAATTGAGTTCCGTACAAGTTATTTAAAAAAAAAAAAAAAAAAAAAAAAAAAAATCCTAATACACACAATTTAAAGAAAATATAGCGATCTTCATCCTTTCGTATCTCAATAAAAATATTCATACGAACAAAATTCGCTCAGGCAGTGCCGCGAGAGCTCGTTCTCCGGAAACTTAAGTACTCCTTTACATTTAACAGGCGCACGCAGCAATCCGAGTAAAAAACTTCGAGGTCTTAATTGTGGCTCGCCAATTCATTGAATTTCATTTAAAATAATCTTCAAGATTATTTAACAACAACGAAAAGAAATAGATTGCTGCGCGTTCTGAGGAAAGTGTTTCACCTCGTATTATACGGAAGGACAAGGATTGTTCGTTAAGTGTCGGTTGATCAATTATTTACACGTGTCGCCACGATATTCATCGGTCTCTGTCTCATTTATCTAATTGGCGCGAGTACGTGACTAATTATTTATTCGACTATTCCGGACTCTGTCTCACATACGAAACGCGTCTATACTTCTGCGAATTTTACACAGATTACGACTTTTGGGACAAAAACAAAGTGACGCACGCGTCGATTCGTATCGTTCGGGATAACACATTGCTCATAATTACTCATTCGCTATAAATCCATTAACTTTGTATGTGGTAAATAAAAATCGACGAAGCCTTGAGAGCATTCGTGACGTTCTGCGAGTCTGAGGTTCCATTAGAAAAGAAGAAACAAGAAAGCGCTATCGACTTACAGCAAAGATAATGCAATTTTGCAGCTGATCTTTTCCTCAAGTCCCAATTACGTTCCATTGTCGAAAAAAAATTTTTTTTTTAGAAATTCCATGTATTATTATTATTTACGTGTATATTCATTCATTGCGAAAAATGCTTAGTTCCAACATAAGAAAAAATGGCTTTTCACATCCCGCGCTGGCGCAATATATTTGTATAAACATGCATCCTCCCAGAATGAAAATTCTCGAGTCCGATAAAAAGAAAAAAAAAACAGTATTTTATACAAATGACAGACGTTCAAGAGAGAAAGAGTCGAAAAAGAGAATATTATTTTTTTTCGAAATAACCGAAAACTATCCCCAGTGCCTAGCTGGAATCTAGATGGAAAAAAAGCCGACCAGAACACTAAAAATCCGATGGCAAAGAAAAACCGTGGACAAAAACCGAAAAAAAATGAATTCTCGAAGCGCTTCAACGATTTCGCATTGCGAAAAATATGAATCGGAGGGCGAGGCTGAAGTCAGCGAGCTGTAAATATCAAGAAATAATAAAATACATTGTTTGCAAGCTTATGCGAAATCCAAAACTTTTCAAATATTATTGAGGTCGTGCGAAACGAAATCAGCCTGCAAATATCTCCAACGAGAATGACCAATAAGTTTGTATTAGCGATCGCGTTTAACTGCGAATTTAAACCTCCAAACAAAACAGAAACCCCGTTTTTTCAGTTCAACCTTGTCGAAGAAATCCGTGTTTCATATTTCGTTAATAAATCGTAAGGGTATTTGGCTAGCGATTTAATAAAAAGCCTGCGCAGCCTTAGAAACGATATTATTAATTATCGTTAGCTAATTACCGCGAATTAGCTTCAGAACGTTTTCTCTTTTGGCTCTTTTGCCCTTGGTTCCGCGTAGGAGTTAGGACGATTCGGGAACGCGCGAGAGTCGGAGTCTCGACAGCACTCCTGCAAAGCGAAGAGAACCAAATACTACAAAGGCAATTGATTTAGCTAGACTACGGGCTGATGCCAAACGATTTTACCGCTCAGGCAGCCGGAAACGAGGAGACAGTGTCGCGGCGAAAATTTTGTGCTCACGACGGTATCCGAGTGACTTATGTTGGTCGCTATTTCGGAGAGTTGCACGGACTCGTTACCAGTGGGCACGCAATTCGAGAGTTCCTGGCAATGGCCCGAAAACGCGAGAAGACGAACCCCATAGCCGAACGGCGAACAGATGAGCCTGCCATCCGCGGAGAAGCACAATTCTTTGATATAACCCGAGCCAACGTTTGGCTCCTCGATATAGTGCGTTAACCTCGAGACATTCTGGTGTATCTTGTGATTTCGCGGTATCGCGTACATAGGATTCTGACCCTGTCGATTTTGTGCCTGCGGTCTGCTGCGATCGCCAATAATAACTACCGTGTGCGAAGATCGCGGCGGTATGTTCACGCTGACGCCGGTACTGGATCGGCTGAGCCAGCTGCGCCGATCGGCCGCCGGATAGAATTCTCTCTCGCGTTCCCGTCGTAGCCTCGCTTCTCTTATCGCTACAAGAGCCTCCCAAACATCCGTAGAGCTCACGTGGAGCTCAACGTTAGCCGTCGAGAAATTACTGTTGTCCAGCATGGTGCGACGTCGCCAATCGTTTAGTTGAGAATTCGGTCTTGGAATCCTGTAGTCCTGCTCGGCATCGCGTTCTCTCTCGTACGAAGGTTCCTCCCGTGCACCACCTTCGTTCTCTGCCTCACGATCCACGAATTCTCCGGCCTGTTGCTCCTCGCGATTGTTGCTCGTTCGGCCTTCCGACGAACCTCCGCTGTTCGGGCTTATTTCTACGACGCCGAGGTTCGATCTCACTCCGTGCCGCTCCGAACGTGGACTTCGCGAGTGCGAGCGCAAATTTATTCGACGTACATCCTGCCAGTTCGTTCTCGAGGGACGCACCGGCTGGGCAGCGTCCGTCGAAACGAACGAGTTCGATCTCACGTCCGACAATGTCTGCACGATTCTCACGCGATTCGCGCTGTCTATCACGAAAGATGACGTTATTCCGGAACGCGATGGTTGCGACTGTTGCGACACGTCGAAATCGTCCTCCAGAGGCTCATTGAACGGCGCAGCTGTATCCTCGCCCTCCTTAAGCTGCTCGGGAGAATCCATCGTGTCGTGTTCTTGAATATCATGGATGCAGGTCCACTAGAATCATTTATATATTTTTTTATTCATAGAATTATCATCACGAGGTCGAGACTTGAGCCGATAATTGCTCATTACAGAGAAAACTTTGAACAACGTAAAATATTAATTGTTTTCTTTTTACCTCTGATTTCTCGCCGTTGCTGACATTTCTGGAGAGGGCGCACCATCCTTGGGGATGAACCTGCAGGCTAGATATAACCTCGGCGTCATCACCAACAGGAAAATCGGTCAAAAATTCGACTCTGTTGTGAGTGCGTGAGTTCGAAAACAAATGTGTGAAATTGGCTGCCACTGGTATAGTCGTCTGGGATAATTGCATCAAGCGATACATATTTGGCTGCATCAAGAGGATAACGCCTTTGAAATTATACTCAAAGCTCAGAGGTCAGAATTATTTAAAAACGCGATAGTCTAACAGACAAAGTACCTTGAAACCAGCCAAATCTTGTGATAAAGTGCTCAACTTAAGATTGTGAATAATAATTAGATAACCAGACGTCGTACAGATCAGCATTTTCGACGCATCGGGACTGAGTCTCGTCCTCATTAAACCATTTGTGTGAAACACTCGATTGTATATAAAGCTGTTTTCGGTAAAGCTATAAAACAACGAGCGATTAGATGCATCTTGTGATGAAATAAAAATTATTATACGCACGATTATAATACCTGTTAATGTCCCATGTGTATATGCTACCGTCAAAACCACTCGTCAGTAACAAACCGTCGCTCGGACTGTACTCGATATTTTTTACCCAATTAGAATGACCCTTGAGTGTTCTTATCCTCTGTTTTAAATTTCTTGCATCCCACAGCGCAACCGTACTGTCGTCCGAACAAGTGGCAAACATACGCTGATCTAAAAATCTACAAAAAAAATCAAATAAATGGAAATATCGATCATGGGACAGCACGTTGCTAATGGATCCAGGAAATGTCTAAAATTTTTAACCTCTGGCTCTTTAATCATACTACTATAATTATTATTATTACAAAAGAACAACACCGTTATTGAGAAATATTGGAGAAAAAAAAAATACAAACAAATGTTTGTTTTTTCAGACGAATCGGTCATCATTATTTTGTCGGAATAGATATTCGAATGATTGTTTATTCGACTGCTGTCTATCTCTGCTTAGAATGGAGCAAACATTCCTTTAATTCAATAAGCTGAAATTAGTTAAATAAGCATCCTTACCTCACACAGTTTACACAATCGTTGTGGGCATTGTCTATGGCGTGTATAAGTCGCCTGCATAGAGGATCGAACATTAGAATGCTCTTTTTCTCACAAGCGGCGAGTAACAAAGACCTGCAAATGAATCGACGATTGATACAAAATATTCAACTCCCACAATTAAAAATCTACCCTAATTTTTTAAAGAAGCAATAGAGAAGAAAAAATGGTTTCTTACCCATCCGGCGAATACTCCAAGTTGAATACACCGCCATGCATGGCATTACAAAGATTTTCTCCGTGATCCCAGGAGGTGACGGGTTGTATGGACGAGTAAAGCGTTTTATAGAATTGATCGCCGTGTCCAAGCGGAAATCGTATGCCGAGTTCTCGCTGATGCAGCCAAAGGCCACCCGTCGTTTGCCTCGTTCGTATTTTAGGCATTTTTATTTTGTATTTACAAAAGGTCTCGCAATGCAAAACACTGACTTAGAGATCCTCCAGGTAAAACCAGGAGTTTTTTTTGTCGTTTATTCGCGATCGAGTAATCGATTTTTTTCGCCTTTTAAATCGACATCGGTAATATCGTTGGTAACTGTATTACAAATTTTGATTATTACACTTTAGAAAAAACTCCACGATATACTATACTACATAGAGGTCTCGGTTATTTGGTGGTTAAAGGTTAAAACGCAACTAGGTTAACCCTTGGTTGTCACTTTGAATGAAAATTCAACGATAAAACATTGCACGACAAACTTTTAGCTCTTAAAACTTTTGAAATAGTTGCCACGTTTGTAAACAATGGATTGCGACACTCGTGCATTACCCTCGGCATCGAAAATTCTTTGATCAGTCCAGAGTGCCTCAAAAGCCTGACAGAACACAAATACACGCCATCTTTGCTCTCACTGCACTTTTTCACAAGCTGATTGATAGCCACTGCAATGACGATCAAATATCTAAACATCGATGTGTCGTACCACTTGCCGATTACCCGTTTTCGTCGATCCATGAATCATTACACACCGTTACGTCTACCAATGATAATTATAACGACCTTGTTGAATTTTTTAAATCCTATCCCTGCTATCACACATGCTTTTTTGAAACTCCGACTGTGCGTGTACATTCGTTTGCTCTATATATATTATCCTCGAAATGTTCTCGACTTGCTATCATTGCTGGCTATCATTTATGCGCAGTCAAGTTTCGATAGATAGATTACTAAATGCAGTAGATATCTACGAAGGATAGAGAGATAAATAGAAAGAGAATCAACGAAAGAACGAGTTACATCGAGTTAACAACTTTAACTTCGCTGATGCGCGTAAACGTACCGCCACTGATACCGATACTTTTAAATCTCGTAGATTTAATCAACATTCACATTCTATGATTTGCATTCGGCTGACCTTGAGTAACGCTCATGCATTTACAGCGAATTTTTTTTTTCATGCTGTTTGCTAATCGTTTCAATGTTCTTAGGTATATTACTTATATATTCATCTTGATTACAATATTTGTAATTGTTGCACTGATATGGTGTATTACTATTTCATAATTGTAAAGTGTTTGCTATAATTTCCATGGAGAAACATTTAAAAAAATATTTTTCTAATCATTTATTACTTTAAATACGCTGAATGACCCGAAAATCATTTTTAAAAATGGTGTGTGCTTGTGTGTGTGTGCCATGGGAAAACAACGAATCTTTTTTATAACTATAGAGAACAGTTTGAACAGCCGGGTTAATATTTTGTACGCAAGTGAATCACTTTTACTACCCTTGAATCGTGTGAAAATTGGTTAAAATTTGTATGGCTCTTGAAATTTTATTTAAAAATCAACTTACGGTAGAATTAACTTTTATAACTTAGCGAACACGACTTTAAGTACGGCAGTGATAAAACTCCACATGCTGGTAGATAAATGATTATCGCATGTAAATTTCGAGTTAGCGAACTGAAAGTTTCTAAACAAGTGTAGTTACGACCAAGGTTATTTAGTATTGAGTATTTCTGGAATTGACAATATGTATGAAAAGTTATAAAATTTACAATTAAAAAAAAAATTGTTAATTCGTTAACTTTTACAAATTTTTGAGAGATTAAGCAGTTTATGCAGATTTTATACAAACTTGCAAACTAGAACCTTACACATTGCTTTCTTATTATTTTCTATCCTTTATAGAGCTTCCTTTGTGAAAAAGTAAAAATCAATCAACATTCCTGCTTAGAAAATTCTATTTAAACCAATGAAACTGACAAAAAAACCACATTGAAACCGATTGGACCCGATTAGTTAACAACGGGATTTCTGTCCATTTAATGAGATTCAATCGGTTTCAATATGATTTTCTAGGCAGGGGTACTATCTCATTGCACCTCTAATCTTCAATCACCGAATGAATAAATGTTATAAGTATCCTATGAAAGAAGCGTGAAAAGTGGAACCTTACATGTTGATTGTGCACTATCTGCCATCTTTCATTGATAGATTTTGGTCATACAGGCGTTGAGAAAGTTGGCAAATAATGAGAAATCAATATGCAAGGTTCTACTTTGAAGACTTTTAAATATTTTACTTATTACGTTTATTAATTCGATGAACCCTACTAATGCAGCATTTGGCAGCAATTGTTTGACTTTAGAAAATATAAAATTATTGATTAAGGCAAATAAATTAAACAAATCAATTGTTTTTGTCTATAAATATTAATTTTTTATTCGCTAACCATACACCCAGAACATACATTATGTGCTTCTTATCGCATTCATTATGCGCGACGTTTTACATTTGAGATAATACACGTATAAAACAGTTTCAATAAAATATAAAATAACAATAATGTTTGAGAATGCTCAAGCATTCTACTGCTCGCTGTGACTGTTTAGTGGCAGCACTTGACGGGAGTGAGAATTCACTGGGTCACCGTGCCAAGCAACAGGTTGCTACGCGCACGCGCACTTCGACAACGGCTGCTTCGAAGAAGGCAGACATCTTGCATCGTACTCTTGCTCTGCTCAGATGGTAACTTAAGAACCGCGCGTCGATTTTTCAGTGTTCTGTGCATAATTAAAATTCTCATCGTTCCACTCTGCCGACCTACAGTCACCATGAAAGTCATCCAGCATATCAGCATTGATATATTGACGTCGGCCCACTGGTACATAAACATATTGGCTCATCGTGTCGTGCACCCGACGTCAGCTGCACCGCGTAGCCCGATCGCGACGGCACATCTCATCTCTTACACCGATTAATATAATCGTGTGTGGTAACAAGCTCACCTCACTTTATTCTATCCTTTTCTGTGCTCATTTTAATTTATTATTTTCCATATTTTACTTGTTTTATGTGTTTATTTTCGTACACGGCATCTGACAGGTGGAGCAATAAATGCCACGGTAAACTACAACCGTGTACTGCTTTTTGATTCAACCTTCTATATTACAGTCCACTTTCTCTCCATCATACTGAATTTTCGAACAAATAAACATATAACAATTTATGTTTTTACAAAACGTATCATGAAGAATTAGAAAATATTACGAAATTTTATATTCACATTTAACCCTAAGCTTATTACATTGTTTCACATTCATCGCAAAAATTTCAGTGTGATAAGATAATTGTTAAAAAAATTCTTAGAAGAAATATATTTTTTTTAAACAGCTTTCAAAAATTCTTATTCTTGGATGTATTTGGTATTTTTTTAAAAACGTTCAGATACTTCCTCAAATATAATCTGAGGATTATTTATTCCTGATAACGGTATCAACAAAGATTCACACATACAATATAAACAAATATAGAAATATACAAACTTTTTCATCTTTAGTGTGAAAAATGAGAAAAATGAGGAAGCAATGTGCAAAGTTTCTTTTTAAAAGAAATGGTACAAACCTCAGGTAAACGAAATTTGAATGGTGAAGAAATTAATTGATTAATCGAGCCTCGATTGCATTTCGCCAAATTTAATACCGAATATTATTAAATATTAGTCCTTGCATTTAATATAGTTTGCATTATAATTTGAAAAAATTATTGAAATTAAGTTTAACGAAAAATGAGTTCTAAAGAATTTTTGAAAAAACCAAAGTATTTCAAAATCTCATTGCTTCAATATATTTCAACAAAAATTGTAAATGAGGAAAATATGATAACGGATGCGAGACAGATGCTTTAAAATACTTACAGATACTTATAACACGATAAAAATTTAAGATATGTAACAAGAATAAAATTTTGCTGTTTTCTTTTATCTCAAGAATCTGTATAATCGAAAGTGAGACCAGTTCCTTTGAGATTCTTATTCGTCCATTCGTCAAATCTCTGTGACATTTCGTCAGACATGTAGTTTCGCCAATCACCGACTTCTCCTTTTCGAATGAACTTGCTGTTCGGATCTGCGTCATTTTTTTTCAAAATATCTTCCAAATTGATGGCGGGATTCACTTGCATTTTTGAGAATTCTAAGTGCCTTTCAAGCTCTTCCACTTGCTCATCAGTCACCGTTTTTCCTAAAAATTTTGCGGTTCGTCGAATGGCATTAGCCTGATCCTAACGAAATGGAAAACTTATATAAGTATAGAATAAATCTACTTAACTAAATAATTTTCAAGTTTATCCTCATTCATTACCTTTTTCATTTCCTCGTAGGTCAAGAATAATATGTTATCTTGGTGTCTGAGATTCCAAAATTGGAGCACATGGTTCCAAAATGGTCCCAATGGTGCTGTAACATAGAAAAGCACTTGAACCCAAGCTGATCAAACCATGATCTACAAGAATAATTTTTTAAGCATTTTTACCATTATCTTCGACAAAGAGTTCTGCAAAATCGTTAAAACTTCCAGTCATGTTGTTCATGAGTCTGCAGTAGTGATAAAAACTAACACAAGTGTCCTTTGGATTCCTCGTCACGTAAACAGTCTGAAACAACGATTAAATATTAATACAAGAAAATAAAAATGAATTATGAATTGAATAAAATATTTTTATAGTAAATATGCTTATTTGTATAAATATATATCATTCGATGCGTTAAAAATATTTTAGGAAATCACCTTTGGTTTTTTTTTACGCCAATCCGTGGGCAATAATTCCATAGGCAAATGTGTCTTTACGAATCGTGGACTCTGTGCTTTCTCAATGTTTGTCACCGAATCACCGAGTTGCGAGAACTTCTCCACGTAATCCCCAGACACGAAGACAGCCGATCCTCTTTTGGATTTAAATAAATGTTAGTAAAACTTATTTTCTTAAAGTATCCGCAATAAATCACTCAAAATTATCTACTCACTCGAGGAGAGGATTACGAACGACAAACATTGTTTTTGCTTTCTCATAGTCGAAGCCATTGTCGATGCAGTAAACCATTTCCTGAGCCCAATGACTTCCTAAAGTTAAATTCTGTTTGTATTAAAGAAAAAACGATTGAACGATTGAAATTACAAAACTCATTTTTTCTTTCATGTTAGCGGGAGTTAAGTATTTTAAGTACTTTCGTTAACGTTGTTTTTTATTTTCAACTTAATAATAAAACTTTTTAACGTTTTTTGTACACGACACACTCTCACTTTAGATTTTGAATCTTAAGTCACGGCGAAACCTCCACACCACGCATCTAATTCCCGGGACACACCTACTCGTTCTACACTGAACAGAATGATATGAATTTTGGTCAATAGACTGCAAAAACTTGAACCTTTTGGGTGACAAAAGGTCACAAAATGAAAAAACGCCGTTTGTTACCCCCAAGCCAGCACAAAAACACACACAGTACACCCATTCTGATTGCGATTTAGAAACGAAAAAGTACCTCAACCGTGCACGGCAACTATTGTTGATAATCTCAAAAAATAAATTCGCGAGGCATGGCCGATGGCTCAGCTGTAATGTAATCTTTTTCTTTCTCATTTTTTCTTAACCGGAAGCACTTAATAGTACAATTCCGAAAAAAAAAAAATCATTAAAAATAAAAGAATAAAAATAGCGGCCATTCGTAAATAACAAAAGGAATTGAAAAGCCCCGGGACATATATTGATTGGATCCACGGGGAAGAAGTTACGGGTAACATTTTTGGCAAAATCGGAAAAAAATGGCTCAGTGCCGAAAAATAGGAAATTAAAAAAATAAAAAATATCCGCCTGAAGAGAATCGCACAATAAACATAAAAGTTCTTGGACACTTTTGGATTCGGTGCTTCGATAAAAAGATACGGCTGACAATGTATGAAAAAGTGCAGATGCAGAAATCTTCAGGGTCATTCGCCCAGTCGGTATCAAAAACAGTTTACCAATTTTTTCTAGAGTCCAGTATGTTTCTAGGTTGGAAGCAAATTAAGGCAATGTGCGTAACGAATGGACGAAGAGATACCTAATTTTCTTCTATTCAGAAGCGTATGGCACCCTTGATAAAATAGGTAAACCGTTTTACCGACTGCGGCTGGCACATAACCTTAAGAGTCACATATGTTGTTACATTACCTGTTCGTGGATATGAAACCATCCACTTATCATCCTCTTTGACCTCCAAATCACGAATTCTGCTCGCATAAAAAACATAATGAGGTGGAACCAAGCAGTTTGATGGTCCACCCCTTAAAAAACTTGATTTGACGCCGTACATTTGGTCCAATTTCTTCCCAACTTCCCCATCGACAGTCTTAAATGTCAATTCCATTGCGTTCCTACGTATTTAAAAAAAATATATATATTAATTATTAATAATAAAGTTTTCGGTTTAAAAATAAAAATATCATTTTATTTTTGATTTACCAGAATGTTATCTCTTAACAGATTGAACAAGTCCACTTATAGATATGTTATAGCACTAAAATTACTACTGCGTGACCGTGCTTCTAAGCCCACGAACAGTCGTTTCAGCGCTAGTTTTCGCGTCGTGCCTGGGGAAAGGATGCAACAATTAAGGAATGCAGCAAATAAGTACTCGTAATCACAATGTCCAGAAATAAACGTAAATCGATGATAATATATGTATTCGTAGAAACGACAAATAAAAACTGCAATATAGAGCTTGCGCACTCTCCGCGATACGTAATAACTTCACTGGCTCTAACGATATCCTGGTCATACAATTTGCCGATGTTCAGTGGCACGTGTTGCGTCTTGCCATTGTGCGCTCGGATGAATAATGTCTAGTGAACGGCGTCGTCGGCACGTCTAACCTTGTCCCGATCCCGTTGATAACTGCTGTGTAGTCTGCTGGCTTCGCTCCTGCAAGCCTGCGAGTCCTGCCGCCTCCGACCATCAGACACCAGTTGCTACTGCTCGCGCGCCTGCGCGGGGGACCGGTCGTTCCTCCCTAGTTGCCTCGTTCCATCATGGAACTTCCATGGGGACTCGGCGCCCTCACGTAGCCCTCACTCAAGTTGTAACTTGTAATGAACTTTTTTCTACAATGTTTTTTCATTGCCGATGTGTCCGGAAGTCATTTTCTTATTCCCGACTGTCTGCCGGGTAAACAGAAGGGAATTATACCTTTTACTGGCATGGCGCGAATATGCCAATGTTACGTCAAAATCTCGACCTATTTTACCAAACCCACGAATTTAACATAGATGCACGTTTCGGTGTATATTTTCCGTGCTCTGCTCTGGTCAAGGAGAATAAATCCTCCCTTTACCACACCCCTTAAAGTGAGGCGATTTTTACCACCCCGCATCTTGGCCTACTTTCGACCGAGTTTCTTAGCCTAGGTAATATCCTTATGATTGCTTCTATGTGGATGTGTATATGGTTGTGTCTACAGATTTCGCCATTTCTACGGAGTTTAGTTAAATAAGTCGCATCAAAGCAATAGTAATAATTTTGTTATAGGTTTTGTAGTTCACTTGCGTTATCGTACGCAAGCTAATTTTTGCGTTAATCTCTTATTAGTATCAATATTTTTGTTGAATTATGGCTTATTCTAGTCGTTATTCGTTGTTCCTTTTAATTAGTAATTACTCTACGTATCGTTACGCCCTTTTGCTTAAATAACCTTCTAGTGAAACAATTATTCTCGTGTCATAGAAACGAGAGAGAGAGAGAGAGAGAGTATTTTCTTGAGAGCGACTCGCCCGACTCGGTTACTCGTATATTTCGTCCGTACGCAAATCAGCTAGATCGCTGATGTTCAGCCCTCGCGCCAAGGCGTTTATCGTAGCGCGGAGAGTGTGCCAGCCTCGCTTTCCTGCAGAAGTAGCTTTATTGATATATATATATATATTATGTTATGCACATATAGAAAGGATAAAGAATATGTTAGAATTATTTTACAGTAAAATATCGAAAAATAGACGAAACGAGAAAGAGATGAGACTGTATCGAGTTTCAATAAAGCTTCTTCTGCAGGAAAGCGACGCTGGCCGACTATATATATATATGATGGTATTTTTGCTATAGATTCAAATATTTTACGAGAGACGTATCAATATAATCTCAGAATGAAAGTAGCTCAATCTTTATATACTGATCTTTCTTATATTACCCGGTTATGACTGGGAATATCATTAATTCAATGTGGATTGTACTTTGTACTTTTTCGAGTGACAGCCATGGGTGGGTTATATGGAAGCATAATTGTTCTCTTTGCTGCTGATAATTTACATAGAGTATTCGTGTGAACTTTTTAATGGTAATAAATCTTTCGTTTAAATCAATAGTTCCTCCACTTTTGTTAATTGTTTCGCTCAAATAACAATTGTTCATAATATCATCATCTTTGTAAAGAAGGAGATAGAGAGGAGCAGAAGGTTTCAGGCAAAAGCAAGAAGAAAGCGTGCGGCCGCTTGGTCACGTGATAGCGTTCACTCCAACCGCTCCCTTATGACCAACAACACCCCGGCGGCGACTAGCCGAACCCCTGGTCGAGGATTGAGGGTAAGGCTGCGCTGAATCATAGATCCATAAATGGCAGTCGATAACCGGGTCTACGCAGTAGATCCCATGCTTTGAAAATTTGCCGTTTGACCGGGGGCGCTGAAAAATTCCATCTTTGCAAGATTAATTTTCCTGGGAGATGGTCGGCACAGCCGTACATCCAATTTGCTCCTCTCTCTGTCATCAAAATCGCTCCCTTTTCCTCTTGTAAAATTAAAAAAAAAGAAAAATGTTAAAAGTTACTTTTACTGTAGCAAAACTAAAGCAGAAGAACTTAAACGTAATTGAAATCAAAGTAGAAATACGACGTTATGTCTGGACGTAACGCCAGTTTTTCGTGTCCAATGTTCTCCGAATCGGCTAAAGATGTCTTTACAGTCATTAAAAATGATTTAGCTGTTTTAGTTTAAAAAAATATAGTAACTATAAAATTATATAGCAATTAAAAATGATGTTGAAAGTCACATTGAACTAGCTTTAAAAAGTTTGAAATAAAAAATATATTATTTGAGAAATTCCCGACTGCAAAAAACTATATAATAAACAGGAATTTAGCTTCAAAAAGTTTTCATATGAAAATAAATCTAAAAAGAGTGAAATAACTTTCGATGTCGTTTTAGTTAACTTTATATATAAATTACAATAATTCATTTACCGCTGTCACTACAGTCGGAAGACTTCTTTTTCCACATTAGAAAACGTCCATATCTCATAAGATTTTGATTCTAAATTAAAGTCCAGACGCCAGCATATGTTACTTGGTATATAAAAGACGATTACAATTTTCAGGAGACGTCTTCCGACTGTAGTAATTTAGTGTTATTGTAATTTTTATTTGAAACCTGTAAATCGCTTGATGTAAACGTATAATAGTATAAATATGAAGATTCTCGCTTGCCAATGATGCGACGACTCGCGACTATGTTGACATTTAATGACAAACGGTCAAGACGAGCGTAAAAGAAATGAAAAGCGCAAGATAGCATGACCGAGATAATCGTCTTATTTTTAATTATGTACTAGTTTGTGTTTATGAAGAGGTACGCGATACTCGTGATCCTCATCAGTCTAAATATGTTTAATACAAGAATATATTGCTCGTAGGAAGCCTGTGTACTTCCCACAATCTTAAGTCATCAAGAATACAATATTATTGTACCAATGCACCTAAAATACTTCAATCAACCAATTAACACAAGTATGTATATATATATATATATATATATTTGTGTTAATTGTAACATGATCTAAGCATGTTATTCTCGTTTGAAGCATCTTGATTTTTGAAATTTGTTTTTACCAGAAATTCAGAATCGCGAGAGTACCTCTTGTTGCTCCTATAGTGAGTCATCTACTTTCGCTGTAGAGCATTTAAACTTTCTCTCGGCGGAGAAAGTTTCTTCCATTGAATGACGTCGTGTGAAATAAAATTATTCACCGTACATCGATCGTATACGATACGCTATATGTATAGATCGAAGGGCGTTGTCCTATAGCCAATAGTTTGAATTATGCGGTTTTGCATGGCCTATGGCGTTGAGATCGAGCGCACGAAGCTAATTCTAGTCTTCATGATCAAGCGACACGGATGATTTCCCCATCTCACTCCGTGACGATCAAAAGAGGATGCGAGGCGAAAGTCTCACACCATGTAACCTGTGTGTGAGAGAGACATCAGCATAGGGATCGACTGAGCGCGAGGAGAGCACATCGTACTATGAGAATCTCGCCTTGCATTAAGGTGAGGTTCGATTCCGACGATTCCCCTCAAAACTTTCAACATAACTTTCAACAAACTCAAATATTGTAGAGGTGTCAGCAGAGTGGCGCTCGCTGCATGAATGTGGCACGGAGAAAGCCCTACAAATTCTACAGTTATTAGAAAATGTGGCTCCGAAAAAAATGTATTAGACCTTTTTCGGTATATATCTCTCTTGCACTTGCAGATTCTAGGATCATAGATCGCGTAACTTGAACCTCTCGTTGATGCGATTCATGTTCCTAGGCCTAATATATTTTATCGACGAAAAGTACATTTTTTAATTAGAATTTAAACGTAACACTCGTACTTTGTAATCAAAACTCTAATTCTATCTCTCGCACTTATACTTCATTTATTTCTTCGTACTTCTTAACCGTCTTTCGGATCTAAGGCTGAAATGATTGATTTTTTGTTAACTAACGGTTTTTTATGATCATAAATTGTCTGCTGAAAATTAATTTATTAGAATTTGTATAAGAATCTTAGGACATTATAATGAGAAAAAAGATAAATCTTCAAAAAAAAAAAAAAAACAAGTTTTTGGTTCTTCTAATTTTAAGAAATGTGAGATTTCGAGAAAACTAGTAGCAAATTCGTAATCAACAATTTGAAAAAAAAAATCAACTTTTTTTTATTCAAAGGTGTCCAAAGTAGGGAAATAAAAATTGTCGTATTTTGAGTCATAATAAGTATTTGAATTTTCATTATATTCGGTCGGAAATTTTCTGCTGATTACAAATTTAACAATTCTGTCGACGACTACTCAAATATTTCCAGTGAAAACGTGCAAAAAAATGTTAATTATCGTATATTACTGACCCTTAAAAAATCCAATATGACCGCTCGAAATGTCAACAACATCAGTTTTGTAGGACATAAAACTTTCTGGAACTTACATACGTCAAACCGAACCGGATGTCGATACATTGAGGTTTTCCAAGCATTTCAATATCGTCACAAAATCGATCACTCAAAAGAAATTAATGTACAGCGTATACTGCCTATCTGTCTCTATTCTCGTTGCCGTACATACCGCGTTCACGTAGTCTGACTATTCTCGTTGCCGTAAGCAGCCAGACTACGTGAACGCGGTACAACATTCTACGTTAATTTCTTTTGACTGATCGAGTTTTTGACGATAATTAAATGTTCGGAGAATGTTAAATAATCGACATTTGGTCCCATATGACGTATGTGAGTTCCAGAAACTTTTTTATATCGTACAAAACAGACGCTGTTAACAGTTCGAGCGGCCATATTGGATTTCTGAAGGGTCAGTAATATACGATTATTCTCATTTTTTGCACGTTTTCAACCAAAATTCGACCAGACGTCGAAGCATTTATGCTCTTATTACAGTCCTGTATAATTTGAAGCATATCCGCGGCGTATTGACGATGCTAGGTGTCTACGAAATAACCTTTTGTACCGACCAAAGTCGGTAAAAAAATCTACTCCAGCATCCGCTTAGAAATGATTATAATTTTCTTTACCTTCCTTTTATAAGTTTTATTGTGCAGAGAAATTAAAAATTGATAAATGCAAAGATCTCTGTCGCACACGTCGATTCCGTCGGTATTTTCACATCAATGACCATCGTAAATTTGCACGCCATCAGGAGAGCACAGTGCTGACGCTACTATCGAATTCATCCCATATCTAGCATCAAATAACTGAAATGCCACAATACCACAAACACAAGTAAAGCACCAATATTTTCATTTGAATTACGATATCATAAGCTTATGCGCAAACTCTCGGTAATACTCGATGTGTTTGCGATAAACGTTAACTACGATTTCTGTAAATCATATTTCCGGAGACCGCTAAAAAAAACAGCTTGCCGACTATTAAAATGTAGCATCTGTGGATATCTGCGGGAAAATCTTTTGCCGCCGTTGGTTCGTGCATGCATTTTTACATCGTAGAATTGGGTTAAAAGTGGGATGAGATGCTCAGATTTTTTTTTTCACTGAAAAAATCTTAGGGCCATTTGTGAAAAGCATTTCCCATTCAGTAGGATGACAGTTTACTATATAGTTTCGCATTCGGGTACCTTCATGTTACATATGCTAATGATCAAGTTACGACTGTGTCCAGTGTCCATTTCGTTCACACTAAATTAAGCTTCAAAAAGCTGCTGTACTACCGTATCTACGATAATTGTTACATATTTCACAATTTTTTTAAGTCGGGCAATTGATTTTTATTATATTTTTACGGTTACCTCAAGGTGATATGATACCCCGCGGTCGGTAACAAAAACTGTAATACTAATTTTTATATGTCACGATTGATTTTTTAAATAACAAAGGAGAACAGTGAATTGCATCTTACAATTCTACAGTTCACTGTTCTCATTTTTTTACCGGATGATCATTCATGGCAGAAAAATTCGCTATGGGAAAATTCCGCTCTCCTTCCCATGCATGGGGATCTGAGAGAGAACAACGGCGTGTAGCACATCACCTTAAGGTAGGCGTGATCCATTCGTACAGATGGCGCTTTACTCGAAACTCACACTTGGCATTCCGGTATACCTTCGTGTTACTCGAAAAAATTGTAAGAACGTAAGAAGCAAGAAGCTCCGCCTTTGTTCAATGAGAATACCGCTTCACGAATTTAATGTGAACATTGGTGAATATTCTCGGTTTCCAGGCCTTGCTTTTGTATCCAAAAATATTTTGCTTCTTCCTCATCGATGTTTATCATGGAATGTCTTGTGCTGCAGATGCGATATCCAATAAAAATATAATTATATACAAACTAAGATAGGTATGTAGTATTCTTCATTTACTACTTTGAGCCTCTAATGTTAAGAAATAAAAATAGAAACATTTCATTGAGGTGAGGACCACCTGAACTCATTCCGGCGAGTACATAATTTGTGTTGGTTGGATAAAATCTGCATCAAAGGATGCCAGAATATAAACGTTTGGCAGTACACAATTCAAGATGCAACGATCTGTTTTTTTTATTTCAGGAATGTGAACAAACCGTAAGTGTAATAGAATATTGTTTTAATCTCAAAATCTATTCTTAACCTAACTTCTAGTGTTTCTTTTAGCATCCCTACAGCAGAGTATTGGGTGTCTGTTGGCAGTTTCAAAAAGATTTTCGCAGCTGCATAAAAGATCAGGTAAATACCAACTAAGGAAGGAGGAAGGTGGTCCATATACTTCAGTAAAAAAATTATTTTTCTCATTGAAAGTTACTCTTTGAATTTAATGAAGAATTGGAATAGTACGAAGCTTTATTAATACATTTTGTCTAATTATTTATCTGATAACAACAAAAAGAATTGAATTGGTAATGAATTTGATATTTAAAAGAAATTTCAATGAAAATTATTAATAAACACTTTTGTGTTTGTTCCATTGATAAATGTTATATATTTGTACAGAGACGCATACAACGAGCAGAAAATTTGGAAAAATCGCTAGAGAGGCAAGAGCGTATTAGGAAACAACTGAAAGAAGAGCAGCAATCATGATAGAGTCATTAGAGGCTATAGACGAGAGATCCAAAAAGTTAGATTTACCCGATAATCGCTCGTCCATTGATACAAAAATGAGCATAGAGGATTCGGTTAGCACGGAGAATGAGCTAAAATTTCCTTCCGACGATGATATACTTGATATGGTGAAGGACGTCGATCTTGAGAAACCTTTGCCAACTGTAACAGAGCGTTACTTCACAACCTACTACAGAATAAATTTTCCTAAGAAAGGAGAGGACATCTGCATTAGGATACATACAAACAGGCTGTGCATGATTTCATTGGCGCCAAGTCACGCAATTTTTGATGGTGAAAGGAAGATCGAGAAGATCGACTTTCAAGTTACCGACAAACTGAACAGAGCCGATAACGCGGTATCAGGCAAAGCGAAGCATGGCGCTCAGCCCCTTCACGAGACTTCGAAAATTTGTTCGATAACTTGTTCCGACGATAAAAGTTGGGTCGTGAGGTGCGGAATAAACGGTAAATTAACAGAGGCTAATACGGATTTATTGGACAATCCGGAACTTCTGAGACAGCCACCGCACAAGGGTGGATACTTGGCGATTGTTTTGCCGAAACTTGACGCACTCGAGAAAATGAAACAGTATCTGATGACTCAAGAGGCTTACGACGCTGCGATAAGCGAGCGACTACATGAAAATATCGAGAATGGAGTTGGTCGTACTAACGAAGCCGTGAAAAGACCTTGCGACGACAGTTTGACTCCGGAATGCAAAGAAAAAATCATGAAAACTAAGACAACTATAAGCGACCGAAAAATCGTAGATGAGATTATTGTATCATCGACGCTACCCTGTACTTGACTTGTGGGATCTAGATGACTTGTACATTTTTTATAATAAATAATGTTTATCATTTTTTATTGGATTTCTAATACCCTCAGCATTGATTAGATTGACATGAATATTGACAATATCGTGACTGGAACTTTAACTTACGAGTAAAGACTATATGGCCACCATTTGTATCTCATTTTTGAAGTTGCATAACATAATTCTACGTATAAAACCAATCAAATTGTTCAGCGGTTAAGACACTCACACGTTTCTGTCATTCTCTCCAACGTGAATGCCAATAACACAGTCGGTGTAACGCTTCGTCTCAAGGGGAAGCTTATGTCACGTGATCTATGCTTCGAAAACCGGAAGTACGAGAACAGCTAAACATTTCTAACACATTTTTCTCAGACCCAGATTTTCTTATAATCCCTCTCTTTGTGTCGCTACTTCGCGATCTCGTAAACGATAGCTCGATCAGCAACAAACCTTTTCATTCATACTTTTTCTGGGGCGTAGAAATTTTACATATAAGAGTAAAACTTTATACGATGCACAGCACATCAGGCTATCATGTAAAGCTCGTCTTTTCCATAAGTTTCAATAGTTTACAAAAAATTGGTCTGGAAAAGTTTGTTACCGATTGAATAGGTTTCGCCTCGCCTTAAGGAAGGTGAAAGACATTCCAGGATTTACGACGTAACACCTGGTGTACTCTCACGCGATCCCTATGGTGCTGTCTCTCAGACTGAATCAAGTAAATGTCACGTGGTATAGTTTCATCCTTCCTTTAAGAGGCGAAACCTCCATAATCCACCCATGATTGCGAGAGACATATAATTAGTATGGCGCTCACACCTCTGCGAAAGTATGGAGGTTTTGCCTCGTCTTAAGATGATATGACATGTTGTCTGCCTCTCTCAGAGTGCCATGCGAGAGCAATAGCAGAATCGTCCCATCGCGAATGACCTTTCGGATAAAAAATGAGAACGGTGTACTGTCAAATTGTAAGACGCATTTCACTGTTCTTTGTTTTTATTCGAAAGATCAATGGTGGCAGCAATCAAGGGTAGGACATTATCTTAACAAGACTAATTAACACATCATTTTAATATTAAATAAATGACAAGTCCTATTAAAGCGAGTTCCCTAAAACAAAATATGATGGCAGAACTTAAATTCTTACTATGAAGATTTATAGTAAATTACTTTTGGTTCTTACTGTACGATCATATTTTACTGGATCTTCATTTTTATTGAGATGGTGTCATTACGCTGATTGTTCAATAATTATCCTAATTTACAAAAACGAGGTAAAGGTGCGTGCTGCAATAGATAAATGATTAGGATCTTTGGCTCAAGACCTATTGGGTACATAAAATATACAGAATGGTAAATATTTATGTACACTTTCACATGAGGAACCAAGATTTGCAGCCGTTTTCATCACAGTACGAATTCTTCCGAGACTCATCCCGTATACTGCATTTAGTATAAACTCTATAGAAGCGTATCTCGTGAGCGAAATAAAACTAGAAATAAATATACTTTACAATTCTCATGTCAATCGAGTTCAACAGTAAGCAATGGCACCAGTCCCTTGCCATAAATCGCGAATTAGATTCCTCTATTATCGATTAAAATTATATTCATCTGTATACTTTGTATACTTTTTTTACTCAGGCGGTTGGCCACTACACGCGGTCTCTTCTTCTTTCACTTTCGAAGACCTCATCAAGTTTCCGAATACTATACCGAGAAACAATATCAAACCTACCCTATGATTGGATACAAACTTATTGGCGCAGTCCGTAGGGTTATCTATGTTTAGTGTGGCTATCTGTAAAAAGAATTATATTTATCGTAAAGCACTACGAATATAAGATATAAAAATATATTGGGAAAAGTTTGCAATTACTTGTCTCGCGATATGTCCACCGACTAATCCTACAGCCACGTAATATGGCCAAGCTTGTTCAACCATCACCCCCGACGCTATCAGACTCGCGATCATCGACGTACCGAATCCGGAAAGACACAAGTTGGTCTTGTCCCCAAATTTGAGGGCCGTCGATTTTATACCAACGAGAACATCATCCACTTTGTCCTGATAATTAACAATAAAATTATGTAAGACGTACCGTGACACATGATGACAACGACAGGAAAAGGAATATCAGCGGCTTCGGCTAATCTCAAGCCGCTGCTCCTTTTTAAAAATTATTTATTGATGAGCAATGAAATTTTAGTTCCGCATATTTCTTACAAGTTTATTCATCTATAGTCGTATGTTTACCTGGTGAGCGTAAATAGTATCGTACAGTATGGTCCAACATATTCCAGCCGCGTAAAGCGGCAAACAAACGGACCAATCACAAGAACCGTGTACCGCCGACCATCCCAACAACGCTCCCCAATTAAAAGTCATTCCTAGTATGAGTTGAGGCCAGTAAGTTATCCTTTTCATTAAGGGATAAATTATCACCAATCCTGCAAATAATGAGGCGTAAGTACTCAGCACAGTCGGCTTTACATTCGCTGTTGCTCTCCAATACAGTAGAAGAAATAAGAAATTGTTCAATATATAAAATAAGTGTATTTAAAGACATTTTTCATCAGAGACCTTTTGAATACACTTTAGTTGGTAGTTAATTCTTTATTCTATTTTTTATTTAATTTGCTGTTTATAAAACGGACGCTTATTCTTCTCAAACATACCAAGTGAACTTGCTCCTAGTGCTACACTGTACCAGTTAAGTTGCAGCAAAACAAGTAGTCCCACGCTCAATTGTCCAAGCAGAAATACTAAAGACTGCTTCTGCGTCACTTGACCGGTAACCAAGGGTCTGTCTTTTGTTCTGGCTACCTAACATTATAATTTTTAGATAAAACTGTTCATTCTAATGTAACTAAAAAACGATACATTGCGATGCAACATTACATTACCTTCTTATCTATGTCTTGATCCCACAAGTCATTTATCGTACAGCCAGCACCTCGCATGACAAATGCACCAAAGCCAAAAAGAGCTAGCATCGAGAGATCAGGTATTGCTCCTGCGGGTGCCGCCATGGCTATGCTCCAGCCACAGGGCCAGAACAGGAGCCATGATCCTAAAAACAAGAATGCAAAGTAGAACCCTGCACATTTCTTCCTCATTATTTTCTATGCTTCACAAAACTACCTCTACGAGAAAGTGGGATGATCAAATTTAGCTTTCACATTGAGGAAAGTTTGTTGGAAATGCAGAAAATAATGAGGAAGCACCTGAGCTACATTCTCCTAATTATATACCATTTAGTTTAAATGATTCAAAATGGTCCCAAATCTCATTACTTTAATGTATTTTAACGATAATTGTAGCCAACAATGACAACTTATTGCATAATTACTGTCATAAATTTTAAATCGATTGCACTAGAGAGATCACTCTGTAATCTAGAGCAATCTTCAACTAAAAAATGTAATAATTTATCAAATTTGAACGCCTCCATTAATTTTTATCGAATTTAACATCAAATATCTTTTAATTTCTTAAGTACAAAGTTTTGTACAAAGTTTTAGCTCGATTTTCTAAGCGTTAAAAAATTTATGGCAGTGACAAATTTGAAAAAAACTGAGTCCCACAAAATCAGAACCCTCGTACCGATCGTGTCCAGGCTCAATATCGAGCACAGCTGAATGTTACTTCACATTTGTAAAAAAAATCAGTTGAATCGATAAAAGTTAACGAAAATTAGAATGATCGGAATTCAATACTTTCAATCCTTGAATATAACTTTATTTGTAGAGAACAATAGTTCTCTATTTAGCCAGATAACTCAAAATTTACGACAGCTGAAATGTTCATAGACGTTTAGAAAAATGTTAAACGCCATACTAACTGAACTGCTGTACGTATTGTTATAAAAATTACAATAAATAAAGAGGTACATACTGCTTTACTTATTTGAGCACATTTATGAAATTTGATTAATGTTTGAATTTTGCAATGCTATTACACACGCACACATACCTGAACATTTTTGTGTAAATGAGTTTTCTATACTTGAACATTTGGCACATTTTGAATAAGATAAACTCAAATTTCAAACAAAAAAACTTTCCTTATTGGATAGCGTCCTTTATTAGGCAAGAAAAAGACATTTGTTTGATCAAATCGTTATATTTGTAGTATATATTGCTTACCAATAGGTTTATCTATCCTCATTAGCTTCATATAAGGTTGTACCGCAGGTGGCGCAGAGACAACAAGTCTAGTGGAAAGATGCATAGGCGTTTTATCTTTGGAACTTTCGGTACTATAGGAATCTCTTCTGCTGCTCTCATTTTCGCACACAAATTCGTTCACCTTTAAAGTCCTGTACCGAGCTTTGCACTTAGCTTTGTTAATTGCTAAAGCACTGGTATGAAGGGCACGGCAACTGCGTAACAAAAAATCTTGTTGTAACGACGCACCCTTGTATCTCGTATGGCTCCGAAATGTGAATCTGAGCAGTCGTGCTAGTCCGGTGAGGCATTGGCATCTCTCTATACTCAGCATTGTTCAATCATTGATCTGTAACATTTTTTAATTTTCAACTTTCTTTCCTCCCCAAGCAGACTCGCAGAGCAAAATTATTAATGCTCTTAATAAATACGTAACTGAAGCACGATTATTATAAAATGAAGCTTTTATAAAATTCACGATACAGATATTTTCATAAATCGATCATTGATTTTACTTTAATATTTTTTTATTATAAATCGCGGTTTCGGGGCATTTGGATAACCTTACATCATCGAACACGTTTAATAGGTTTTACCGACACGCAGATTATGTCAGACGATTGTAATCTAAGATTAATAAATATAGTTTTCATACCATCTACGTAACATTTTACGATTTATAGATAGATAAATCGCTTTTTTTTAAAAGATTACATAACCAGTATTTCGATCAATACAATGTGTCCTTGTGTGCTTCACAACGTGAGCATTGGAGAGCATGACTCGGCGAGCTGTTTGCACGCAGGAATTGGGATTCTGATTTGTACACATTTTACAGCTGCAATTGATATTGTTGAGTATTACAAAATAAATCATAAAATTGGTAGTTAGATTGATATAATTGTTGAGTTGGACGTAACGTACAAACGTAAATTTTGTGATACAAAGTTTTGTAGTTTCAAATACTACACATCTTAAGTTTAAACCTGAAGCGCATAGGTCAAGGATTGAGTCACGTGGGCTACATACGGCATACGCATGCTGAAAGCAAAACACCAACAAGTACTGTTCAGGGCTAAAATGTACTGATAGGATAACAAAGGAAATGTTCAAGTCTAACCGCAATTTCCAGGAGAAATCCAAACATGTACAATATAACAAAAATTTTTAGCAAAAGCTCTCTTTCTTGACGATAATAAAGAATTCCTTTTTAAAGAAATGGTAGGGCAACATGTGCGCCAAAAGTTACTAGTGCTTCTAATGAGCTCCTGTTAACAGCAGGTGGCGTTGTACGATCGTTCTACACCGTTTTGTCCCTGAAAAGTAACAAGCGAGAACAGTTGAAAAATTCGTTGACAGGTCTCCGCCATCGAAGGCATCACCTGACAACTTTACAAGTCACTAGGAAGTTTGGAACTCTGAATATTCCGCGAGATTCTTTGACCATGTGCGTTCGATAGTTTTTAGGGATAAACCGGTGTAGTTACTGAACTATTGGGAGTCTACCAGCAAGGAGACACTGTTACACGGTCGAACACGTAGTGTTCTGAAGTCACTAAAGTCTGCCTATGCATTTTACAAAAAATCTAGAGACACTGAGCTCTGCAGAAAAATAAACATTTGTCAAACGCATAGATTGTATCAAATAAGTAAAAAATAAACAATCAATTCATAAAAAAAATTGCATCTAACTAAAAAATTGGTAGCAATGAGTCCGACAGTGTTCGACCATGCTCCGCACATAAATCTATGGCTCCGCAGCTGTGTCCGACTGTGCCGTTGTTGGAAAGCACCGTGTTCGATACTGTCGTTGCTGGAAATTTCCCATACTGTTTATTTCAGAGGGTGTAGTACTAGTCTCTGGAGCTTAAAGTACTAGAATCCCTGAAGCTTAAAGTACTAGTCTTTGGTTAGTCTGACAAATCAGATCTCGCGTCATTGGGACACGTGATTAATGCCTTCGAAATGGCCGCGCCAATTCCAAACCTGCTTACACATCGCGAACAGGTCAAAGATTTCATTAAGAATACGTTTCGCGTAAATTCGACAATTCCAATGGACTCTGAATACGAATTTGTCGTGGAAAATAAGTTTTGAAACAGTGAAAACGTTAGACATGCTGAAAGTATATTTCAAAGCATTGTTACCTAATAAAATATTATCTTTTAAACGTATAAAATCATGTAAAGATAAAAATCGCGAAATTATTCAAAAAGTACAGTCGTGCAATGTCGTAATCAGAACACGTATATTTTATTGCCTTGATGATGTCACTGGCCAACGTGGGGCTCGAGAGACCGGATCCAAAAACTCACCATTGACTGGCAATGTTCTTCGCATTGTGGCATTAATCTTCAAGTTGTTAATAAACATTTGTAATCTTAAAGTCTTGTCATATGTACGTTGAATAAAATGGTCTCCTATTTATTAATAGAATTGAAAGAACCTTATTAGGTGGAGTGTTTTTTACAAACGACAACAATAATCACATTTTAACAGATATTTACAAATATATTTACATAAAATTTACATTCCATTGAATTTTACTCTAGCGTATCATTGTGCGCGTAGCCATTGATTTGCTATTCGAATTTTTTTCGCGTATCATTTTTATCATCAGCATTAATTTTATCTCTGATATGACAAATTTTTAATCGACGGAGAATGGATTGCATAATTTCTGCGAAAAAGTGAACAACGTCGTACGTTGTTGAATAAAACTTTCGCAATTCAGAAAAATATTGTTGGAAAACTGCTTTCATGTGGTAAAAATATTGAAAGATTTTTCAATTTAATAAACTGTGCGAATTGTGTATTTGCTATGTAGGTAGGAGATTCGGCAGAATCCAAGCTGGTTTTGCACGCGACATTCCTTTTTGCTACTCCGGAGAGTATGTACCCAGCGTCTCAGCACATTCATCACGTTCATCTCTATGCCTCCCAAACATATTTGTTTACCTGAACAATCATGAATTGTTTGTAATTCCTGTTTGTCCTTTTTATTTTTGGCATCGCTCAAAACGTCGCGAACAATAATCCGGTCGTCTTCTTCGAATCTAGAGGTGCGTAATGGTTTCAAATATTTCGATATTGACAAACTGTACATTTTGTTTAAATTGCAAAGCGTTTGGAATAGGCTGTTTCGCTCTGATACACTAAAGTATGTTTTCAACGCAATCGAAAAAGAAGCGAGCTCTTAATACATACTGACAATTACGTTCATTGAGTAGGTACGATGACAATTATATCACGCTCCGTTAAAGCTTTCTAGAATGTTTCTCCTACAGCAAACCCAAAGAAACCGAAACAACCCCAAACATTATATTGCAAACAAGACTACGTAGTGTTATAAGTGACCAACCTTTGCTGGTAACAAGAGAAGCAATCCCACAATATGACTTAGTCGATTGATTAAATTGTCGCTCTGGTTCAATTGCCACTTTATCGAGTGCAATCAGTCCTTCTGTCTGTCGTCGTTGAATCGAGATCCCTTCTCCTCCAAAAATTGGAAAATGTCGTCGGAAATATCTTCTCTAAATTCAATATCTTTCAGTTTTTGCCTTAAACTTAGCATCGATGGCAAAACTATGTATTCTGGATTCACAACTCCGTGTAGCCACTCGAATCGCACGAAAATTACACTTGAAGAGCCTTTTTGGTTGTGTCATTTGACCATTTATAGCCGCGTGAGGGACGCATGATACCTTCTATTTGGTCATCAGTCAACGTTTTTTGCACCACCAATGTGCATCGTTTCTCATCGTCTTTCCACTTTTTAGTTAATTTTATCAGCTTCTTATTTAGTTTCTTTAACATTATTCTACTTTTCTCTTTACTTTCGAGAATTTGATTCGCCAATTCCAATTTTCTGTTCGTCAATTCCAATTCTCTATTCGCCAATTCCAATTTTCTGTTTGCCTCTTCCAATTGTTTTTTCAAAACTTTAACTTTGGTCTGTTCATCCTCGTTACCCAATCCATTTAAATGACTAGCAGTGATCGAGCTAGCAGACTTTGTTGACTCTGGCAATTGTGGAATATTGTGGAATGTAAAGGTGGCAACAATGTCGGGACTGCTCGATGTCGATGAACTTGCATCTGCGACGTCTCCTCGAGAATCAATTGATTTTTCATCTGTCTGGTGGTCTGAAGTTGCAATTATGTGATGCTAAAAAATTTTTTCATGAAAGCATGTTTACTTCACTTTTTATGCGTGTATTGTGAAAACATCTCCTCTTTTTTTCATCTTTTAGAGATGGTTACATCAATTTTTTATTTCTGATTTGAAAACGTTCTTTTTTGCAAAAATTAGCTGCTCATTAAAAAATTGTGAGCCATGACAGTTATCTGATAAACTGAGGCTAACGATTGCAGAATTGGATTCATTTTAATTGCAGTGATTCGACGTCATACAAAATTGATGTAATGTTAACATTTTCCAAATGTGTTTTTTAGAAAATGAAAAATACTTACGGTTTTATCAATCTGTGCGCTACATTCTACAGATCGATTCGGAAATATTGTAGGTACGGCGTTACATTTCAATTTCTGTTGTCCATCAACTCGCTGTTTTTCCCACATATCCTTTGCAAAGTGCGACTAAACACAATTACAATTTTATACATTTATGGAAATAGGTAAGAAATTTTTTTGATTATAAAAATGTAACATTTCTCATTGTCAATATTTTTATTCTCACTAAACATAAAGAAACACATTTTGCAGCTTACCTGGCATACAATTGAGTTCATGGTAGGTTGCCAATTATCTTTCCCAATATTTCTTATCCACGCATCCTTTCTTTTTGGATCGCTCGGAAAGCGTGCCATAAAAACTTTGACACCTTTTACTCGGCGACTTGAGCATCCAGGAACACTACAACTCGGCATTTTCGCAACTAAAACTATTATGGATTTGTTATTTTTATTTATACTTGCGTTACCATAAACAAATGTCGCAAAATTAACATAAGTTACAATTGATTTCAGTAGTTTGGAAAATAAGGTTAGAACAGAATTGCGGAATATCCAATTGTCAATGGCTAAAATTATAGCAAATTGCTTTATAACAATAAAAAATATGACATACCGTTTTGACTTACCTTAAATTGCAATGTGCAATAGAAAAATATTCATATTATACAGCGCGACGTATCAGTAAAGGTAGAAGTAAACAAGAACACGTGTTAAAACAATGTCAACTCATCTGCCTTCGCTTTCCGTTTGAGGGTTCGGATTTCAAATTGTTGGCCCTGATAGATGACGACGATGAGGATATTCGCATCGATACAAATTATCGACCTGTAAATAATTGCCCCTACATCTCACTAAAATAAGAAGGATATCAACGATTTTATTGGAACTGAAATCAGCCATTGTTGAATTGCCGTCAGTATAAATTTCAAAAAATAATACTGAAGCCGCTTGTCGCTGTTGAAATCTGTCTGTAAACTGGATACGGATAGAACATTACGAATTTTTATGGTCTGCCATATCAAATTTGAAGGTATGTAACTTTTTAAAATTCTTTTAACGAATCTTGGGAGTTTGAAGTTGACTTCGAGGCATAAAATGATCGAAATTCAAAAAACGAAATCTCAAGAGGAACGCTTATGTAGATTAATGCTAACGGCGCTAGCGCCTCTTGGGCATCTCTAGTGACGCGGCCTGGCGGCAGGATCAAGCACTGCGTGGACGTTTGAGTGCAGTCAGCTGTGCGGTGTACGTATTAATTTAGTTAAAAACTGCTCTGAAATAAACAAACAATGGGTGGCACGAGGTACTGTTGTGTTGTGGGGTGCAAAAATTGCCAATCTCGAAATCGGGAGTTGACTTTTTATTCGTTTCCGAGACGAAGTTGGGATATTAACAAGAGAAATGAGTGGATAAAAGCTGTCAGAAGAATGTAAGTAAATATTATGACGATTTGATACAAGGAATATATTGAAAATATACAAACGTCAGATTTCAACAAATAGTTATAAAATTAAGATCGTTCATCATTAATTCTGTAATGTTTCATTCTTATAGTACACCAGATAACAAGCCGTGGCAGCCGAACCAAAATAGTCGAATCTGCAGCGCTCATTTTGTTGGCGGCAAGCAATCTAACATCGAAAACGACCCAGCGTATGTTCCAACAATTTTTCCACCTATCTATAAGAAAAAGGTGATGCCAAAATCGGCTATAGCTAGACACGAGCGACTCTTGAAAATAAAAGGAAGAAAAGGCACGTCGAAAGATCCAAAACCGCAACAAATGGGAGGTCTCGAGAATGATACCGAAATGGGTAAAATAAGACATTGAAAATATATTTTAACAGTATCTGTGCATGCATAGCGATCTTTATTGCGGTTTCATGTCTTAAAAATATACATTTTCATTATGATAAATTATTTTAAATAAAATTTTTATGATTTCATATAATCCTAGCATCAAACGAAACTGCCAATGAAGTTGGTAGTACAAGCATTGGTTGTCAAATTGATGTGTGTGACTATGAGGAAGACAATCCAATGGGGAATACTTTCTGGAGTTGGAATAATGATAAAAATGAAGCTTCGACGCAGACAAATATTTACATTGGGAAGCCGAATAAAAATGAGCGAATTATAGTTAAAGACCTGAAAACCGTTGACACAAAATCGTGTGACGATATTGTACATTACGGTTTCTCAGGATTCTTTGATATTGAAACAGACAAGACTATGCTGCAGTTAGGCGGGATTTCACTAAGTTTTTTCAACGTGTTGCTCGATCTGGTTGACGTGAAAGCAGACGGTCAACCAGCTGACTGCCGGGTGTTAAATAAAAAAAATAGGTTATTGCTTTTTCTAATGAAAATGAAATTGGGTATTTCCTTTTCGGGTTTAGCTTGTTTCTTCAAGGTACACGAATCAATTGCTTCTCAAGTCTTCATTGAAATGTTGAGTACGTTGACGCAGAAGACCAAAACTTGGATTTTTTGGCCATCAAGGGAAAGTATTAAAAAAAATCTACCGGTCGCTTTAAAAAAATATCCGAATTGCAGATGTATCATTGATTGCATGGAAATATTTACTGAAACCCCGCCGAATGTAGAACAACGCGTTCTCATGTACTCCAACTACAAGTCACGTTTTACAGCGAAATATCTAATCGTTATTACGCCCGATGGTTTCATTTGTAAATTGTCAAAGGGGTATGGCGGAAAAGCTACAGATAGTTATATTACGAATGACATTGGACTTCTGCAATTCATAGAACCAGGGGATACGGTCTTGGCTGACAAAGGTTTCCCTCAGATGAAATCTGAACTACTCAAACGTGATGCTGTATTGGTAATACCGCCGTTCGGGTTCGTTCCACAATTCCGTAACTCTAAAGTCGATGAAACTTACAAAATCGCATCAGTTAGAATACATGTCGAGCGTGCAATTCAAAGAATAAAACTCTATCATATTTTAAAATTAATTCCTGTAACTCTTTTACCTTATATTGACGCTATTATGCACATGTGCTGCGTTATTGCCAATAGCAAACCGCCACTCGTAAGAAGTACTGAAGCGGCGAGTTAAAAATGTATTGTCCTAATTCAATGCCCAGGATAATAGTGGAATATAATGTGTGAAATAGAACCATTCAATTTTTGTAAATTGATCCAAAATTTCCGAAATTTCTGTAAATTTGGTGCAAAATGCTTATTCTTTTCTTTTTTTCTCTTTCTTTCTCGCAATTTTTCTTAGCGGTTCAATGGATTTTTTCAGATTCTAAGTACTAGGCTAAACATACAACCTTCCATCCAGCTATACGGTACATTTAGGACGTCGTTAAATGTACACGTCGCATTGCAATCGATCAATTGTTCCTTACCTGGGAACATTTTTCGAATAGTGCAAACTCTTTTATATTTGTCAACTTGACTCTGACTAGGCTAATTCCAATATTGCAGTTGATACGTTTTTGATTGCGTGCATTCGTTATTTATGAGAATGCAAACCGCTGTTACATGTTTGCAACCCCGAACCGATAAGCCAGCCTCGCAGGTACATTCAGTTCTTCATATCGTACGATCTAGGCTCACCTATAAAATAATCAGTTTCTATTGAAAAGACAATATAAAGATCGAGAAAACACACACAAAAAATGTACACAAACATTTATACACAAACAAAAATTGCAAATCAAAACATATAGCAGTCAATATTCAAGAAACAAGAAATCCGCATGAATATTCTGGAAGCCACACTAGATAACGGTGTTACTCATAATATCATTTTATTAACTTTGTATTGCACTAAATAAATGAATAATGTAACACATGCAGTGATTTGTATGTGAATCATGTGTCTAGTGTTATAAGAAAAACGTCCTCGCGTTGCCGCCGATAACCAACAGATAGCGTTTCTGTCGCTCCGCCATGATATCCTAGAGGCCTCTTCGTTTATACCTAACTTTCCTCCACCTTTTTATCGAATCGTTGGAAGTTTTGGAACGCGAATCTGGTAACAGTTTTGAGATTCTTCTTGGTGCCCTCCCCCATCACCACACGTATGCACACTCATGCACGCACACGCGCGTACTTACACTTGGGATGTTAAAGACTTTAGCTTCTCGTGGTTCGTTCTGGACAGCGCTAAAATAGTAAAAAAATGGTGTTCTAACCTAAAAATTATGGACTTTATCAAAAAGAAATTCCTACAATTGTTGTTAGTTATGACCTGACAAATTGTTTGGTGAAAAAAACGTTGTTTCCATTTTTTTTAAACATGGCCATCTTAACGTCGTTATTTTGAATTTTGGACCAAAACAATTTTTTTCTTTAAACGTCCCCCGTTGAACCCTAAAAGTTTCACTATACCCAATACTTGATCGGAGCAGTATTTTTCGAGATAAATCAGGTGTAATCAGGACACCCGGTATATATATATCACCGCCATGCTGACGACCAGGAAGAAAGAGGTAATTCCCTTCTGTTGACGCCAATTTGCCAGACTAATTGTAAGCTTCAGGGACTTTATTAAAGTACAAGTTCGCGACGCTACCTAGCGCTCCTACGAGCTCATTACATTCACTGGTAACTTTTGGCGGAAATTGACTTTGACGAAGATAGACTTTGGCAGAAATAGACTTTGGCGAAGATGGACTTTGACGGAATTACTACCCTACTCGAAAAGTATGTGACACTTACAATGTAGTAAACGGAAAAGAGATGGCAATCGCTCGAACAATCGCCTTGCGGTAAGTTTGAATTGACCAATCGCCCTATGGTAAACGTCAGATTGTGATACAATTGTCGCGGACAATGCTTTGTGCTCATCTTAACTTTTTAAGTGAGTATCAGAGGTATCTTCATGACATTGCCCAGTTGAAGATTTTTAGATAGTAAGTAGTCGAATTGTCCGGCATTGCTCGAAAGAATTTGGTGATAATTCACAATCTAAATTTTTGTACGAATCAAATGAAAACGATTATTTTTTTACCGCATAAACCGTATCTAATATTGCATTTCATTTATCCCTTAAATTTGAATTTTATTTATTATAGAGTCTTTAAGTATGCAGTCTTTTTAGTTTTTCCGTTTGATGTTCTGTTGCTTTTTATATAATAAATCTGGGGCACTCGGTACTTCCTGGGTAAATATTACTATTTGTGGAATCGACAACAGCGTGAAATTTTATGAATTAAAAAGATATTCTAGTGATTTCCCCCTCCCCCGCCCTGAGCGCGGGATCCGGCTTCTTTCAAAATCTGTCTACGTTCTAAGTTAGAGTACCGTGAGATATTAAAAATTTATTTTTATCATTTTAGTCGTTTTAAATAAAAATCTGTCGATTTGCATAACGGATAAACAAACATTGAACGTTGTTTATTAGATAACAGGGGCATACCCGGTATCTCCGGGTACATATTACTATTTATGGAATCAACATCTTCAACGGGTGAATGTTTATGATTGAAGGTAATATTCCTGTAATTCACCCCTTCCCTTCATCCCCAGACTCTAACCGTTTTCAAAACCCGTCTACAGTCTAAATTGGAGTAACATACGATAATGCAACTTTATATATTAAATAAATGCTACGTTGTCACGTTCTGGACAGTTTTTCACTCTCTAACTAATAATTATTCTCTTTAATTATTGTACGGATGAATCATTCTCTAAATTCTCATATATCTCTTCTTAAACTTCTCCTTACCACGTAATAAATCTAATCTGACGCCAAAAGCAAGCGTCATAGAAGCTTACTCCCATTTAAAGTAAATAGTATTTTATCGTATAAACAGAAAATAAATGCAATCAGAGGAGAACATAAAGAAAAATTAAAACGACGATTTTCATGGCAAAACACCATAGTTTGAGTTACAACTGTCATTATTTGTGAATTTTTGTCATTAATTTTTTTGTTGCAAAATATGTGGGTTGGCTTTATCATGTGAATGACCGAAATAAAAATTTTGCTTAAAACAATTTTCAATCAGCTAATGAAAAAAAAATCATTTTGTCAAAAGCGGAGTGATCTAAGAATTTTTATTCGAAGACATCACAGTTTATATTATCATAAATTACAAAATGTCGTATGCGCCTGGCTTAAACGTCGATCATAACTCTCAAAACGGAAATGTACGAGACCGCCATTTTAAGTATATCCATAAAAGTTCCGAGAGTCATGGCGAAGAATTTTCCAGCTGTTACGCGAATCGGTTTGCTGGCTCGCATCATGACGAAGACAATAGTACATTACGCAACTCTTTCAGAATGTTGGTCATTCCGGTCGAGTGCATAATTTGGCCTGACCCGAAGGCAAGGGCCAAATTTGCACGAGACTGAATGACCAACATTTTGAAAGAGTTGCGTACAGTGCTTTTTGACATGAGTGCGAGAAATAGCTCAATTTTCGACAATTAATCAACGTTTTCCCACGTCACATCATTACACCATCGCGTCTGCTAGGTTAGCAGTTGACGTAAACAAAACAGTTGTGTTCATTCCTGTCACATGGAAATTCTTAACAGAAAAACAAAAGCATAACAGTGAAGGAATGAAATAATCATAATATTAGAATGAAGGAATATAAAAACAGGGGAGGAATGTAAACAGCTGATTGCAAAACAAAAAAGACTCGTTTTCTACCATGGAAACGGGTCAAAATTGAGCTATTTTCAAAGCACGTGTGTTAAAAATCGTATTTTCAGAGATCGTTATTATTTATTTCTTTCTTGGCGTTGTATTAAGTAGATAATAGAACATTTTCAACGAATAATTTTTAAAAGAACTAACCATTAGGATCATTCCCAAGAAACCTCGTATCTTTAGGAAGCCATTGTCCTTCAGAAGGGGCCAAAGTCCGAATGGCCATGTTATGACATCCAATATTCCGAGTGCTCTTCTCGTTTCTGAATTCTAAGACGCGTTGAACATGTCTGACGGACCATCTCTCCATATTCGTAAGTTCCCCCCCTCTCTCGGCCTGTGACTTCTTTGTCGTCCATGAGTTTTCTTCGCAAGACCTACAATATCTTGACCCTGGAGAAAAAGAGAACCAGCAATTTCCGTTCGCCTATTTAAATGTAGATTATATTTTTCTTATGAATATTGCTTCAGCGATACCGCGCAGTTCCTGTGTCCTTACTTAATTTCATATTTACGGATTCATTGTAAGCCCTTTCATTCGTCGCGCTCCAACAGGCTCAATTGCTATAGTACCTGTGTTCTATATTCTTGAAAAATACTACATGCGCAAGTTCTCCTATAGATTTATTTTCAACATAGCATTTAATAAGAAAAATGTGAATAGAGACATATGAGAGATCGATCGAGCAGGGTATACGTTGTAACACACGAAGATCGACAGCTGTATTATTCGCTTCGTAGTTATTATTAATGCAGCGGCTCTTATTCTCTTATGCCAAATCCTTTTTCTTCGGCATACTATTTTACCGTCAGCGTCTTCATTGCATCTTCATGCGTTAGTAACTCGCATCTCGGTGACAAGAACATAGGCCTGGGACAAGCTTTTATTGTACTTTCCTCTGAAATAAGATTCTGATTCGATAATTCGTATGACGCGTGCTTCAAATAAAATTTAATTCTTTATTTAGAATATATTTGCATAATAATCAATTTCTCGAATTACTGCTAACGAAAAAAAAATAATAATAAAAACTAATTTTCCATGTGTTGTACAACATTTTTCTTTATTCTACTACTTACGTTTGAATCATTCGTATTTGTGTAAAATAATTCAAGTTTTCCCAAAGTTCGTAAGATGCAGAAGAATCGCGAGGAAATTGTTATGCTGATGGTGTACAACGCTGTCTGGTGTCTTCACATGACAAAATAATAGTTTTTATAAGCAGGAGGGATCAATAGCGATTAATAATTAAAATAATAATCGCCACCTTCTTTACTGAACCAATTTGCATAATTATCTGTTGATTATCTGAATGATTGGTAAGTCGTGTCAGTTGTGTCAGTGCACAAAAGGATATTTATTATTTGTGTTTTCACAATTGTGTGTTCACAATCAAGAACTGGTGAGGCAAGTTTAATTTCAATATTTTGCAACAGTGGAAAATAATCGATTTTGATTTAACAATAACACCGCTTGCCATATACATAAACACAAGGTGGTACGTCAGATATTATTTTGATTATTAATAACTTTCCGTGCCCATTGTATACATTTTGTGTTATGTATTAAATAAGAATGGAATATGACGCCATATATGATTTGGTGATGCCATGAAGAAAAACGCAATCACAAAGACATAAAAATATATTTAGCATTATTCAGTGGTGTTAAAACAATATTTTTAATATCTCTGTATCTGTTGCATTTCGATTATTTATTGAAATCAACATTTTTGTAAATATGAGGTGTAATGTGGGAGAACTATGCGGTAACATATTCTTATTCAATGAGCATTATTCGCAATAGCGATAGATACGACGATGAGGCTTTTATGACATCAATAAAAGTGTCACGTGTCATGTTGCAGAACTTTCCTGCTGTCAAATGAGTAGAAACGTTTGATCTCATCATGACAAAGACAAGATCCTTCGACAAACCCCCGGGTAATTTGTACCACGATCCTTTGTAAACGGATTGCGTAATGTCATCACCCTGACTCTTCAAGATGTCGCCAATGCATGCGTACATAAATATTTGCAGCAACATGTATTGCATAAAAAGCAGACTCTTCATCGAGCCAATAAGATTACCGGCTTGCAGATCAAGCAGAAAACTGAAACCTGTAACAATCAATTCTCTTCTGATAATATTTATTTTGACTTAAATCTGCACTGATAGTTTTATTGCATTTTTCATAAGAACAAAAAAATAGTAAAACTCGATAACATAAATGAGAGGCACCTGCTGTAGTGATAATCACTACGCCCATTAACATTTGAGTGAGCACAATCTTGTTGTAGGCAGCTTCGAGAAGTGCAGTCAATTGCAATAGGTGTTGATGTCTAGAAATAAGAATCGCTATGTTTTCTCGACTCTCCATAACAATTGAATTCTTATCCTTGCCAACATTGGCAAATCTGACTTTCAGAATCTCAAATTGTCCAGAGAGATGAACCGTAATTGTCAAGAAGAACGTGTCGCTACCGACTGCAACAATACAGCACGTCATTATTTGGACGATCTGATTTAGAATAATAACAAGATGAATAAAATCAGAAATGTCGATGAGTGTGCAACTTGACGGATAAAGGTATCTCTTCTTCAGCGCCGAGTGAGTTACATTCGGGAATAGATTATCATTGTTTACTTGAATCATTTCGTCAGGATCGATGACGAGTATCTTTAGAATGTACACGAATCCGGAGCACATTACTACTGTCAGCAACACAAACGTAACATTTTTGTGCATACGTTCATAACTCTTCATGATTTTTCGGTAATTTACTGCATCCGGGGACGACCAGTCCTGAAGAGCTGAGACGATGTTTGTCTTCAATTTGTCGCGATGTATATGGTATATTATCAATTTCGATGAAGCTGTCACACCCGCAGCTATAATTAGAAGACTGTCGAGGACGTCTTCGGCGTTCCCACAATTCTGATACATCTCGTAGACAACGCCTATCACTTGGATGATCTAATCGACAAGGAACATAGTGGCTGCTTTACTTCCATTTTAACGAAGAAGGCATCTTCGTACACAAAAATCTTTGTATAATGAAAAGGAAAATAACAAAACAAATCCCGACAAAAAAAAGTGTTTAATGAACAAATTGGATTAACAGAGATTAGTTAAATAACAAATAGTTATTCGTATATTATTGTCGGAAGATTTGTTCATCATTAAATGTGAAAACGTTGCCAGAATAATGCAATTTTTAAATAATCCAATTTATTTAATACTCATTTTTAAGGTATTCCCTGAACGAACTCGAAAACGGTAGAATTGTCTAATTCTTCTATACAAAGAGGTTAGCACATATACCATTATGCGAGAAAAGTATTGAGCCAATTCACTGAGCTTTTAGAGAAGAATTAAGACTTTGAAAATTGGATATTTTATACGTGACTTTATGGAGAAGGTCGGCTGTCCACATTTCAATCCCATAATTCGCGAAACAAACAACGGGAGATGTTTGATATCAACTGCCGTATGCATTTGAAAAACCCCATAGATTCCATAGCACTAATAAATATGTAGAGTCGCCGAGTGTTTAGCACGTTGAGCGTGGGGCCGATCTCGGGGAACCGGCAGTGGACTTTTTGCTCCCGCTTCGGTGATATTTACATTACAACTTGGTAAAATGTGGCTTGGAAACGAATTTTCTCAAGCGCGATATGGAGGGTGTTACGGTTGGCAACGCTGCAAGCTGCGCGCTCACGGTTCACATCGGCTGTTTGCTATTGACACCGGTTAAACCACGTATATGTTATATATATCGATGGCCTAAAATTAAAAGGCCGTTTCGTGTGTGTATGCGCTATGGTTATACGCCTTTCTGGAATTAGACCATCGCTATATACATGACCTGTGAAAATATTGAGTGGCTATAGAAAAAACATTGATACACATATACACGATACAGCGCTGTGTGGACATGGTGCCTTAAGAGGCGATAGTGCGGCATTGCCATATAGTTCTCGCAGACAAATTGTGGAAAAATATATAAATTCGAAAATGTATACAAAACTCGATAAATTTTCGATTTTTATTGATTGTTCCGTACAAGAATAGGTCCTAACGTTGTTTTATGTGGGTCCAGAGCTATATTGGCATTTTTTAGGGGCCCTGCTTAAGCGCCTAAAAACTGCGCTTCTCCGTGAAATGAATACTTTAATTTATAAAAAATGTTATAAAATAATTTTTTTTTCACCGTTTTTAAATTAATATTGTGCATCGCGTGACCACGAATGAGATCTTGCATCATTCGGTTGTATCATTATTTATTTTAAAAACTTTTATAGCATCTACGTGTACAATAATCACACCTGAATTTTATTTTCGTATTTTTTCGTCCATTATTCACGAAGTTATAGCCCGTTGAAATGAGCGCACGCGAACCGCTGTGTTACGTCACGATGCTCGTGGAGATCGTCATTGACATCAAAACGTCATTGAAACGGTCCAATAATTTGGAATAATATTATATTAACCAGTAATTTTCCCTTTCCAAGGTAATCGATGTGGATTATGCTACGTACATCTCAAAAAAACTGTGGCATTATTGGCCGATAAGGTGGCCTTAAACTTATTTGGTGCCGATTTACCACGAGAAGTCCACTGTTTCGACTGTTCCTTGGTCTCTGGTGTACCGTGATGGATCCATGTTTTGTCCACATTTATGAAGCGACGCTAAAAGTCCTTCGGATTGCGCTTTAACTTTGCCAAACATTCAATTTTAATTGTCACACGTGTGCGTTTACGTTCAATTGTGAGCAATCGCGGCACCCATCTTGCGAAAAGCTTTCTCATGTCCAAATGATCTTTCAACATTTTTTGTACTTGTTCGATTGAGATGACCAAAGCCTCACCCATCTCACGCACTTTTAATCTCCGATCACTCATTACCATATCGTGAATTTTCTTAATCTTTTCTGGTATGATGACCTCATTTGGATGACCTGGACGTTCACCATCGCAAATGCTTCAATAGCTGCGTTTAAATTCAGCTGTTCGATATTTTATTGCTGCAAACGAAGATGCAGAGTCAATACTCAATACTCAATTTTATCCATTTTTGTAAAAATACAAAAGTCGTTCGCTTTCAATGACTGTCAAACACAAACTGAATAACGCAGGTGGCTGAAAATTGTAGAGTAGACATTTGAAGGGTGACACTCACAAAAAATAGCAATGATTTGGTATTAGTGGCGCCATCTCATGCCAATTCCATGTACTTATACAACCCTCGTATATCCACCGGATATATTCTAAACGATATATCTCAGATGTATATCATGATATATGTCAGATGTATAAAATATATTTTGCGAGAAAAAGTTTTATATCTCGTATAAATGTTGTATTTATCTCGTATATAGCTCGTATATAGCTCGTATATTGCTTATCGATGTATTTTTGCACAATCGCACAAAATAATAACATTGTTGACATTTTATTTCGCAAAAGAAAATCGAAAACTTCTCCCATACGCGACCGCTCAGCGTGTGTTATATGTTCGAAGTGACGCTTTCCACCCGCATCGTGACGTCACGCAGTTCGGATTTGCTCGGTTTTTTCGGGAACGTTCGAGCGGCCCGATTCAATTTTCAAAAAGCCAGTTCTGGCATTATTATTGATGAAAACATTTTCTTTCTCTGAATAACTGTTATTAATTCTAAATTTTATGGAAATAATAAAAAAATGTATTTTTATGATACAACCGAATTGGCACGAGGTTATGGTTACTCATCACCGCACCCAGCTAATCGATCGTTGTGATGTGAAGCGAGGAACACTCACGTATATAGCTTGGTAGGCAATTCGATATTTTCAAAAAGGCTATTTGTAAAAGTAATTTATCTCAGCGAGTCAACAATTTACCGCTTCAATGTTTGACTTATATTCTTGTAGTTCAGTAACACTATGGCGACATTGGGTAAATTACGTCGATCAGCTGATCACCTCTAAACGAATAACTCAGCAAGGCAAATATACGGTTTTTGCTCCGTCGGCACTAAGGAAAAAAAGCTGCAAATGGAATTTTCAAAATAGTTAATCATAATAAACTAGTTAAACGTTTAAAATGTATGTGATCGTTACACCCTGGATATCGTGCGGAAGAAATGGAATTAGATAATTTATTATTGAACGTTCATTGAACATTGACAGCCAGTACTGGAACGACAATGACTATCAATACTGGACAGTTGTGATCGTTTCAGTATTGGCTCAGAATTTATTATTCATCCAACGTAAACGAGGTATTAACCGTCAGTCAGTACTGGCAGCTTTGGCACTATTACTGGGCCAGGACAGTGTCATTCACTATTTAAAATTGTTAAATACATTAAAATGATTAACTCTAACCAATTCCACTTGCAACCTTTGCGCGCACTTTGCTCGGTGAATATTTATTTATTTAGAAAGCGTTTACAGTCACTACTATTGTGTACGGAGATATTATTAAAATTTGTCACGAGTATACGAATGATTTCCGAACAAAACTCGTATTTTAGTATGCGCACAGTGATTCTCCACTCGGAAAAAATATAAATTTGGAATTTTTTGTTACGAGAATCGATTAACTTTTTTGTAGGTCTTGACGCGCTTGACCGGCATGTTCCGAAGAAAGCAAATTGAAATGCAATGCCTAGAAGAATGCGCAATAATACTTCGACAAAATGTATGATAATAAGCCGAACACCTTCCGTTCATAAGATGCGCATCTTCTCGTCGGTCAGCGATTACATTTATTTTTAACTGTGTATTATGTTTTATCGTAAGCACTATTGATACCTGAGATGTTTCACAAATAAAATTTACGTACCATTAGCAATATTCCTACCATCAAGCGAATCTTGAGAAAGAGGTCGACCTTTGAAAGTGGCCAGAGACCGAACGGCCAGTTCAGTGTAGCATACACTCCGAGTGCGTTTCTCGCATCGACACTCCAGTTCACCTCGGACATTGGTTCGATTGGATAATCGGATGTTAGACTCTAGGGATCTCTACCTTCGGGAGTTCTTCGTTTTCTATAGGAAATGTCTTGAACGTTAGACCACCTTTTACTAACCAGCAATTTTCTTACTTACATGCTTTTATTTTCTCTGTGAATGCTCGCGCATCAGCCACCCTTCAACCGCGATTCATTATTCAAACCGACGCCACTCTGAAGCATCTTGTCTAACCCATGCACAATGAAACATCGCTCGCTACAATACGATGTGCATATAGAACATTGGGAGGTACGGGATATGAGGTAGATGTAACAAGAGTTCCAGAAGATATAATGGTTGTGGAAGGGTTGTTCAAGCGGGTAATTGGTAGATACATATATCGATCATAAAGGATGGAGACGAAAGGGTAGTCTTACGTATAACATAAAACTGTAAAGGTCGGGGCTTGGGAAGAATCGTCTAGTGCCGTCCAGGGCTTATTATCGGTCACCTTAATGTCATACGATCTAAGAAACATGTAATGTTGTACACAGTTTTACTATCATCCTTCGATAAGCAGCGATAAAAAAATTGAAAGACGAACGTAATAATTGCCACTTGGCGATGTAAAATGCCGGAATTAAGGTAGTCATTCCACGAGTATCGCCAGTATATGAGCATCTCGATTAAAAAAAATATATTACATTTATAGTGGTTATACTGCATTAGCTGTAAAATATAAAACTCCGTCACCAAACATTTTGATGAAGTAATAATTGTTGAAAATGTAACACACGCGCTTATGGCAGTATCAGAGCGCGAAAGCATGTAGGCGCCTTTGTTGTACATATTTCGTCTTTGTCGATTAGATAACGGTCGAAATGGAGTATGAAAATGTCGACGATGGCATTTTACCGGCAAGTATCGTCGGCTAATACCGGTCAATTAGTTGCAATAATACAACCACGGCCTTTAAATCCAGGGTTACGTATAAGGCAATGCAAGGTGAGTATTCATAAGAAATATTCAACATTTTGACACCAAGATAGTTCGAGGAACGAAATGACATTGTGTCCCTACAGGTTTAATTGTGAAAATGTATGCTTTGCGTACACTATTAAAAATACGGTGCTAAAATTAAGCCACGCGCGGTGTTCATACGAGTCCACACGGACAACTGGTGTCAACAGTTGATGTTCAATGGCTGGTGTCGATTTGCATTATAACCTCAAAACTTTCGAGGCGTTACACTTGAAAATTAGCGAATGCGATTCAATAACATATATGGATTATATTCGTGCCATAATTCTGTACGGATTGTTGATAATTTATTGTTTTTCATCAACTCATTGCCAACATAAATAAGTTTTTAATTTTCAGGTTTTTCCTAATGATTATAACGCAATTGCTTATGTAAATTAAATACTGTATAAATTGTTAAAATTAACACCACATGGATTAAAAATGGTCAAAAGTCGCCTTCAATACCCTGGATTTTAACAGTGTAAAGGCGAGGTTATACGAGTAAGTTCGCAAATTCCATTAGTATTTGTATTTTCGCGCTGAGAAAAATATTCCGGGATGGTGTCCGGGCAGGAGAGAGTCCAGGATGGAAAATGGGATCGGATAAAATCTCGGACTTCATCCTGAACGCCCGAGAATCTATCCCGATTCCAATCCTGAACTCCCGAGACTCCGTCCGATAGAAGTTTGTATTGTATTCATTTTGTCACAAATACAAAAATCTAGGTCATTTACGACGTAAAACACGAATGACGCGTGCAACCAATTATCCTCGTAACCGTATACGGCAACGTTACTCCGTTATTGACTTGATTTTCTCAGTCACTTCTTTTTCTTGGCGTGACTGCATTCATTTTCCGACCGTAACTTTCCTTTTTCTGAGTATACACTGACATATATTTGGAGGATTGATCATGCCCGTCGTCTTAATGGGATTAATCCATTATTCCGATTTGTGCCAATCTAGCAATCTAGTATGAATGACATGCTGCCAATGCTGGTAAGCGTTTTCTTCATACATAATATTGTTTCTGTGGTCATCCCATCCGCTATACGGGATGACATCACGGATTTTGGGATGAAGTTCGGGATGGAGTGTTGCGAGAGTCCAGGATGAAGCTTGGCATAGAATCTCGGGAGTCCAAGATTGGGTCCGAGATGGATTTCCGGGAGTCCAGGATAAAGTTTAGGATGGCGTCCGAAATGGAATCCCTGATGGACAATCGGATCAAATCCCACTCTTCATTCTGGATTCTCTTCTAGAGTGCCCGAACTCTATCCTGGACTGTAGTCCATCATTAAAAAAAAAAAAATGCACCCAAATCTGTGAATATTAGTATGGAGCATCCCTAAAGGTCGTATAGTTTAGGGAATAAAAAATATTACCGTGAATATATCAAGGGAGTAGGATTTGAATTAACGATCTCCTTTTCCATTTTACGAAAATACGGAATATTCTTATCACAATTTATCATTTATCCCTTATCATTTCATTTATCCCTTAAATTTGAATTTTACTTATTATAGAGTCTTTGAGCATGCAGTGTTTTTAGTTTTTCCGTTTGATGTTCTGTTGCTTTTTATATAATAAATCTGGGGCACTCGGTACTTCCTGGGTAAATATTACTATTTGTGGAATCGACAACAGCGTGAAATTTTATGAATTAAAAAGATATTCTAGTGATCTCCCCCTCCCCCACCGTGAGCGCGGGATCCGGCTTCTTTCAAAATCTGTCTACGTTCTAAGTTAGAGTACCGTGAGATATTAAAAATTTATTTTTATTATTTTGGTCGTTTTAAATAAAAATCTGTCGATTTACATAGCGGATAAACAAACATTGAACGTTGTTTATTAGATAACAGGGGCGTACCCGGTATTTCCGGGTACATATTACTATTTATGGAATCAACATCTTCAACGGGTGAATGTTTATGATTGAAGGTAATATTCCTGTAATTCACCACTTCCCTTCATCCCCAGGCTCTAACCGTTTTCAAAACCCGTCTACAGTCTAAATTGGAGTAACATACGATAATGCAACTTTATATATTAAATAAGTGCTACGTTATCACGTTCTAGACAGTTTTTCACTCTCTAACTAATAATTATTCTCTTTAATTATTATACGGATGAATCATTCTCTGAATTCTCATATATCTCTTCCTAAACTTCTCCTTACCACGTAATAAATCTAATCTGACGCCAAAAGCAAGCGTCATAGAAGCTTACTCCCATTTAAAGTAAATAGTATTTTATCGTATGAACTGAAAATAAATACAATCAGAGGAGAACATAAAGAAAAATTAAAACGACGATTTTCATGGTGAAACACCATAGTTTGAGTTACAACTGTCATTATTTGTAAATTTTTGTCATTAATTTTTTTGTTGCAAAATATGTGGATTGGCTTTATCATGTAAATGACCGAAATAAGAATTTTGCTTAAAACAATTTTCAATCAGTTAATGAAAAAAAAATCATTTTGTCAAAAGCGGAGTGATCTAAGAATTTTTATTCGAAGACATCACAGTTTATATTATCATAAATTACAAAATTTCGTATGCGCCTGGCTTAAACGTCGATCATAACTCTCAAAACGGAAATGTACGAGACCGCCATTTTAAGTATATCCATAAAAGTTCCGAGAGTCATGGCGAAGAATTTTCCAGCTGTTACGCGAATCGGTTTGCTGGCTCGCATCATGACGAAGACAAAATCTCTTACGGTACCAGGAGAAAAATTGTACCATAGGCTCTCATAGACGGCGTGCCCCAAATCCGCGTTCTGCCATGTTAAATAATCACCACCGTAACTGTACAGAAACAGCTGTGACATGAGCGAGGATAGTACAACGCTTGCTTTTATACCCGCGAATGAATCACCAGTTTTCATGGCTATTATCATCTGTACACCTGAAAAGAAAAAGAAGAAAACGTTCTATTAGATCGTTTACATTGATTCATCGAGCGATAAGCTTATCTATTGGGCATTCTCTCTAAAGAAGTGATATTCCGACTATCAATCTAATGGCAATCTGTAAATTTACTTGGCTTTTTGAAATCCTTACATAAAAACTTGAATCGGTATCGACAAACCAAGGTTATGATCATTGGAGCTGCAAAAAATCGATAGTTTGAAGTTTTGGCGGCTTCAAAATGGAGGAAATAATGTTGTTATATAAGGAGGCAGAGTGATCTAGAAAATTAAGTTTATCTGTATGTAATATTTTCTCTTTCCAGTCAGCTGATAAATCTGATTGATAATCTATCATTTGAGAAACGGAATTTTCCTGTCGGTGTAAACCAGTTTTGGATTTTTCGACGCTACGTGGGACAAAGAACAAATCGCTAGACGAATTTCACTGGAGAACGTCTTATTTTTTCAACGACTATAATGGACACCGATTGAACGAAGGTATTTTATTCTCGTCTCCAGGTCAAAGGTATCGACTGATTTAAAAATAGTTAACCACAGTTTAGTGTTTCGAGCGATGTATTTCATGTCGCGGGTTCTTACCCGCGGATAAATGTCCCTTGTTTCATCCGTGTAGAATATTCTTGTGTAGAAAATAAGACGTCATAGAATGTAATCAAGTGGTTTGTCCTGAATTAGATGCAGAGATGAAGAAGCCCATAACTGGTTTACGAGAGAACGGGTTGACTGGAAAGGTTTGGATACCGACAGAAAAATTATTCATTCCATTTCTCAAATGATAACTCATTAATCATATTTATCAGTAGACTTGGAAAAAACATATAACATACGCATAATCTTAGTATTCCGGTTTACTCGGCTTTCTTAATATCTTTTAAGATCGTATCCAATCGAAAAAGTAGCCAAGCTTTACTGGCAAACGTAAATAACGTTAAAATTTAACCTGCTTTTACCAACGATCTCTGCTTAAAAAATCCCATTGAAATTGATTAAACAAACAAAAAATAACATTGAAACTGATTAGTTTTTAATGGGATTTCTGTCCATTTGATGAGGTTCAATCGGTTCCAATGGGATTTTTTAAACCGGGATGCAACTAACAATGCTTAGCAAAGTGATGCAGCTTCAGCCTCATCAACGATTAATCGAGGATCAAATTTTTGATGACATAGCAATACATCTTTCAATGATTTAAAAATATACGATAGATGGTATTCAACGGTACTGTCTTGAGTGCGGGAACCTTCCCTATTAAATTGATTTATCGTAATCGTTACTGTGTACTCATGCGCGCGTCAGGTGGTAGCTTAACTCGTTATATCTTCTTTATATCCGAGAGCAACATCATTCATCTTCACGCTCTGCAAGAGATCCATGAAACTCGTACAGTATTTATTTCATACATCTTGAATATATCAATGAAACACTCGTTACGATAATATTGAATACGCAAGTTTAGAATTTGTCAATGGATGGAAAGTATTTTTCAAGAACCGAGTTTACGTTCCACGGAGACAATTATAAATAGGAAGAGCTGTTATAAAATATTATATGTCGCCGATACAACTTTATTGACTGTTAATTATAAAATATGTGCCGCTCTCAATTAGAAAAGATTTTTAAAATAGTTTACCCATAATGCAAATGAGTAGCGCGCTCATAACGATCTGAACCAGAATAATGAGTTGAAAAGTATTCTCCAACTTGGCTGCAAGTTCGATGAGATGGGAGTGTCTCCGAGCGAGATAAGCGAGCCGTTGTTTCACAGATATTTCGTCCTCGCTTTTAACTGTCCCAATAGCAGCGAACTGCTCCTTCAATATTTCAAATTGTCCGCATACGTGCATCGCAATTCCGAAGAAAAAAACGTCGTTTCCACAATTACCAAGGCAGGTGGCCACGAGCTGAACGACTTGGAGAACGAAAATAATGTGATAGATAATATTCGTCGAGACAATCGCCTCGAAAGTACAAGCTGTCTGGAGAGGAAAATTTCTCACAGTCTCGGTGCCATTTTGTTTAAAAATCGAGAGTGGCAATGCGAGAATTATCCAGGACAAAGTACCACCGGAAGCAGGTCCCATAAGGGAAAAACAAACGATTCGTCCTATTCGCGCGTGCTTCATCATTATCTTTCGAAATTTTGAACTTTGGGCTACGAAGGGTCCCGTCCAGTCTTTCACTGCTGAAATCACATTGACGTAAGCGTCTTCCTGGTGAATCCTCACAATGATGCCTTTGGCGCAGGCCAGACTCGCAAATACGTCGAGCACAAAAATGTCCAGAACGTCCTCCAGGTCACGACAATTCAACAGGATCTCAGTCGTTAGACATATCGACGTGGCAGCCTGCATTTCGAGTTGGAAAAAGAGTGTCATTTCACTTTCTTTTACTGGAATTTTAACTATATACATATTAATAACAAAATGTCTACACATGTCATAGCATAATATACACACGGGACGCAGTAAAGTAACCGATGGTGTATTCCTATTGTATTTGTGTGATTGCATAGGTTACAAAGGCGTCGCTGTACCGAATAACTCAGTTTCTACTAGCTATGTATAATATATGTAAGTTAGTCTGTACGTCGATGAACAAAGCATAATAATATTTTTATCAGTCTGTGGATCAAAATTAAAGTTTCGTTTTTAGATATTTCAGGTAAAGTACCAGACGGAATCGATATTTTTGTTTGGATTCCAATACGAAGCCTACATTTTATAGTTAAAAGACACACACAAAATTTCACTGAGGTACGCATTTTTTTGGAAAAGGTATTGTACCTGTGAGTGGCATATTCAGACAGATGGACGGACGAATAGACAGGTAGACAGACAGATAAACAGACAGATTGACGGACGGACGGACAGACAGGTAAACGCATGGACAGACGCATCGATGAACTGGCAGACGAAGAGAAAAACAAAAAGCGAATGTTTTTTGTTGTAATATTCGTCATTGAAAACATGTATTTACACGATAATGTAGCTGTCGATTTTCTATTTTATTAAATTACTTTCTCTTTTTGCATACATGGCATATGACGAGAAAAATTGTTGTTGTATTAATTGTTTAATTGTTGTTGTTTATATAAAATAATTTGTATTCATTCCACGATTCGTGGATACCTGCGTTAAAGCAGCTACGATCAGCCTTATGTCCGAGAAAACTTCGCCTCGATTTAGCGGCCATATACCCAGTGGCCACATTATCAGTCTGTACACCATAAATTCGTAGCTGATGTCATCATTCCAGGTTTCAGCTGACATAGCGATATCTCCAATTTTTTTTTCTCTGCCTCTATATTCTTTCTACGATCACCCCGACGCTCTATGAACAATTCGCGAAGTACACGAAATTTCCTACAGAATAGCACACGTCAAAGGAACATCAAATATTTATTATTTGAATAGAGCGTAGGGGTTTGTGACCGCACCTCTTCCTCGTCTCTTATTCATTCAATCGGGCGATCTGACGCATAGTGCTCCATGCTAATGTATATGATTAGGATTCCAACCGCGCGCATTCACGTGCATTCACAAAGAAAAATTGCTGCCCGATATATTCCAGTTTCTTATACAAACCATCTTCCGCAAATCGATACATTTTCTTCCATCGTTTTATTCCATTTATTTCTGTAACCCTCTCTTAGAAAGGACTGAAGGTGGGAGTTGAGTGTCGTATCGGTCGGCCGATAACGCTGCTCGTGCTACGGACTAGTGATGTTTCTGAAGATCAAGGTGATGGCAAAAGAAATTCTGACAGACGTGCAAGTCCGGTTGAACAAAACTTAAACTCAGTTGAGGCGAGTGAAAAATATTTAATCATTTTTTTGGTAAGCAAACTTGCTTTTAGTTTACTGTGCTTTACTCCAACGGAGACTACACGGAAAAGAATTAGTAGCGATAACAATTAGCAGCTTATTCTATGCCGTGAATTATATATAAACCGAATCGAAAAAGAGCTCTCAACTATTTTTGATTAGTTAGCAAAAAAAAATACTTGGTAAGAATAACGACTCGGTTTCTGCAAATAATCACAATTCTGTTTTCACCACGAGTCGTGAAGTGACGCGACTAATGTCGCCAGTATATCGTTACACGATGAAAAGTCTACCGTTTCACCAGTTGTCGCCGTAGGTGGTTCGAACAAATTTGTTCATTGTAGAGCGCAAAAGCTGTAAAAGTGTAGAAAGTACTCACAAATTAAATTTATATACTCACTAAATAACTTTGGAAAAGTGGCTGATGCTACAAAATACTTAACGTCGTAACAGGTATTCATTTAATCTTTACCTATATTTTACACAGCGGATAAGATATTAACCGTAATTTGTTACGGTTTGAGACGTCTTAGTTCGTCATTATGACTCGCGCGATAGATATATAAGAGACAGAGGTCTTTATGATGCTCGCGTAAGTGACACGTGTCATAGCACTGAACTTACCATTGCTGAGACTAATTGGTATGTTTGATCGAATGATTACCATGATGAGGTCTCTGGACAGATTCCTTGGCAATTTATACCATAATCCATTATAAACGGATTTTATAATATCGTCGCCTTGAGCCTGAAGATTCTCACCAGCTTGAATGCATATGAATGTTTGAACCAGTATGAAAGTAATTATCATCAAGTTCTTTATCGATCCAAGCAAATCCCTGCTTTCTACAGCTATTAATAAATTCAGGCCTGAAAATATTAACGAATTTTCAATCACTCGATCATGTGATGTATAATATGAATTTTTTATTGAACAGTACCTGATACACTCCAGAAACAATAATACTGAGTAACAACTGCATGAGAATCACTATGTTGTAGGTAGCCTTGAGAAGATTGGCAAGTTCGAGAAGATCATTGTGTCTCGAAATAAGAGAGAACATTATCTTCCTGTTTTTGGTGCAACTTATTGCACGACTAATATTAGCAAAGCCATTCTTAAGAATTGCAAGTTGGCCGCACAAGTGAGTAGTTAGGGTGAGAAAAAGAGCGTCACTTCCGCCGTTGATTATTGCACAGCTTACAATCTGATTCATTGAAACGATTTTAAAACATCAAATTAGCGTCAAGAAGAACGAACAATTAACATAGGGAGACCAGTGCTTCTTGAATCAGTGGCAAGTTGCATCAATCCAGCTTAAAAATTATTATTGTAGTAGTTATAGACGATGAACCACTAATGGTCAATCTGTGCTTTGACTGTGGCAAAATCCACATAATTATAATATAAATATCTATTGTTCATTCAGCGTATATGACTGGTAAAACTGCCTTATAAAACATTTAACAAAAGTATTGCCCTGTTATTCCCTAAAATCAACAATGGAATATGAAAAATTAGCAGTCGTTTACGCCTAGCAATAGTAAAATGGACAAATGTAAAAAATTACTCGATTGCATTCACTAATCGACCGAAGAACGAATTAATTACGAATTTACGTGCGCGAAAAAGTCGAATTTGATTTTTTCCACGTCAAGCCAGATGGGCTACGTACTGGACGCTCAATGACATATGATACTCCTTTCATTAGCTACCGAATCAAAGTTTGGAATCAATCGTAACATGTGTTTCAAACATATTTATAAACCTGTGATTGAGCTGATGGGACAATTGTATGCGTATGAGCGTGTTCTGTACAAGTTTAGATATATTAAAACCCTTTAGAGCATAAAGTCCGACCCGTATGACAATTATTTTAATTCGATCTTACAGTGACTAAATATATTTTCGAAGGTATTTGAGCTATTTGGTTTGAAAATTTGGACACCTACGACATCAATATTCATCTAATATAATAAATAATTATTTTATTTTTAATATAGCGGTCTCTGGAAACAACCATTTCTTTAAAAAACCACTGTTTTTACGACATAAATGTAATTGCGACGATACAACAAGAATAATTTAGGTGGAAATTACATTCTCGGAGGTTTTTAAGGTTTCTGGTTACGAGTCACAACACACGAGTCCGAAATTTGAAAAGGCAGGTCCAATGTGGCGGTCTAAAAGCAAAATGTGAAAGACAAGAAACACTGTTACTAAGTGTATCAACAAAATTTTTCCGTTTTTTATATAAGAGAATGCAGAAAAAGAGCAAGATTGTTGTCCGCTCGGTGCACCTCCAGGGATCGAATCGGAAATAGTGCAAATTTGGGGATTTTTGAAGCTTCTCGGCTTTTAGTAAGTCTACATCATGACAGTTTAAATACTTTTTAAACTGAGTGTACAATAGGTATGAATATGAGCTTAAGGTCTTATTTTAAGGCGAGGCAAAACCTCCATACTTACACAGATGTGCTGCTTCGCTCTGCCGTTTTCGCCGTACTAGTTCTACCTTTTTCGCACTCATAGTTGTTTCGCCTCCCCTTAAATGCGATCTTCAAGTAACGGCCTATCATTCCACGGCCTACCATTCTATGGCTTACCATTCCACGGAATACCATTCCACGGCCTATCATTCTACGGCTTATTACTCCACAGCCTACCATTCCGCGATCTACCATTCCGCGGTATACTATTCCGCGGTATACCATTCCGCGGTTTAGCAGTTATTCCAAGGCTTTCAGGGGCTACCATTCCACATTAAAAACTATTTCCATTTATTATTGTGAAAAAAAAATGTATTTCGCGTCATGTCGCGAGTGCTGTTCATTCGATGCAATCGCTCAAGAGGTCAACCGCTACATTCGAGTGGCAAATACAGATAACTGGTAACATTACCTCGCAGCTGTATCATTATTGTCGATTTCCGTACCACAGCAATGAAAATATGAAGAAGTAACTTACTGTATATATTACACTATAAAAAATCCGGTATGAAAATTAACACCGTTTCAACACCATTGGTTAGTCCCAATAGGTCCATTACTTCGGTGTCAATATACGGAGTAAGAGCGGTGTAAGAAAGACGGTGTTATCGATTAACACGGAGACTGCCTACACCAAAAAATAACATTCTACACAAACTTCCAGCACAGCAAAATCAGGTAAGGACACCTTTTGGTGTGTATTTAACACTGATAAGTGCATATTTGAAAAATTTGCAGGTGGTTTAAAGTACGTCCTATCAGGCATACTCCGACTTGACACAGAATTATGTCAACTTCTAAAGAAGCAACACAATTGATGGTTAGATAGGACGTACTTTAAACCACCTTGAACATTTTTTAATATGCACTCATCGGTGTCAAATACACACTAAAAGGTGTCCTTGCTTGATATTGCTGCGCTCGAAGTTCGTATAAAATGCTATTTTTTCGGTGTACGCAGTTTCCATGTTAATCGATAACACGGACTTTCTTACATTGCTCTGTTACACCGACTAAACAATGGTGTTGAAATGGTGTTCATTTTAATACCGCATTTTTGACAGTGTACTCGCAGAACATATTTTGTTTCAACAAAATCGCAGTCCTGCAACAATAACTGTTGTTTGTTATTTTAGTAGGCACTAATCGTAGGCGAAAATGATCTTTGCTCCATTATTTAAGCAACCAATTCCCCGTAGCGCTACAGCGGTGTTTGTCATACCTGATATATGGAAATTTCAGCCCTGATCTGCCGCTAAATAGATTCAGAAAAATGGTTTAAATCGTGGAGTTAAAAATGATACGAATAGCACCGGTCTCACAAAGATAAATATCAACTCTTTATAAGTCAGTAGAATATCCTCACTCCTTGGCTCTGTCATAAAAACGCGTAACCTCCACTCTGCTCTTCATAGTATTATTCCGGGACGATTTCGGGTGACTTACAGACGATTTCGAGTGTGACTTATAATGCGTTAAGGAATCAGTTGAATGAATATGTTCAATTGAGAAAAATTCGTTTATATACCTAGTATAAAATTAAAAATAATGTCGAAAACGGTTATAATCAATGGTTTACCTGAATGAGTTGATAGAATTTGATGGACAGATAACGAAACTCAGATACAGGCACTACAGAATTTAGTGAGATTCGCTCGAAAGATGTAGGATTTGAACGATATGCATCCTACATTGTTACGAGACTGTGAAACAAATGAAAGTTTCATTGAAGCAAATAAACGTAATTGGTAGACTTCGATATCATTTTCATTGATTCAATGCCACTGCATTTAATGCAATTCGCGATCAATTAAATAAAAGAAGGTATTAATTAAAATATATAATTTCATTGACGGCAAATAAAAGTTTCACGGGCCAGAATTTTAATAAGATTTCTTGCATTCGATGAAAATTTTTTTCTTGGTATACGCGCAAACAAACTGGTAAATAAAGGGGGAAATCCATATTAGGAGGTTTAAAAAATAGGATTTTTTGAATTATATAAATTGTTAGTATAACTATTTAAAAATACGTTGCCAAAATTTCAAAGCGAAATTCGAATTCGTTCCGACTTTATGAGCCTAAAACCGACCGCCCATCGGTTCAGCGCGAATGGACGCAACTCATTGGAATCAAAGGAAGGTCAGAAAGCAAGAAAAGAACAACTGCAAGCTCAGAGTTATGCCTCTGAGGAAGAAGAAAAATTATTATACGGTGCTGGAATCGCTGATTGATCGGTAAGCACTCTATATTATTGATGACTTTCCCAAATTTCTAGTTTTCGGAAATTTTTTTTTCAAACGCGTTTTTCTCGTAATGACTTTTTTTTTGATTCGCGGAAATTCTAGCTCAAAAAGTTCGAACTGATCGTTGAGAAAATTAAAAGTGTATTTCTATATGAAATTACGAAGAACATGAACCAATATTTGGGATGATATCATAATTTTAAGGGTGTATTTTATTGTGAAATAAGCAAAAAAAAAATGCTGAAAATCGAGACATTTTTTTCACACACCTGTCAATACTTAAATTTTCACAATTTTTATCCGCAATGAGGTTCATATTTTTAGGAAACATGTTAATAATGTAAAGAAATAACTATTGTTCTTTCAGATAAAAATTGCGACGTTCACATTTCCCGCGAACATCAAACTTGGACGACAACCTTCGGTGAACAGCCCATAACTTTGACATTATCGCCAAAAATGACTTGAAAAAATGTGTAAATGTTATTCAAAATATGAATAAAATAATGTCGAAGTTAAATCAAATACCAATTAATTTTTCCCACTAAAAAAAAAATCATAAAAAACGCCTGAAAATAAGCCTCCTAAAGTGGTTCCTCCCCTTAAAAGTTCGTGGGTCACACGGTGATTCGGAAATCGTATTTTCAGAGATCGTTATTATTTATTTATTTACTTGGCGTTATATTAAGTAGATAATAAAACAATTTCAACGAATAATTTTAAAAAGAACTAACCATTAGGATCATTCCCAAGAAACCTCGTATCTTCAGGAAGCCATTGTCCTTCAGAAGGGGCCAAAGTCCGAATGGCCATGTTATGACATCCAATATTCCGAGTGCTCTTCTCGTATCTGAATTCCAAGACGCGTCGAACATGTCTGACGGAGCATCTCTCCATATTCGTTCGTTTCCCTCCCTCTCGGCCTGTTGCTTCTTTGTCTTCCATGAGTTTTCTTCGCAAGACCTACAATATCTTGACCCTACAGAAAAAGAGAACCAGCATTTAATAAGAAAAATGTGAATAGAGACATATGAGAGATCGATCGAGCAGGTTATACGTTGTTACACACGAAGATCGACAGCTGGATTATTTGCTTCGTAATTATTATTAATGCTGCGGCTCTTATTCTCTTATTCCAAACCCTTTTTCTTCGGCATACTATTTTACCGCCAGCGTCTTCATTGCATCTTCATGCGTGAGTAACACGCATCTCGGTGACAAGAACATAGGCCTGGGACAAGCTTTTATTGTACTTTCCTCTGAAATAAGATTCTCATTCGATAATTCGGATGACGCGTGCTTCAAATAAAATGTAATTCTTTATTTAGAATAAATTTGCATAATAATCAATTTCTCGAATTACTGCTAACGAAAAAAATAATAATGATAAAAACTAATTTTCCATGTGTTGTATAACATTCTTCTTTCTTCTACTACTTACGTTTGAATCATTCGTATTTGTGTAAAATAATTCAAATTTTCCCAAAGTTCGTAAGATGCAGAAGAATCGCAAGAAAATTGTTATGCTGATGGTGTACAACGCTGTCTGATGTCTTCACATGACAAAATAATAGTTTATATAAGGAGGAGGGGGCAATAGCGATTAATAATAAAAATAATAATCACCATCTTCTTTACTGAACCAATTTGCATAATTATCTGTTGATTATCTGAATGATTGGTGAGTTGTGTCAGTTGTGTCAGTTGTGTCTGTTGTGTCTGTTGTGTCTGTTGTGTCAGTTGTGTCAGTACATAAAAGGATAACTATTATTTGTGTTTTCACAATTGTGTGTTCACAATGAAGAACTGGTGAGGCAAGTTTAATTTCAATATTTTGTAACAGAGGAAAATAATAGATTTTGATTTAACAATAACACCGCTTGCCATATACATAAACACAAGGTGGTACGTCAGATATTATTTTGATTATTAATAACTTTCCGTGTCCATTGTATACATTTTGTGTTATATATTAAATAAAAATGGAATATGACGCCATATATGATTTGATGATGCCATGAAGAAAAACGCAATCACAAAGACATAAAAATATATTTAGCATTATTCAGTGGTGCTAAAACAATATTTTTAATATCCCCGTATCTGTTGCATTTCGATTATTTATTGAAATCAACATTTTTGTAAATATGAGGTGTAACGTGGGATAACTATCCGGTAACATATTCTTATTCAATGAGCATTATTCGCAATAGCGATAGATACGACGATGAGGCTTTTATGATATCAATAAAAGTAGCACGTGTCAAGTTGCAGAACTTTCCTGCTGTCAAATGAGTAGAAACGTTTGATCTCATCATGACAAAGATAAGATCCTTCGACAAATCCCTGGGTAATTTGTACCACGACCCTTTGTAAACGGATTGCGTAATGTCATCACCCTGACTCTTCAAGATGTCGCCAATGCATGCGTACATAAATATTTGCAGCAACATGTATTGCACGAGAAGCAGACTTTTCATCGAGCCAATAAGATTACCGGCTTGCAGATCAAGCAGAAAAATGAAACCTGTAACAATCAATTCTCTCCTGATAATATTTATTTTGACTTAAATCTGCACTGATAGTTTTATTGCATTTTTTATAAGATCAAAAAAATAGGAAAACTTGATAACATAAATGAGAGGCACCTGTTATAGTGATAATCACTACGCCCATTAACATTTGAGTGCGGTCAATCGCACCAGGTGTTGATGTCTAGAAATAAGAATCGCTATGTTTTCTCGACTCTCCATAACAATTGGATTCTTATCCTTGCCAACATTGGCAAATCTGACTTTCAGAATCTCAAATTGTCCAGAGAGATGAACAGTGATTGTCAAGAAGAACGAGTCGCTACCGACTGCAACAATGCAGCACGTAATTATTTGGACGATCTGATTTACAATAACAACATGATAAATAAAATCGGAAACGTCGATGAATGTGCAACTTGACGGATAAAGGTATCTCTTCTTCAGCGCCGAGTGAGTTATATTCGGGAATAGATTATCATTTTTTACTTGAATCATTTCGTCAGGATCGATGACGAATACTTTCAGAAAGTACACGCATCCGGCGCAGATTAGTACCGTCAGCAATGCAAACGTAACATTTTTGTGCATACGTTCATAACTCTTCATGATTTTTCGGTAATTTACTGCATCCGGCGACGACCAGTCCTGAAGAGCTGAGACGATGTTTGTCTTCAATTTGTCGCGATGTATGTGGTATATTATCAATTTCGATGAAGCTGTTACTCCCGCAGCTATCATCGGAAGGCTGTCGAGGATGTCTTGGGTGTCCCCACAATTCTGATACATCTCGTAGATAACGCCTATCACTTGGATGATCTAATCGACAAGGAATATAGTGGCTGCTTTATTTCCATTTTAACGAAGAAGGTATCTTCGTACACAAAAATCTTTGTATAATGAAAAGAAAAAAAACAAAAAAAATCCCGACAAAAAAAGTGTTTAATGAACAAATTGTTCATTATTAAGTGTTTAATTTGTTCATCATTAAGTGTGAAAACCTTGCTATAATAATGCAATTTTTAAATAATCCAATTAATTTAATTATCATTTTTAAGGTATTCGTTGAATGAACTCGAAGATGGTAGAATTGTCTCATTCTTCTATATAATGAGATTAGCACATATACCATTATGCGAGATAAGTATTGAGCCAATTCACTGAGCTTTTAGAGAAGAATTAAGACTTTGAAAATTGGATATTTTATACGTGACTTTATGGAGAAGGTCGGCTGTCCACATTTCAATCCCATAATTCGCGAACCAAACAACGGGAGATGTTTGATATCAACTGCCCTATGCATTTGAAAAACCCCTAGATTCCATATCACTGATAAATATGTAGATTCATCGAGTGTTTAACACGTTGAGCGTGGGACCGGTCTCTGGGAACCGGCAGTGGACTTTTTGCTCCCGCTTTGTTGATATTTACATTACAACTTTGTAAAATGTAGCTTGGAAACGAATTTTCGCAAGCGCGATATGGAGGGTGTTACGTTTGGCAACGCTGCAACCTGCGCGCTCACGGTTCACATCGGTTGTTTGCTATTGACACCGGTTAAACCACGTATATATATATATATATATATATCGATGGCCGAAAATTAAAAGGCCGTTTCGTGTGTGTATGAGCTATGGTTATACGCCTTTCTGGGATTAGACCATCGCTATATACTACTGTATATATGACACAACATGACCTGTAAAGATATTGAGTGGCTATAGAAAAAAACATTGATACACGTATACACGATACAGGACTGTGTGGACTTGGCGCCTTAAGAGGCGCTAGTGCGGCGTTGCCATTAGTTCTCGCAGACAAATTGTGGAAAAATAAATAAATTCGAAAATGTATACAAAACTCGATAAATTTTCGATTTTTATTGATTGTTCCGTACAAGAATAGGTCCTAACGTTGTTTTATGTGGGTCCAGAGCTTATAAGCTCTATATACAACCCTCGTATATCCACCGGATATATTCTAAACGATATATCTCAGATATATCAAGATATATGTCAGATGTATATAATATATTTTGCGAGAAAAAGTTTTATATCTCGTATAAATTTTGTATTTATCTCGTATATAGCTCGTATATAGCTCGTATATTGCTTATCGTTGTATTTTTGCACAATGGCACAAAATAATAACATTGTCGACATTTTATTTCGCAAAAGAAAATCGAAAACTTATCGCATACGCGACCGCTAAGCGTGTGTTATACGTTCGAAGTGACGCTTTCCACCCGCATCGTGACGTCACGCAGCGGCTCGGATTTCCTCGGGTTTTTCGGGAACGTTCGAGCGGCCCGATTCAATTTTCAAAAAGCCAGTTCTGGCATTATTATTGATGAAAACATTTTTTTTCTCTGAATAACTGTTATTAATTCTAAATTTTATGGAAATAATAAAAAAATGTTTTTTTATGATACAACCGAATTGGCGCGAGGTTATGGTAACTCATCACCGCACTCAGCTGATCAATCGTTGTGATGTGAAACGAGGAACACTCACGTACATAGCTTGGTAGTCAATTCGATATTTACAAAAAGGCTATTTGTAAAAGTAATTTGTCTCAGCGAGTCAACAATTTACCGCTTCAATGTTTGACCTATGTTCTTCTAGTTCAGGAACACTATGGCGACATTGGGTAAATCACGTCGATCAGCTGATCACCTCTAAACGAATAACTCAGCAAAGCAAATATACGGTCTTTGCTCCGTCGGCATTAAGGAAAAAAAGCTGCAAATGGAATTTTCAAAATAGTTAATCATAATAAATTAATTAAACGTTTACAATGTAAGTGATTGTTACACCCTGGATATCGTGCGGAAGAAATCGAATTAGATAATTTATTATTGAACGTTAATTGAACATTGACAGCCAGTACTAAAACGACAATCACTGTCAACACAGGACAGTTGTGATCGTTTTAGTATTGGCTCAGAATTTATTATTCATCCAACGTAAACGAGGTATTAACCGTCAGTCAGTACTGGCAGCTTTGGCACTATTACTGGGCCAGGACAGTGTCATTCACTATTTAAAATTATTAAATACATTAAAATGATTAACTCTAACCAATTCCACTTGCAACCTTTGCGCGTACTTTGTTCGGTGAATATTTATTTTATAATTCTTGTACAGCAACTTACACGAAAGCGCTTACAGTCACTACCGTTGTGTACGGAGATATTATTGAAATTTGTCACGAGTATACGAACGATTTCCGAACAAAACTCGTATTTTAGTATGCGCACAGTCATTCTCCACTCGGAAAAAATATAAGTTTTGAAGTTTCTGTTACGAGAATCGATTAACTTTTTTTTTAGGTCTTGACGCGCTTGACCGGCATGTTCCGAAGAAAGCAAATTGAAATGCAATGCCTGGAAGAATGCGCAATAATACTTCGACAAAATGTACGATAATAAGCCGAACACCATCCGTTCATAAGATGCGCATCTCCTCGTCGGTCAGCGATTACATTTATTTTCAACTGTGTATGTATTTAATTATGTTAATTATAACTGTGTAATTATGTTTTATCGTAAGCACTATTGATACCTGAGATGTTTCACAAATAAAATTTACGTACCATTAGCAATATTCCTACCATCAAGCGAATCTTGAGAAAGAGGTCGACCTTTGAAAGTGGCCAGAGACCGAACGGCCAGTTCAGTGTAGCATACAGTCCGAGTGCGTTTCTCGCATCGACACTCCAGTTCACCTCGGACATTGGTTCGATTGGATAATCGGATGTTAGACTCTAGGGATCTCTACCTTCGGGAGTTCTTCGTTTTCTATAGGAAATATCCTGAACGCTAGACCACCTTTTACTAACCAGCAATTTTCTTACTTACATGCTTTTATTTTCTCTGTGAATGCTCGCGCATCAGCCTCCCTTCAATCGCGATTCATTATTCATACCGACGCCACTCTGAAGCATCTTGTCTAACCCATGCACAATGAAACATCGCTCGCTACAATACGATGTGCATATAGAACATTGGGAGGTACGGGATATGAGGTAGATGTAACAAGAGTTCCAGAAGATATAATGGTTGTGGAAGGGTTGTTCAAGCGGGTAATTGGTAGATACATATATCGATCATAAAGGATGGAGACGAAAGGGTAGTCTTACGTATAACATAAAACTGTAAAGGTCGGGGCTTGGGAAGAATCGTCTAGTGCCGTCCAGGGCTTATTATCGGTCACCTTAATGTCATACGATCTAAGAAACATGAAATGTTGTACACAGTTCTACTATCATCCTTCGATAAGCAACGATAAAAAAATTGGAAGATGAACGTAATAATTACCACTTGGCGATGTAAAAATGCCGGAATTAAGGTAGTCGGTTCACGAGTATCGCCAGTATATGAGCATCTCGATTAAAAAAATATATTACATTTATAGTGGTTATACCGCATTAGCTGTAAAATATAAAACTCCGTCACCGAATATTTTGATGAAGTAATAATTGTTGAAAATGTAACACACGCGCTTATGGCAGTATCAGAGCGCGAAAGCATGTAGGCGCCTTTGTTGTACATATTTCGTCTTTGTCGATTAGATAACGGTCGAAATGGATCATGAAAATGTCGACGATGGCGTTTTACCGGCAAGTATCGTCGGCTAATACCGGTCAATTAGTTGCAATAATACAACCACGGCCTTTAAATCCAGGGTTACGTATAAGGCAATGCAAGGTGAGTATTCATAAGAAATATTCAACATTTTGACACCAAGATAGTTCGAGGAACGAAATGACATTGTGTCCCTACAGGTTTAATTGTGAAAATGTATGCTTTGCGTACACTATTAGAAATACGGTGTTAAAATTAAGCCACGCGCGGTGTTCATACGAGTTCACACGGACAACTGGTGTCAACAGTTGATGTTCAATGGCTGGTGTCGATTTGCATTATAACCTCAAAACTTTCGAGGCGTTACACTTGAAAATTGGCGAATGCGATTCAATAACATATTTGGATTATATTCGTGCTATAATTCTGTACGGAATGCTGATAATTTATTGATTTTCATCAACTCATTGCCAACATAAATACGTTTTTAATTTTCAGGTTTTTCCTAATGATTATAACGCAATTGCTTATGTGAATTAAATACTGTATAAATTGTTAAAATTAACACCACATGGATTAAAACTGGTCAAAAGTCGCCTTCAATACCCTGGATTTGTAACAGTGTAAAGGCGAGGTTATACGAGTAAGTTCGCAAATTCCATTAGTATTTGTATTTTCCCGCTGAGAAAAATATTCCGGGATGGAGTCCGGGCAGGAGAGAGTCCAGGATGGAAAATGGGATCGGATAAAATCCCGGACTTCATTCTGAACGCCCGAGAATCTATCCCGATTCCAATCCTGAACTCCCAAGACTCCGTCCGATAGAAGTTTGTATTGTATTCATTTTGTCATGAATACAAAAATCTAGGTCATTTACGACGTAAAACACGAATGACGCGTGCAACCAATTATCCTCGTAACCGTATACGGCAAGGTTACTCCGTTATTGACTTGATTTTCTCAGTCACTTCTTTTTCTTGGCGTGACTGTATCCATTTTCCGACCGTAACTTTTCTTTTTCTGAGTATACACTGACGTATATTTGGAGGATTGATCATGCCCGTCGTCTTAATGGGATTAATCTATTATTCCAATTAGTGCTAATCTAGCAATCTAGTATGAATGACATGCTGCCAATGCTGGTAAGCGTTTTCTTCATACATAATATTGTTTCTGTGGTCATCCCATCCGCTATACGGGATGACATCACGGATTTTGGGATGAAGTTCGGGATGGAGTGTTGCGAGAGTCCAGGATGAAGCTTGGCATAGAATCTCGGGAGTCCAAGATTGGGTCCGAGATGGATTTCCGGGAGTCCAGGATAAAGTTTAGGATGGCGTCCGAAATGGAATCCCTGATGGACAATCGCGGATCAAATCCCACTCTTCATTCTGGATTCTCTTCTAGAGTGCCCGAACTCTATCCTGGACTGTAGTCCAGCATTAAAAAAAAAAAATGCACCCAAATCTGTGAATATTAGTATGGAGCAATCCCTAAAGGTCGTATAGTTTATGGAATAAAAAATATTACCGTTAATATATCAAGGGAGTAGGATTTGAATTAACGATCTCCTTTTCAATTTTACGAAAATACGGAATATTCTTATCACAATTTATCAATAACATACATAAGATGTTCTGTAATAATATAACTCAAAAAATGATTTAATTCCATAAACTCAACCGATCTTCGTCCAATTAAAAATAAAAGAAATTATAAGTAATCATTCCTGAATCATTATTCGTAATACTGATAAATAGGATGCTGAGGTTTTTATCACATCCATAAACGTAGCTAGTGTCATGCTGAAGAACTTTCCGGCTGTCAGTTGAAGAGGCACGTTCGACCTCATCATAACGAAAATCAAATCTTTCGATAAGTTTGTGGGTAATTGATACCACGAGCTATCGTACACCGATTGTATAATATTGTCGCCCTGACTTTGCAAATTTTCACCAACGTAACTGTACATAAATGTTTGCAAAAGCATAAATTCAATGACTACGATATTCTTTAAAGCGCCGACGTAATTTTTTTCTTCGAGGGTCATCAAGAAGCAGAAACCTTTGAAAATGATTACATTTCATTATTTGTCAATTACAAACGATGGCTTTCAAGTATTAATTGACGGATTAACACCGATATCGATTGGAACTTACCAAATACAGTGATGAGCATTACGCTCACCAATAACTGCGTAAAGATGATCATGTTGTAAGCATCCTCGAGCATTTCTGCTAATTTTAGCAAATGTCCATGCCTGGCTATCAGAGTACTCAATTTTATTCGGCTTTGCACTGAATCATCTTCTTCACCGAGACTGGAAAACTTGGTCTTAAGGATCTCCAATTGTCCGCAGAGGTGAGACGTCATCGCAATGAAGAATGCATCGCTGCCTGTGTTAACTGTGCAAGTGGCAAGAACCTGCCGATTTTATTGTAAACTAGTTTTACTGAATTCCTTAGAGATTTTGTTTTAAGTAAATTGTTACGATAATTGGATCAAAAATATTGTCAGCCGTCATATCGCCCAACAGTCGTGTATCTTAAATGACTTATTCCCCAAACCCGTATTCCCCTAAATCAGTGTCAAATCCACCAAAATCGTAGATACCCAATGTTGAATTTCAAAGTACAAATGCCGACTTTAAATAATTTCAGTTTTTGGATGCGTCATATTTATAGATGTTTGGATTCATCGCTTCACACTTTTAGAATCAAAGTTTGCCGCGTCATTCTTTTTCGGAGTCTAGGTTTATCGTTTTATAGTTTTCGGCAAAAAACTTGTAGCAATGAACCTCTATGACAAAAACTATGAAGCAGTGAACCTAAGCAAAGAAAACAATGAAACTATAAATATCAACCCCGAAAACAATTAACCTCTCAACCTGAACAATAAAAGCTATGGACAGACGAACCTAGACTTCCAACATTATGAAACAATGATCCTAGAAATCAGAAACAATGGAGGACAGAACTATGACTTCTAAATTCACGAATTGGTGAACCTTGGACAGAAAAAAAACTATATATAGACGCACTTAAATTACAAAAACTGTAACGCTACGAGCTTCAAATCCGAAAATTCTGACGCAGCGAATCTGAACTTTGAAAAATAACAAGCGGTGAGCTTAACGAGATAAAATATCCGGTTCTATTTATCGATGTTTTCTGGATATTCGTTATCACGTTGAGATAATAACGAAGAACAGAGATATCGTGGTCTACCACTTTTGGAGAATATGATATTTGTGGTATAACATTTTAAGGGATATGACAGCGTACCAAAAATATCGATGAATGAAACAATTAAAAATGCGCATTCCTGGTGCTATCGTAAATAAAGTAAAAAATGTTTTATCAATTTAAAGGGTATCGCCTCATAAATAAATGTAGTAATTCTCTGATGATAAAAAAAAATGCAACTTTGAACACGTTTTATTGTGAAAGCACACCTGAAGATACTGCGTGAAGACGATACTCGGATATATTAAATCAGGAACGTCGTTGAGTGTACAGGTCGATGGAAAAAGGAATCTTCTTCGTAGTACAAAGCGAGTCGTATTATTTGATATTCCATCCGCGTTCTCTACCTCGATCCATCTGTCTGGTTCGGTAAAGAAAATTTTCACCGAGTAAAGAAAGGTCGAGGCAGCTGCTGTTGAAATCAGAGCAAAAGCAACAGTCTTGTAGGTGCGTTCTTGCGTAGCCATGATATTTTTGAAGTCTTTTGCTTCTTGGGACGACCAGTCGACGATAGCCGAGATAACATTCGGTCGCAATCTGTCTCGATGCACGCTGTAGCAAATTAATTTCGACAGAGCGAGTAATCCGGACGCTACAACGATAACATCGTCGATCATGTCCTCGGCGGTACCGCAACGAACGCATATTTCACGTAGTGGTATTGCAACCGTACCGAACTGTTAGAAAATATTTTTTTTTCATTTTTAAATCAATGAAATTGAGTTAAAAATAATTTTTTAAACTAAACGAATTCTTCGACAACGTTTTATTATTTAATAGTTAAATCTTATCATTGAATTAACAAACAAAATTATATGAATTGCTGGCGTTTGTTAACGATGATAACACTTTGTCCAACTTAACACTATTAAGTTAACTGTACTACAAATAGATAGACCGATAGATAAACAATTGACAAATTCAACTCATAAAATGTTGATTATCATAGAATAATTCGAAAATAGATCGGGAAGATCGGTAACGACCTACCACTAGAATAATTCCGAGGATCACACGAAAGTTAAGAAATAAATTGACCGGTATGAGAGGCCAAAGTCCGAACGGCCAGGTTATCGCGGCGAACAGTGCGAGTGCTTTTCTCGCGTCGTTGTTCCAATTCTTTCTATCGTACATGTCGTTTCAGTCTTGAAGAGCCACCGCCTCACACGCAATTCTTTTTTTACCTCGAAAGCTTTCTGTAAGAGTTCTTCTAATAGTTTGGTATCTGAAAGGATAACCGGTAATTCCGTATCGAAGACGTTGACCGAACATGAACAAAGAGCTGATATTTCGAGTTCCGGGTAAGACGCGAATGCTCGCGCATTAATGCAACCCTTTTATTTATCATTTATTCATAGCTACACCCCATTCTTTTCTCGATGACGCGCTCTCGCTGAGCCTACTATTCTATGCGCATAAAATATAATCCACCGTAAGGATAAGAAGTCCGTCTCAACCTTTTCCAGGTATTTCATATCAATATTCATCGTGCAAGTGATATACCGCGAACGTATAAAAATTATAGTCAAAGACGATGCAAACCCTTGAAGCATACATTATTGCGGGAAAGAGTGGGGAGCGAGAAGGGGGGATATTATTTTTAACGAATTCTTCTGTTAGTCTCGATTTGGAACGGATACCGGACAGTACGCCAAACCCAACTATAAAAAATGGAGCAATATTTAAATCTATGCGTGGTAGTAAATTACCTGGAAAAATTATGTAGAATACCGAACGTTGCCGATATTGGTCTTCTGGATCACTGTGTACATTGTTTTCATATTAAAGAAAATATTTGGTAAAAATTTGACAATATCCGTGGTGAAATACTTGCAAAAATGTTCGATCTCATTTTAGAATATTCGACGATACTGAAACGAGGTAATAAAATTTCCATAAGTTAAATTTTTTAATATACTTTCGATTAAAATAATATGATTGTTGAATATTAATTGAATACTCTGTTTGGTTCACCGGTTACACAAAATGAACATAGTGTCAAGTACTGTTGTGACAATAAATTGTTCCAGGTAAATGCTTATTTGTTCATTATAAAATATTCGTTTATCATCATTCATTGCATTATTTAACTGAAAATATTGTGACTACTCTGAGAATGATTTCCAGTTAAGAGTTTTACTTTGCTTCCTCGTGGAGGAAGCTTTATCTTCGTGAACATTTTTTATTGCGTCATTTTTATGTCAAAGTGTTGAAAATAATCAAAATGTCTATAAACCACATTTACAAAAAAATGTTTTAACGTATGTGAGTATCAGATTTGAAAGTTCTATAATTCAAGAACGCATTGAATGATCTAGGGAAACTTTATCAAGCCTGTTGAGGAGTTGATCCTCATTGTTTGTTCCAATATTCAGCTAAATAAGTGCAGTCTTTAAAATCTTGCGCGGTTTTTAATGATTGATATTCAGTTTGGCAGGAATTCATCAAACCATTTTGATTTTGTAACATTTTGAATTTGATGTATTTCATCGAAAATTTGAATCAAGTTCATAAATCTATCAAATCTTGACCGATAAAATCAAGTCAAATGAATACTCGAATCGACTTTGATAAAGATTTATGCACAAGTTTAAATTTACCGAGATTTTGATTTTGTCGTATTTTACGATAAACTGCAATAAAATCTACAAAATCTTGAGCCATCGATACGAAGTTTGTACGTAAATTCAAGAGACTAAAAAGCCTACTGGAATAAAATGTAATGAAAATTAATGCACGCGTACAAATTTGATAACATTCCAATTATTTGGAAATATTAATGTTACAGTGTTACGAAGTTAAGTAGAAATTGTATATGTTAAAAAAAAAAATCTAAAAATGCTTGAAATGAAACAAGTTGTTTTCTGTATCATTTAGTTTAAGATTTCTTGTTTTTATATACTTATACTTTAGTTTATTTTATATACCATAGGTCCGAAATTTCTCGGATGAAAGACGTAAATGGTGGAATGCGCATCATACTTCTGGGTAGAGGTAACTATGCGAATAAAAAAAAATTATGAGAAAGTACTGTGCAAACTGTAAAGCACATTTGACTGCTCCGATTGATTTCTCGAACTAACGACGTAAAGCGTTAAATGCGTATCATACTTCCCAATGGAGGTAGCTTTGCGAAAGATGGAAAATAATAAGGAAGGACTGTGCAAACTGTAATGCACATTTGACTACTTCGATTGAATTCTTGGACAAAGGATGTGAAGGATGAAAAGCGCATCATACTTCCCCATAGAGATAACTTTGCGAATGGGGGAAAATAATGATAAAGCACTGTGCAAACAGTAATACACGTTTGACTTCTTCGATTGAATTCTTCGACAAAGGATGTGAAAAGTAAAATGCCTATTATACTTCCCCATAGATGTAGCTTTGAGAATGATGGTAAATAATGAGAAAGCACGGTACAAACTGTAATGCACATTTGATAACTTCCATTGAATTATCGGACAAACGATGTGAAAGGTGAAATGCGTATCATATTTCCCCATAGAGGTAGCTTTGCGAATGATAGAGAATAATGAGAAAGCACTGTGCAAACAGTAATGCACGTTTGACTTCTTCGACTGAATTCTTCGACAAAGGATGTAAAAAGTGAAATGGGTATCATACTTCCCCATAATTGTAGCTTTGCGAATGATAGAAAATCATGAGAAAGCACTGTGCAAACTGTAATGCACATTTGATAAATCCGATTGAATTATTGAAAAAACCATCTGAAAAGTGAAATGAGTATCATACTACCCCATAGCGGTAGCTTTGCGAATGATAAAAAATAATGAGAAAGCACTGTGTAAACTATTAGCTTGTTTGACAGCTTCGATTAAATTATCGGACAAACGATGTGAAGGGTGAAATGTCTATCATACTTCCCCATAGATGGAGCTTTGAGAATGATAGAAAATAATGAGAAAGCACTGTGCAAACTGTAATGCACATTTGACAACTTCCATTGAATTATCGGACAAACGATGTGAAAGGTGAAATGCGTATCATATTTCCCCATAGAGGTAGCTTTGCGAATGATAAATAATAATGAGAAAGCACTGTGCAAACAGTAATGCACGTTTGACTTCTTCGATTGAATTCTTCGACAAAGGATGTGAAAAATGAAATGGGTATCATATTTCTCCATAACGGTAGATTTGCGAATGATAGGAAATAATAAGAAAGAACTGTGTAAACTATTAGCACGTTTGACTGCTTTGATTGAATTATCGGACGAACGATGTGAAAGGTGAAATGCGTATCATACTTCCCCATAAAGATGACTTAGCAAATGGTGAAAAATAATGAGAAAGCACTGAGCAAACTATAATGCATATTTGACTGTTGCGATTGATTTCTCGAACAAAATACGTAAAGCGTGAAATGCCTATCATATTTCCCCATAGAGGTAGCTTTGCGAATGAAAGAGAATAATGAGAAAGCACTGTGCAAACAGTAATGCACGTTTGACTTCTTCGATTGAATTCTTCGACAAAGGATGTAAAGGGTGAAATGGGTATCATATTTCCCCATAGCGGTAGCTTTGCAAATGAAAGAAAATAATGAGAAAGGACTATGTAAACTATTAGCACGTTTGACTGGTTCGATTGAATTCACGCACTGTGGATGTGAAGGGTGAAATCCCTATCATACTTCCCCATAGATGTAGCTTTGAGAATGATGGTAAATAATGAGAAAGCACGGTACAAACTGTAATGTACATTTGATAACTTCCATTGAATTATCGGACAAATGATGTGAAAGGTGAAATGCGTATCATATTTCCCCATAGAGGTAGCTTTGCGAATGATAGAGAATAATGAGAAAGCACTGTGCAAACAGTAATGCACGTTTGACTTCTTCGATTGAATTCTTCGACAAAGGATGTAAAAAGTGAAATGGGTATCATACTTCCCCATAATTGTAGCTTTGCGAATGATAGAAAATCATGAGAAAGCACTGTGCAAACTGTAATGCACATTTGATAGCTTCGATTGAATTATCGGAAAAACCATCTGAAAAGTGAAATGAGTATCATACTTACCCCTAGATACAGATAGCTTCATGAATAGTGGAAAATAATGAGAAAACACTGTGCAAACTGTAATTCACATTTGACTACTTCGATCGAATTCTTGGACAAAGGATGTTCATCGTCAAATGCGCATCATACTTCCCCATAGAGATAGATAGTTTTGCGAATGATGAAAAATAATTATGAAGCACTGTGCAAACTGTAATGCACGTTTGATTGCTTCTATTGAATTCTCGGACAAAGGATGTGAAGGGTGAAACGCATTTGATACTTCCTCATAAAAGTAACTTTGTAAAAGGTAAAAAATAATACATAAACATTGTGTATGGTTTTTAATTTTCATTCGTTTTTAAATTCTGGTCGAGATACTGAGTAATATATTCTCAGTATTTCTCTCTTAATCCGCCATGAGCACCATTAGTTCTCTCTCTCTCTCTCTCTCTCTCTCTCTCTCTCTCATACATATTTCACACCGTCTTAAGATCAAACTGTAATATTTTATAGTCGCCATGTTGCTCAGCGCCTTCTTAACAGTGAAGGGGGGGGGGGAAGATCGTATACCCCGCAGAGCTCCAGAAAACCAGAACCCGTCAGAATACTTTGTCCCCTCCAGTCCACTCAGGATCTGCGGGTGTTAAAACGATCTCCAATCTCTTCATGTATCCAAGCCTAAGATTACTCTCCCTAAAGTAAAATACTTCGAGTACCACGAATTCTTTTGCGGACGATCTAATCCTCGAGAGCCAGTTCAACGCTCGAGGACCAGAGCAGTAACAACTATGCTTCCTAATTCTCATCGGGTCAGTGACTGTGTCTGTCAGAGCGAGTCTCTGACAGTGGTGGTGTTTGGCTCTTAGGAGGCAGGAGCTGACAGTAAGCCGGTTTCACAACGGGTAAATCTTTTTTGAGCTCCGACGAAGGTTCTTCAAGTTCACGAAACCTTTCCATTCTTTAGAGAAACATTTGTATTTTTAACACAAAATAAAGAACTCAAAGGTACAATAAATCCAACGTTAACTCTTTTTTAAAAAAATCTTTCAATTAATAATTGTTAATTTTTGCAATTCTAACATTGGCTAAAATTATTTTTATACAAATTGAATATTCTTTGACTCGATTTAAAATTTCTTGTTGTATATAATACGTTCATTGTATAACGAATGACAGTGTCCTGCGCATAGGCACGTTAATCTGATAGAATGAATGAAGAGCAAGAATCCGACGGGGTCAATTTATCGCTGTTCGGGAATGCGAGTCGTCGATTCGTTCTTTCGTCTCTCTTCATGGGCCATGTGTGCTTACAACATTGAAGATCAGCTCCAAGTCAATTTGTTGGCCGAGAGTCTTACCGGTTCAAGTTGGCCTAGAGCCTCCGCGTAACACACGAGTTTCATTGTATTACGGGCTTACCGCAAGCCTGTAAAGTTGCTCAGGTAGGTAAGTACCGTTCGCCGGACTACGTTGAACGCCAGTCCGGCAACGGCGTTCGTAGCGTCAGGTGCATGAACCTTGGATAGTCGCGAGCGCAAACCTTTCCTATACCGTTCGTTCGAAAAGGAATTCTTTATTGCACGGGAAGGCTTCAGAATAATTTTAAGCAAGGTAAGTGAAAAATACATTTATTTATCGTCTCATTGACACTTTCTATCGACGTAGCAACTAATTGATCACATTATTTAACAAGAAAATATCATAAAAATAGTAAGTTATTGTACTCTCATTGAGTGATTTTTAAAGCCAATTATTGATACTTAATACTCAGCGCATAAATCTTTGTAAAAGAAGAGAATAAAACAATATGATTTCCAACAATAAGATATATGAGGACGAGTAGAACAAGAAACGGAACGTTGAGTTTACATTCAATAAACTGCCCGAATACACTCATTGTTCAAGGTTTTTTGTTATCTAAAAATTGATAAGAACCGTGTCTCACAATAAATTAGTGTGGACGATGTTCCGATAGTGACGCCAACTATAGTTGGACTATTCGGTGAAAATTGCATAGCCATTGTTTACGAAGAATAATTGGTTTGACCTGGCTGTTATCTTAAGGAGAAATACTAAAAATTCCTTATTTCCGCGGTTGTCCTAAAAAAGACAGCGAATTATTGAAAATTCCATTTGTCACCTTTAAATCAACGCGTACACCTCTAAATAATATTTTTACTACTGAATTCTGTACGTACATAAACGTGTTGGAAAAATCATTTATTTTATTGCCGAGGCAGCCAATTGTGTCGGTTACATGCAGTCGGTTCTTGATCCGGGGCCACTGGCCTCGAGCTTGGTCCATGGCCTTGACAGTGTCATTTTTTTCTCTTACTCTTCTTCTTTTGCATCAACGTACCACTCGTCCCTTTTTTGCTTACCCGGTTAGAATGCTTGCAGGCATCTTGAATTGTCGAACAATAACTTTAGATGTCAAACGATAACTTTAAATATATTCACTGGTTACATTCTTCGTGATATGAAATAAAAATAAACACCGTTAACTTACGAAATTTCATCTCCAGGCAGTGTGGGTAGAATTCTCGCACTTCGAAGAACGATGACTAACAGTGCAAACCGTTATAACGAAACACATCGCCCCACCTTGGCGAGGAATTTTGATTTAATACGAGACAGAGAAAAAAAACATTATTGGCTTTCAATCTATGTATTTAATTTCGATCATTGCCCACTTTTAATATTCTAAACTTGTAATAACATTCGATAACTTCCGATGATTGAGTGGTCCCACGCGAGGTATCATTAGGTCGGTGCAATTTTAAATGAATACCGAAATGAGAACACACATAGTGCAACAAAAAAGTCAAATTTCTTAAAATTATAACTCAAGCACATACGGTTATAAAAAAAAAATACGCTATGCGCTGTTTTTTTCGACTCCTCATCGTCTAGGATGATTTAATAAAAGTTTTTTATGATATCGATTGAAATTCATAATGACAACAATTGAGATCGGTTCACGGGGATCGGACGATGACTATACCAGTACGTACCGTTACGAGGAATCGTTATTTCAACCAAAGAATGTCAATTTCATGCGGCTTACGGTACCATCAAGATCGCGCTTTATACTGGACTCGATTCGATTACGCATTGTGCATATTACTCCCGAACACGGGAGCATCCGGTATTCCACCATAGGAATTTGACCGTTCGTTTGTTTTCTTTCGATAGCACAATACACGTCAGATACTTTTCTTATACGCACGTTTGCTTCATCTTCCTTTTACTCTCTTCGCTTCGCTTACATCTTCACTCGAGTGAACAATCCTCCCCGCTCTTGATTCTTGGTTGAAACGGTAAAAACTGAAGAACTGGGTTTCGTGCTATATCGAGTTTACAACACAATAGCGCAATTTATTTATTGCCCGCCCTCTTATACCAATGTTGATACATTTTTCTCTCGGTTTTTTAGGTTCTTGGTGAGAACATTTCTTTTAGAAGCATTGTTTATATTTTGTTTTTTAATCTGTTGTAATGTGTAATGCTTAGTCCAGGGAAGAGTACACCTCGAATGGTACACCATTCTGGTTGCAATTTTTGCAATTAGAATGCATCGGGCGGTATCGTTTAAAAAAAAAATAATAATGAGCATAAGTGACTGGAACTTTTCTTTTATAAATTATATTGTTATATCAAAATTATTTACTTGTTTTGTCAGAATGGTAATACGAGTGGTTGACAACAAAAAGAACACTTGAACAGTGGGAGCGCCACATTATACTCAACTTATCAGATTCATTCGATTACGCATGGGGTTTTACCATAACTTTCTTATCCGAGAAATATTTATCACTTTTACCACTTGTGACCGTTTGCACATTTTTCTTCCAGCTTTTGACCTTTTATCTACCTTTAAGAACCAACCTGTCATTTTTATCTTTCTTGTTTGAATTCTTAGTCCAGGGAGGATTACACCTCGAATTGTACACCATTTTAGTTGCAATTTTTGCAATTTTCTCAACTAGAATGCATCGGGCAGTATCGTTTAAAAAAATAATAATAAATGAGAATAAGTGACTGGAACTTTTCTTTTACAATTTACATTATTATATCAAAATTATTCACTCGTTTTGTTAGAATAGTAATTCGAATGGTTGACAACAAAAAAAAAACACTTGAACAGTGGGCGCGCCACATTATACTCAGTATCCATTCGTCTACGCATGGGGTTTTACCATAACTTTCTTATCCGAGAAATATTTATCACTCTTATAACTTGTCACCGTTTGCAAATTTTTTTTCCAGCTTTTGAACTCTTTTTACCTATCTGTAAGAGCCATACAGTAATTTTGTCTTTCTTGGTTTGATGATGCCAGTGGCGCATTATGAATTATAAAACTTTACGTATTAACAGAAACTAATAAACAACAATTGGCGCATTCCAAAGTTCGATGAATGGACGAAGTAATTATATCGGAGTCGTTATTACGATCGTTACACGAAGAAAAAAGTTTGTTGACGCGATTATCAACTATCGGCTCTGCCAAGCAATAAATTGGGTAGATTTAACATCATTTAAATAGCTGTTACCGAAGATCTGTAATCGTCATTGCTTTCCTTACTTTGTGTAATTTCTTAGGGTTTGTTGCGTTTTGTCAATAGTTTGATTTAACGTTTTTATTTTATCAGATATTATTCTCTATACTGTGAGTTAGTTTGCCGTTGGTAATCTTCGCAAATCATTAATTAGCCATTAGTGGTAACGACCAAATGCTTTCTTAACGACCGAGATTTTCCAAGTACCGTTAGTGGAGACGTTAACAAACTTGTCTCTCGTTGTGGTCATTCGGTTGTGTCCAGCCGGGAAATTAACTTAATTACGTCGAACTAATCCAGAAGCAAGCGTACCACGATATGTATAAGTTGATAATAAATAAGTCTGTAAAGTAGAACCTTTTACATTGTTTTTTTCATTACTCTCCACCTTTCACAAAGCCAATAACTGTGAGTGAGATCAATTTTTGGCTTCCTCATAAATGAAGATTTGTGAAATGTAAAAAGTAATGAGGTAGCAATGTGCGAGATTGTGTCATCCAGGCTTCTTTAAATACTGTATACATCTGCTTGTTTGATCAATATTTGTAAAAGTTATAGTGAATTAACAATTTTTCTAAAGTAATATATTTCGTTACATACCAATTGTCAATTTCCAGACAAACTCTTGTCAGTATCAAGTAACCTTGCTTTCAAATACATTTTATCCAGAAATGTTCAGTTTTACAGCTTGAAATTTGCACGAGTTAGCGTAAGTCACTTTGCTGAATAAAAACTTTAATAACATTTCAGTGATCTCATTAATTTTTATTTAATTTCCCATGATAATTTGAATGTAAATGTTTCACTTGGATGACAAATTTCAGAACGATATGGTTCGCGTAATATAATAATGAAATCGACTGCAGCCATTTATAAAAAACAAAAAAGTTCATAACTTTTGAACCTTTTCGTTGATTCTAGCCTAATGCAATACAAACAAATGTTCATTGTAAACATAATTGTTGAGGACGTTTTAATTCTATAGTTTGAGATTGACACGAGTTGACTTTTTAAAATAATCAAATAATGCGCCTTTCTGTTCTTAATCTCGTATCATTCTTATAGTCGTATCTTAACCTTTGTATCCTCTTATCATTTTAATGAATTTACTTTCTTTCGGTTCAAGCAGAACTTACCTTTCGGAATAACATTCTTTAAAATATTTTTTAATATGACAATTTACTTATATCAGAATCGAATTTTAATATAGTACAAGCACAAAGAACATACAAATCTTCAACGATGATTCTAAAACATTCAATTTTTTCGCTTAAAGACAACAATAAAGCTAGACTCGGTAGGTAAAACTAGGTCGGTAGATGAATTCTTAGCGAAGGCGACGAGTCGCGACGAGACCGCTTCCATGGAACAACGGTATCCTGGTGATCACGAGCCGAAACGTTTCCGGCGTGTCGTCTCGTATGAAATTAAACTTGCAGCCGATCCATGGGTAACCGCAAAGTGTTCCAAAATAGATTTTCGATCGGAGCCTTGTACAAGTTCAACAAGAAGTGTGCCTCTTATGCGCAGTCAGATCCGCTTCAGGGTCATCGACTTCCCACGCGCGCTGTGGGTACCTTTGACTCTGAAGAATGCAGGAGCACAAGCCCTGCAGTGAAAGGCTTTGAATATACTGTAAAGCACGTCTTGATATATGCAATGCTGCACAATTCTTAAATTACGATAGCTGAGTAACCGAGGAAATAGAATCTTGCAACAACATTAAAAAAAAAACACCGCTTGATAAGCATGAAATAACAAATTTATTTGTAGTTTTAAGTTTATCGGTGCAAATATTTTTTATCCATTTTCAACTTGTCGTAGTGTTAAGGTTTCAGTCAAAATTGGATTCGCAAGATGTCACTACCTGTCAACTTTTATACGAATGCTCCGTCTGAGCATAGACATTTTCCGTTTGAAACTCATGCGTAGAAGTTACAGAGGAAATTTAGTAAAAAAATTACCGCGGAAAGATAAGTTTACTACAAAAGTTAGTTTTTACTCAGCAGCTTTAAATGAAAATTCGTACACTCGGAGTGAACAGAGTATTGATACAAAGAGAATGAGAAAGTCAAATTGATGTATGGATGCAGACTTAACACAGAGACAAGTTAACGTTGGAAAAAAAAAATATTTACACCGATAAACCGGAAGATATATTATTTATTTGTGCGTCTCAAGTCGTATTTTTTGCAAACGATCATTGTTTCAATGATTTTTAGTTGGCTTTGTCCCCTTGAGCAAGCTGCACCATGATACAAATATATCTACATTATTTAATATGTTGCATCGTAATCCAGAAAAAGTGGAATACATGGGGAACAAGTCGAAAAAAATGCGGGCCGTCCAAGCCGGGATTCGAACCCGGGATTAAGTGTGGTAAGCAGGCTGCGTACCACACTTAATCCGAATCGTCATCGTACATTGAATATTCCACCACGTTACATTATATACGAGAATTTATTATTTTTTCTTATTGTTTTGATTTGGTAGAAAGCCACAATGAGGATTCCAAGGACAGCAATTTTATTGGCCTTTATCGGTCTGGTGGCCAGCGAGCATAAGAACGATGACGATACATCCAATGCTTTTATGGAGGCTGCACAAGCTCTCTTTGCTGACAAGGATGCCGTTGGTGGTCTTCAGAATATCGCGAGCAAGTTCATGGAATCCGATACAGGAAAACAGGTAGATATTATCGTGTTCTCTTTATATTCTGTAGATTAAGCGATACATCGAGGCCAGTATAAAAAATACTGTTTTTAAAGGATGCCCAATATTTCAGGGTAAAAAAAGGAGTATGATCTCATTGCGCCTATCCGTCCTACAGTGGATTCCTATTTCCTTTTTCCCTCAAACGTTCGGCACCCTTGAAGACACATCAGTAACTACAATATTGAATTTTTTATACCGTTTGAACCTGGCAGGGACGGGCGAAGGGAGTGTTATTTTATCTTAAACAAATGACTTACGCGGTAACATAAATTCAAGATATCAAGGTAGAAATGTACTTATGTTGGACTTTGATTTTGTTGGATAGGTTGGCGATATGCTAACTGGAGGAAAAATGGATGGTGGTGGAGTCGGTCAGATAATATCTGGTCTAGGCAGTCTCATGGGTAGCGTTTCCGGAGCTGAAGGTGGCCAAGGTGAAACCGGAGGCGGTGGAATTGACTTGTCGATGTTGGGTTCAATATTGGAAATGGTGACATCATCGAATGGCGAAGGAAGGCACAGAGAAAAAAGAGACGAAGATGGCCAAACTTCCGGAGGTGGTGGATTCGATTTCGAGAATATGTTGAATGTAGCCAGTATGTTTATGGGTCAGAGTGGTAAAGCCGATGGAGTAATGGGACTCTTGCCAATGATCTTGGATAATCTGAGTGGAGGCTCCAATGAAGCTGGAAAAACGAAGAAACGCGATCACTCGTCGCACTCTTGGTACATGCCACCTGTTCTGGAAAATCTTCACATCATGTGGGAACACTTCAGGTACGATTGCCAGTAGACTGATGACTGATGAGGATCTTGACTTTTTTAATCGATAGAAATCTGTTTAACCTTCAATTATTCTCTTCAGCAACTCTGAACTCGGTCAAACTCTGTGGAAAAACAGTGGTCTTGCGCACATTGTCGGGTCAATGACTGACAAGAACGGTCGGATTAAATACGAACAGATACTGGACAGCTTCGAGAATCCGCTTCTCAGAAGGAGATGGATAAAATCATTGACAAATTTCGTCGCTGATTGGATCGCTCATATCTCAGATCCCGCGATTCAACAGAGATACATGACGACCATTCAATTCGTTGGCAATAGTTTTTTAAAAACCCAGGGCTTTCCTAAATCGGCAATGTTCGACTCTTCAAAACCAGCTGAAAGTCTTTCGAGGTATATTTCATTGTCAAGAGATCACGCGAAAACCGTAAAAAAAATCAAACGCCCAGAGAAATATTAATTGTTATAATCATTTTAAAAGATCTTTTTTGTCTTAGAGTGGTCAATACAGGAGCTAGACGACACTTGAATATGCAAGTGGACAGTTTCTTGTACATCAAGCCCGCTGTCGCTTACATTCAGGATCTCTTCAGACTGGCTTCGGAGAAGGGATTCATCATGTCTCGCGTTAACGCACGCGAACTTAGCAATCGACTCAGTGAAACTATCAATAATGATCTAATTTCTCCGATTTTAAAGGTGACAAAAGTTTTCCTTATATGTCAAGTATTTGTCTCTAAATGTCACGTAGGGTAATTGTCGCATATGCAACGTTTGTGAGATAACGATGCATTTTCTAGAATAAAAACAGATAGGCAAAATACTTTCTTGATAGCCATTGGTGTCACGTTAATGACTATTTAATTGTTAAATAAGCGTTAATAGTTCAAACACCATTGCTCGAAGCCGGTTAATTTGTGTTGTTGATTCACCTTTTTCTTCTAGGCCTACCGAGCTTACAAATGGTCGATAAAGTCACCAAAATGTGCCGCTCATGTCATCTGCACGATAAATCAAAAGAGTCACGAGAAGGAAGGAAAGGAAGAGAAGATTGAAGATGTGAGATCAAGTCTAACAAAACTTGCTAGTTTTCCAGCAGCTTGGACAATCAGTGTCAAGACTGGAATCAGTTTTTGGTCCCTCTATGGTGCCATTCAGGAGAGCGATCGATGCTTCGTAAGGAACTTTATTAATTTTTTTAATGATCAAAACAATAATTCCATATTATTTAACGACTATGTATGCTTCACCAGGAAAAGTATCCAGTGGACTGTTCGGAATTCCATGAGGAAGAGATCCGTGTGACAACGGAAGCTATTCACAACGAGCTCTGAGGATCGCCTTTGGAACTCGCACTTCCAGAAAAAATGTTGTGTTTGCGCAAAAGAGACTTTAGATTACTAAAATAAAATTCGTGTGCGCGTCTCATCAGCACACAGAGTGCGATAGATCATCGCACATCCAGTAACCGATGGACCTCGATATATTTTATAATCAGTAAGTATACAGATCTTTGATGATCCTTCAAGAAAAGCTGAGCCTCTGTCGAGGCACTCAACAATGTATTTTCTCGATTACGAGAATGCTCAAACAGTCGCAACAGAGGTACTTAAGAATCTTAATTATTAATTAATAACATTCCGTATTAGTTCCAAGAATCTCATAAGCCGAGTCAGAACTCCCCTGTCAGTTCCCACTAAGATACGATTATTTCGTATCGAAAGATACTAATTAAACGGATAGCGATAATGTTATAAGTGCAATACGAAAAATGACTTTTTATAATTAACACGTTATTTTGTGGCAAATTATATCTACGCGTTATTAGAATGATTCGAGTAAGATACGAATTGCATGTAACAGTTATTGAAGAAGGGCTTCCTTTATCTAAATTAGTGTCTTAAGAATAAAATCGAATTACTGAAGAAATAGAAGAGAGCACTCTTTGTGTCGTCTTCAATTTTTGCATCTTCGTGCCTTTGTCAAAGGCAAAATATATAGAATAAGATGAATTAAGGCTATTGCTGGAAGTTGAATTGAGAAGCACACCCTGTTCTAGGAGCTTTCGATAAGAATAAATTAAAAAATTACGTTACAATTGACCACTTTGGTACGAATGTTTCCTAATCGTGTATATCGCATAATCGGAAGTCTGTACCGTGCTCAAAATTATGAAGCCTCACGTCGAACAATTGCACAAAAATATACGCAACAATATCGTAACTTGACTCTTGTAAATATTAGAATGTATAAAAGTCGAATAAAAATGCCGTGTGGAATGTGAAAAAAAAAAACGTAAAACGATTGTATATCGTTATCTCGTGTATTTATTTTCTTCCTCTTTCAACACTTCTTTCATTTATTTCTTCTTGATGCTCTTACATGCCCACTCAAGTCCTTCCTGTAATGTCAAGTACGTTAAATGCTGTAGAATTCTGTCGACTTGTCGTTGAATTATTTATTATTTTTTTTTTTTTCAACATAGAAAATGCTTTTCAAACCTTAACGCCCTTTCCGTCGGTTGCTATGCAGGATTGAATTTGCCAATCACGGTCCTTGATGTTATGGAGACCAAGACCCTCAGCGATTTCAGCTGCAGTCACTGCCTGTCCTAAATCTTGCTTGTTCGCGTAAACGAGAAGAGGTACACAACGTAATTTGTCCTCGAGCAAAAGTTCCGACAGCTCTTGACCTGTCTCCTCGAGCCTGGCTATGTCCGCACTGTCTACCACGTAGATCTGACGATCAAAACGGAAAGAGAAAAAATTGACCACAAATAAAAACAAGTTTTCTCTCGTACTCTCTCGAAATATTGATTGGTCAGAAAATAGTTTAATTACAATTAGGCTACTTTCAGACGCAATCAAGAGGATTTCCGTTCACTGTACGTTCACTGTTGAACAAAAATTATATTTTTATTGTGGATGATGATCGGCAAACGAATCATCTTCGTGTATGCAAATACGTTTATCATGGAAACAATCAGGTTGATATGAACTTGTTGACTTTGTAGTTGCTGTCACGAATGTTAATTATTAATCATCGATAACTCACGAGAACGTCTGTATTTTCAAAATAATTTCGCCAGTATGGTCTGATCTTTCTGGCACCTCCGATATCCCATACGTTGAGTTTGAAGCCCTCACTCTGCACACTTTTTATGTTGAATCCTTGAGTAGGAGTCACCTTAAGTACATAGTTTATGATTGAAAATTATTTTCGCTTTAAACGATAATTCATTTTCTAAAATATATCATTTTGTTTATTTTGTCAACTTACTTGCGTAATATCTTCGCTTGCGAGACACTTCAAAATCGTTGTTTTACCAGCGTTATCCAATCCGAGTAGAAGCAAACGAAGTTCTTTGTCCGGATTGGAGCGCAGCTTACGAAGGATCGACAAAAGTCCCTGAAACTCATCGATCGCCCGTTACAGAATACTCGCTCTTCTTTCTGCACGAAACAATTCATGATTTAATCATCGTTCGATAAATTAAAAATTAATACGGAGCTTTCTGTATACTTTGTTATGTTGTTAAAATCGATTTTATTAATAATTCACGAGCCATGGGTATAGCGGAACGATAAAACTTCCAATAAAGCATTGCACGTTTACTAAACGACATTTATTTTTCATCTATTTGTTCGATTGCACGATATATTTAGTAAATTCATCTATTCAAAGGCTACAAAATAATAGTTTCTTTAAAAATTAAAAATAAGTTTAGCAATGAGTATCATTGATTTCCATTAAATTCATGCGATTTTTCAATTTCACTAATTTAAACTAATTTTTTTAATTTAATATTCCATTGTCTGCCTTAATAAAATGACGTTAGGTGACATACTTTGTAAACGTTGTTATTTTATTAAAATCGATCTGATCAATAATTCACGAGCGATGAGTATAGCGGAACGATAAAACTTCCAATACACGTTTACCAAACGTAATTTATTTTTCATCTGTTTGTTCGATTACACGATACATTTACTAAATTGACATCTGTAAAGGCTACAGAATAACAGTTTCTTTTAAAAAATCAAGAAATATAGCATTAAGTATCATTAGTTTCGATTAATTTCATGCGATTACTAGGTTCGATTAATTTTTATCAATTTTGTTATTAAATATTCAAATATCTGTCTTTACAATGTGACGTTATGTAACATACTTTGTATACATTGTCATTTTATTAGAATCGATCTTATCAATAATGCACGAGCCATGGATATAGAGGAACGATAAAACTTTAAATACACGTTTACGAAACTGAACTTATTTATCATCTATTTGTCAGATTACACGATACATTTGATAAATTGATGTACTCAAAGGCTACAGAATAAAAGTTTCTTTGAAAAGAAAGAAGAATTTTAGCGCTAAGTATCATTGAATTCCATTCATTTTATACGATTAATTAATTTCACTAATTTCAATGAAATTTCTTTAATAAAATATTGAAATATCTACATTTACAATCTGACGTAAGATAATATGACGTGCGTTTGGTAATAGAACAAAATATCAATGAATTTAAATAAAAATGTACATTTTTGTTTTTTTTTTCTTTATTTAATGCGTCTTATGTTACCATTTTTATATCGTGTCTTCAAGGCCTGGAGAACCGGGCCCAAGTTATTCTTAACAGAAGCGTCTTTCTCGTTCCGTTGTCCACCGAACTTTGTGTGTTGTTTGGTCGGTATCCAAGGCAGGTGCTACCCTCTCAATGCTTCGACGATGCCGCGCAATCGCGTGTGATGCGCTTGCGTTCAACCTTCGGAACTTTCATCCCTTCCTGCATTGTATTTCCATGGATCGATGTATAAATTAAATGTTGTAATTGTTAACCACCCTTCTGATGATTTGCATAGTTCTAAATAATTGTAGATATTAACGTTTCATGCAAAATTTTCTTAGCTCGAAACAATGTTAAACCAGAGAGTTCTGACAGCGCCGCGATGTTGACTCATTAGAACTGAGTTTTACGATAACAAAATTGTAACATATCGAAACTATACTTGAGTATTGACATAGATTGCATGCAAAACTTAAGGAAAATGTCTGAAATCACGAACTTTGATGGATGAGGGAAATAGTGATAATTAATTAATTTCTTATTAATTGGAGTTTGGTTTATTATTTCTGGCATATGGAGAGGTTCCGTGTGAATTTTCTTAAACAGTGGCTAATCGGATTTTAAGGTGCTTTACCCATTTTAGGCATATGCCATTGATCACATAGAATTACTAAAGATTAAATATTTATTGACAGTCACAACTGTAATTCGAGTTATAAACAAATTTCAAGGATATCTAAAAAGATTAAAAAACGGTTTTTTTTTTTAACTGTTTACACATTTTTACGTGGAAGCAAACGGAGACAATTACTGCTACCAACTATCGTGTTGCTGCTGTCAATGACTGGATTTCGCATATTATAGAAAGCGAAATGTGCGTAGATAGAGCAACAAAATGTTTAAAACGTTCTTATCACTTGAAATAGTTTAAATATACAGTTTTTTTTTATCAATGTGGCTAATTACTTTGAAATTAATAGCTAAAAATGTTTCACGCTGTGATGCAATGAACATTTTATTATAAAAATTATCTTCCTAGTCAAGCAGTTGTAAAGGTAAGGGAATTTTCTATCCTGGTTACGTTTTCATTTGACTGTGGGTATTTTCATTATATCAAATACTACCGTGAGATAGATATAACTCTTAAGGGGAGACGAAGCCTCCGTATTCCACCCATAAGTGCGAAAGAGATAAAGCTAGTATGTCGCTCACGGCGGAGTGAAAGAGAAGCAGCACATCTGTGTAGGTATAGAGGTTTCGCATCCCCTTAAGGGCGTATTGTCGTATCGTTTACCCTATGCTCGTTCAAGCTGCAGTAAAAATCAACTTTAAGAAATTTAACAATTTTTCACATCACGAGAATTCATTTAAATTTATAATTAATCGATCATAAGCTTCACTAAGGCGACGCACAACCGCACTGAAGATATTTTAATGCTTAGTCTATTTTATTAATAACAAATAAATACGACGTAACACACGTCGTCCATCTGAGACGGCAGAATTTTTCTATCGCAAATTAATCCGCCACAATCATTTTAATAAAAGCTGAAATCGATTAACTGTAGAATTGTGAAATTTGTTTTACAGATTTTGTTACTGACCGAGTCTTCGTGCAGAGCAAACGCATCTCGCAGGGTGGTAACCACCCATCTCGCTTCTCGTGATATTACCTCGGTCGGTAACATAAAAAACATGATCTACCTAATGGATAGAAGGGTTTTCTGTTTTATCGGTTGATTTCAAACGGTTTATATCAGCGTTTTACAATTCTATAGTTCACTGGTTATTTTTAAATTTGAAAGATCAATTCTGCCGGCTGAATTCGCGAAAGGAAATTTCCGCTATTTCTTTCACACGTAAGGTGATATGAGAGAAATAGACGGCGGTAATGACGCTTTGTCACTCATACTCTCATGGTGGCTCAGTCGGTGTAGCAGAGAAGAAGAAAGAAGAAAAGAAAAGAAAACCTTGAATAAAAAATTTTGTACGATTTCGCAAGTGACAGAGAAATAAATATTAATAATTAATTAATTGAATAATCAATTATTGGTTTTTTTGTTGTTATATTATGATATTTAAGGTTTCTTTTTCGATATCCGTTGTCGGTACGATACTGGTTGCCATTATGGTGGAATCCTTCGGAGTTTCTTATAGCACAAAGTTCTCAATAATATTGTGCGCTATCGGTTAGAGGTCACCAGCTGTTCAAGATAAGATTATCGCATGGGATGATCCCGTGATTTCGCAGATTTAGAAACACAGAGTTTGACAGGCGCCGCACGGCTAAAACGAACTTATAGTTCCACGCGCATTATTATTGCTATTCGGTTGCACCATGACCTCCTTCTACGTTGAGGCGCAGGAGAGCAGAGAGACGTTGCACATGCAACGGTACTAACCGAATGCGAAAACATCAGCCTCGAAAAAGTCCACCGATGTATAGACAATAGGAAAATACGTGTACACCCGTTTACCCGCGCATGCAGAATTGATTCCAGTTAGCGGGAAATGTGTCTTCGTCAAACATTATAGAAATATCGAAAATGATAACAAAGTATGTTAAAAATGGGAATAAAAATGAGCAACCAATGTGCAAAATTTCACTTTGTATCTTTGTTTAATAAAATTGTAGAAAGTTCAACGAATTTTAGTGATCGAGAGATAATAAGAATTCAAAATGCTTTAGAATATTATTATTTTGATATCATTCAATGAAAATTATAGCTAATGACGAGAACTTTTTATTGAATAACTATTGTTGATAACTTTTAGATCAATTGTTCAAGATATTCTCAAGTTACAGAACTTTAAAGCTTACTTGCAAACGATAGCGATCATTCATTTAAAAAATTTGATGTTCCATAAAATTTGAACGCCTTGATTGATTTTTTCCAAATTTTATACCAAGCATCCCCTTAACTTAATTACGTATCTGTACATGTTTTTACCTTCATTTCCGACATTTTTTCTGTACTTCATCAGTGATAAATTTTTTAATATAAAATTCAAATCCTTGTACCAATTTTGTTGAAACTCGATATCGAACACCATCGAATCCTACTTCGCTTTTGTAAAAAATTTGAAATAGAATAGTCAGAGTTTACGAAAATTATAAAAAATTCTAAAACACCCATGAAATCCGAAATTCTTTCTAGATTAAACTCAAATTAAATACAAATCGTCAATAATGATTAATTTATTAGTAAAAATAACAAATCTTTTCATTGATTTGCTCGTGATTTTTGCCTACCCACAGATTTTCCTCTATGGGGGATGGTTATCTCAATTCAAAGATATAAAAATTTTCAATAAAATTAAAAGTTTGATAAAATTGAATATTTCACAAAGTTAAAACCCTTTAATCGATTCTCGCCAAATTCGAAACCAAGTATCCTTGTACTCTAGCCAATGTGGATGCCAAGTTTCAGTTTAATAGACGAAAAATTACGAAAGTTATAGGAAAAATAGATTTTTCTCTAAAAATTACAAAAATTTATGGTTCAATAAAATCTGAACACCTCGATCGATTCATGCAAAACTCAATACCCAATAACCTTGTCCTCTGGCTTATTCTTGTAAAAAGTTTTTAATCGATAGCTCAAAATAAACAAAAATTAAAGAGTGTACCCTCTTTTTTTGAAAAATTCAAACAACCATAAAATGAGATACCCGTTAGCGATTTGAGCGAAAATTGCAACAAACTAACGGGGGTTGCGACCCGACCGGTGTGTAAGTTTCAGGATAATCGAGTAACCCGTTTTCGATATATTTTTATTTAAATTTTGTAAGCTGACCACACACACATAAGCACACATGCGCGCGTGCCCGGATTTTTTTTCTAAATATGATACCTCGATGTTTAGGAACTTTTTAAATACTCCAACATCGATTCAGAATACGATATGACATCGGTAGCGGAAAATTACTGACTCTGAGAAAATGTACAGACATTTTTGACAATATTCAAAACTATGAAACCCTAATTTTCATAAAAATTGTACAGAACAAGGAGACATTTCTGCTTTACTTATCTACTGGAAATTAGCTTCATCGATCGAGTCATTTATAAGATACGGACGTCTACATTTTTTAAGAAATACTTTTTCAAAAAGCAAGTATTACTGTTTTTTATAAAACAACGCGATTATTAAAGATGTAATAGACGGGTAGGACAGCCTGTGGGGGGAAATGTAAGGTTTGTTTATACTGCTTGTCCTTCGCATTGTACAAAGTTCAATGTGGAATTAATAAACTGCAAAGAAAGGCACATTAACACATTTAGCTATCGATTTGTACACAATTTTACAACTAAAGATAATCATGCATACGTATTTCGAAAAAATGAATAAGAAACCAGTCCAAAGGCATGATCGATTATCAGCTATCGAATCGGCAATATTCGACAATTTGTATTGAAGGCGTATGCACAATTTTTTTCTATTTAAAAAAAAAATCCTATATGTATATCGTTATCGCTATAAACATAAGAATGTTGAAAGCGTGTATAATCCACTCGCAAATGAATTTACACCGAACATGTTAATAATTTTCAAAGTGACGACCAATAAAATCTATAATTGGAGAGATTCAACTATCCCTTAATGATAGTTAAATCATGATAATCCTGGTTGAGTATGCATTTTTATAGAAAATATTTAAACCAACTATCAAACCATCGGCACCGATATTGCATACAGCGATCAAAGTTGCATAGTGACTTTGCGTGTAATGGTAACCCCGTGGATCGACCCAACCACCGACAAATATTATAGCACCGGGTGGATCGTACAAACGTGTAGCGTTGCAGCGTCACGTTGCTCGTTACACCGAAGGACGTCCAGAAATATCCACTTTTCGACGACGAATGAAGACGGGCAAGTGGCAAAAGCCGATCAAGCTGTGGCGCCGTTCGAATCAGCGATGCAACTGCCCGCGGCTAGTATCAGCGATCGTACCCTTTTCTTAGTTTCTCATTCCTTTGCTCTGTAGTCTTGTTTTCTTCATCTCGCTCTTCTTCTCGTAACTTTCAGCAGTTCCATAAGCAGCCTCGCTAAAAGCGATTGACAATACCTCACGCCTCACGGTGTGCATCGATGTAATTATGGTTAAAGCTACGTAGGTTCTACGCTGGTTTAACTATTCCTTCGCCTACCTGCTTCTCCACGCCTTTCTTTTTTCTACTTTTTAACTCTGTTTCAATGATCGCACCCCCGGTTCGAGGCTGCAACTTGGCACGATGCCATCCGCACTCGGGACTTGAGTAGCATCGCACGGTAACCTACCACTCGTGACTTTATACTTTTTTCTCTTTTATTCTCTACTTTTCACCTTTTTTTTTTACCTCCAAGTTCCTCTTGACTTCTTTTATTCACTCGTAGCTCATCGAGAGACAATTTAGTAATGCGGAAAATTGAATGGAGTGTACTTCGAATGGCGAAAGTTATCATTATTTCTTCTGGACTATAATGACTTATATATTTATCTATATATATATTTATGCACATAATCGTCTGTTTCGTGTGGACAAAAGTAAGTATAATAATATGGGGGGGGGGGGTGACAAAGTTTGCATGTTTCGATAAAACAATCAAATTGCATTGTATTCCCTTTAATTACACACAGTTAATTCGTTGATTTAAAGAAAAGAAACTTCATTGCTGTAACAACTTTACTGCTACAGTAACTTCGAAGCTAAAAAAATCGTTTATGTGGAATCAATAAAAGAAGTCTTGTCTTGTTGTTTTATTTCCTAAAGTAAAATTGAGTAAGTGTAACATCGTTCAATGAACGTCGTGTAAGTTGGGTTTTTCCTAAAAAAAAAAAATAGTAAGAGATGTGTCCATCACCAAAAAGATAAAAAAACTGACGTAACACCTGTAAGACTTTACTGTTGGAACTTAACTTTCACGTTGTGCATTTTGGTAAGAAAGTATGCCAGTAGGGATAAGGATACTCATATTTATGACAAAAAAACGTTTTGTTTTACTATTAAAAATCCATAATTATATATATGACGAGACATTAGTGATTATCACAATGAGGTAATTTAAGGCAACGTATGTTATTGTAACGCACAATATGAATGTGCAAACAAGCGAATTGAGCACTCAATCGAATAGGTAGACCACGCCAGTCATGATACGGGCCAAACTCTCCTCTCGAACGGACATAACTGAGTCGCTCTGGTATCAGCTCCTCGTCACGTGTACGTGTCAAAATCAATATTTGGCGTCACTGGGTTATGATAACGCGTGTGACGGGTATGGAGGCGGTTTGCCCACACCCGCTATGTCCCATCGTGCCTGCCTGTCGAGCAATACAGACGTCTACCTTGATGTGCTTTTAGGTACGAGGTCTGCAATATGCTTACCCGTTCCCTCTCTTTCTATTATTCTGTCTGTATCATGTTCTGTCTACGACTGTTTCAGCACGTGCATACTCCAAACCATGTACGCTACACAGCAATTCTTGTTGCTGCTCTCTCTCTCCGTTTGCTTTTGTGAAATACATGTATGTACACATATGTATGCTTTTACGTGCGTACCGATGCATCTACCCTTACGGTAGCACGCAAGCCGACCGATCGAATTTTATCGCTTGTTGGACGATTTTGTTTTAACCACATGACAGACCGAAGCTCGCGACTATGCATATGGAACTCCATTATAATTTTATCGTATTTTCCATAATCGCAAAGTCGTTAATAGAGGATCGCCAGTGAATAAGAGACAAAAGTATTTATTTCGAGCAAACTGAATTTAGTTCGAGCCAACATGAGTTTAATTGGAGCCGAATCAATTTGGCTCAAAGTCAATTTAATTGATCTGAGTATAGTTGACTCAATCTCACATGGCGTTGGATATGGTGAAACTAACGATTCACTTGTGCCACTGTTGAATCATGCTATAAGGTAGAGTCTCTTATAACTAATCAACCAGAGATAAGCGACATCCCTTAACGTATACCTCCCCTTAAACCCCCACTACACTTCCAGTCGGACACTGACGGTGAGCAGCGCTTCACGCGACTGTATCAGCACAGAATGAAATGTCCACGAAACGTCTACATCCATGACGAACGATATTTATATGTTTTTTTTTTTAATGTTTACGGTAAGCCGTAAGTTGGATTTATCACGACGGATGAGAGCAGGAAATCTGTTGTACATATCGCAACTGTAGTACGTCAATTGTACGTCCAATCGACGTCATGAATCCGTCCGTTACTAGGAAACGTACTTGGTGGACGTCAATCTGATCCAATAAAATTGTCAAATAATTCAATAAAATAAACCTCCACTGGTGAATTATTATACTGAGCATTCAAATTTTATTTATGGAAGTACAAGTGATATTCGATTCTCTATTCATAAAGATATAGATTAATAATTAACAAAATCTCTGTTTTTTTTTTGTACAGAACAGTATGGCTGAAATCTTGAGAAAACGAAATTGACAGTAGTCTTATGAATAAAAGTCGTAAAAATACTTGAAGCGGGTTAAATTTTGAGTCACCTTGCTGTCGAATTTCGAATATCGCAGCACGCAGTGTCCAACGTCAAGAAATATTAACGAAGTAGTCGGTGCGAATACAAATAAATTGAAAGAGCAGCAGGATAATAAATCGAAAAAGAAGTATACAGGCGTACAAGATTCAGCGTTCGAAGTAGGCTTGTACAAGTGGTTTGTAGAAAAGTCTTGGTCGACCAATCTCGATACTCAGGCTAAAACAAAAAAGTTTTCTTTTTATTAGCGCGATAGGAGTTTCGAAAGATTTCAAGACGAGCAACGGATGGCTGAAGAAGTTTGAAAATTTTTTTGTTAAGGTGGTACCCAAGTAGAACCACTGCTCTCGCACAATCCGGAGATAAATTATGTTAAAACTCGGTTGTTTTACATACATCGCATATGCCATGTTACTGTTAATGTCACGTTGTCACTAATTAAAATTTTCTCTCGAGACAGATTCTTATGAAAAATGAATATGTTACAAAAAAAAATATTAGGAATTTTCGCGATCAGCTTTCAGAACCGTTCACTCATACGTTTTCGAGATATTAATGTTCAGAGTATTATTATCGTTCGAGATATTCATGATAACGTTCCACAATGAAAAGTGCGCGAGTGGCGCACGCATGTCATACATAACCTCATTCTGCACACTGCCCACCACCGCATTCAGTCTCAGCGCAGCGACGCCGAGGTATTACCTTAAGGAGCCTGCGAGCAAGCAATTCTATGCGAAATTCTACCAATTCCTAATAAATATAATAACATAAGTCCAAATGGTGTACATACAATTTTGATGAGACCGGTCAGATATGGAAAATGCTTCGGAATAAAACCTTTGTTGCAGAGTTTGAACGTAAAGCAGCAGGGCGCAAAGCTGTCAAGGATAGAGTGACATTAATGGTTTGCACTTATCCGAGTGGGAGTCACAAAATTCCATTACTGGTTATACTAAAATCAAAAAATCCCCGCTGCTTGCAACATTATACTGTTGAAAGACGCTGAGGAAAGCGTTCTATCAACGGCTTTCGACTGCCATATTACACCAGACACGTGAAAATGTTATTGCCACAAATTCTCCTCAATTTCGTACTTCTTAACTCCTTAATAGGGTAGTATGAGAAAAAAAATAACGCAATATGTGGATTTGTCATTTGAATTGGGAACTTGATACAAATCTGATCGGTTTGATTGAAATTAGTGATTAATTATGATTAAGTATGTTCTGTGAAATGTCGAAATAAAAATACTTGATTATAGCGTGGATTTATCGAGGTGACATAATGATGGTTACATAATAACTGACAATTAATGAAGTAACACGACATACACCTTTCAATCGACTGTATAATTCTTGTGCAATATAGATCTAATTATATAAAAAGCATTTATTGTAACTGACGTTTACATAAATAAATATTAGGAACGTTGATATAAATGTAATTGTATACCAACTGAAAAAATCCATTATTTATGAAACGAACAAATTTCAAATAAGTGTATATAAAAAATAGTTGACAATTATAATGACAACCGGAAATGCACCCGCTAGTACGAAACTGGTAACGGATAGTGCGTGCGTGCGATCTCTCTCTCTCTCTCTCTCTCTCTCTCTCTCTCTCTATCTATCTGCGAGTTCAACTTGTTGCTTCGAGTGAGTGCCTGTTAGCCTTGATACTTGCCAACATCTGATAATAGATAACTGCGTACCCGTGGTTCAGCGAGTCCACAAATGATTTTTCCTAACTTTTCCAACGCCTCGCACAGTTACATTCGCATTTGATAAATCCGTGTAATATCGAATCCTCGGAATAATATCGACCATCCCACTGCGTCTCTAGCTGGTAACGATAGTAACGTGGGGAAAGTTTGGTGGAAGAACGGAAGTGCGAGATAAGAAAAGAAAAAGCTATCGGGCTCGCGTTACCATGGTGAACCAAGGAGGGAGGCGATGTTAAGAAGAGGAGAGAATTTTGCAGACCGCGTTGCGATATTGCAAATTACGAGCTCCCGGGAGGCCAGACCATAAACTTCCGGCTTTGGGTGAGCGCGCAACAGGGGAAGAAGCTGCATGAACCCCACCTGTGCACTGGGAAGACTGCCGTCGCCACGAAGTACGAGCAACTGGCATCACCGCTGAACATTCTCTGGTACTCGGTCGTTTCTAGGGGTTGCGGGAGTTGGGGCGCGAAGGGTACGAGTGAGACGGCAAGTAAGAAGGAGGGGGATGAGATCGTGTAACGAGAGAAGAACTGCAAACTCGTGCGCAGTGACGTGACACCCTACCGCACCCCTGAGCTACCCAGGAGAAAGGGAGAGGATGGTAAGTTTGGAGGGTTGAGGTTGGCACGGGGGAAACTGCCGATGGAAGGGGAAGACGTTGCCAGCGTCGCACTTTTGGACAAAGTGCAAAGGACCGGGACGGAAGTAGTAATGCGAAGTAGACGAAGAAGAAGAGAGACGGAAAGAGGATTTTCTGTTGAGCAGTTTGCGGGAGAAGGACAAAACGTAAGGTAGAAGGCCCTGGTATAAGAACAAAAAAGAGAAGGAAGATTGGCAATATGTAAAGGAGGAATAAGGACAGTGAGCGGATAAAATTAAGATGGTTAGAAGAAGATGAAAAAATCGAGAACGAAGAACAGAGGGTTAAATAAAGAGGTAGGAAGAATAGGATGGTGGAAAGAAAAAAGAAGGATAGTCCGACGGTAAAATTAAGAGGGTTAGACAAAGATGATGAAGAAGAGAACGAGGGATAGAAGTATGAATCGATGGTTGCACGAAAAGAGATGAAAAAGTCTGTTGGTGCGAGGAAGACGAAAGGATAGAAGGACGAACTAAGATGCAGTGTAGAAAGGAAAAAGAAATATACTGGACCGAGCGACGATGCAAGTGGGTGTGAAGCTATGCGCTCGCGCATCCCTACTCCGGTATTGGTATCTTCTGCTACCACCCTATATCAATACTGGGCCACGGAAACTGCCAGGTTCATGGAATATAGTTATACTCACCGTTATATAAACCGTGGTACAGTGGTATAGAGGCTTTTCAGGTTGGGCTCTTTCCTACAGCATCGACATCTAGCTGTAGCGAGCACCTGTTCAGTGGTATTTTGCTACTTCTATCGGATTTTTCTAACCGTAAATAGAAAAGGGTCGCTGCGGTGCTGCTGATATGTTCGCATGCTTATCCAGTATTGGTCTTTGGATAATTTTTTTTTTTCACGGTACAATACAATAAATTCTCTTTGTCTACTCGAAGCGACATCAGATTTGTACCTCTTCAACTTGAATATCTTCCATTACTGTAACAACAACCCGTAACGTTGTTTCGCTCAATGATTAAATAGTCATTTGTATAATTTGATTGAAGTCGAAATATTGAGTGATTGAAATTCTTTCGAAAGTATTCCAGTAATTCGAGACGGAATATGCATTGCACACTATGTTATCTACTATATGCGCTATAATTTTCGTAAAAGCTACATTCACTGTGTACTTATTAGGTCCCAATAGTTGAACTGGTTTTGTGGACAACGTGTAATCCTACGGAGGTTCCGTTTCCGTTTATATTTTCGCTATTGTATACGCTCTACTGCTCGGCGTATCTTTTCTCGACACAGTAGTCGATGCATACTACTTTAGTAACTATTGGTATGAGTATAGTGCATCCGGAAATTCAAACTCACCGATGTCTCATGCGGTATACACAAATCTGTGCACGCTCTACCCATCTAATCTATGTATGAACAAGTATTGCTTACTAACGATTTATGTCTTGTCTCAACGGAATACAGATGCGCATTGATATTTGCATTGGTGTAACGAATCACGTAAAATACCAGCGTCGCTGCATCCACTTCGATAACGGACTTACAGGATGGTCGAATGATGACAGTGCGTGCTTTTAAAATACTCATTTTAACGTATGTACTTTTATCAAGTGGAAGCTCGTTTAAAACGTTTTAATAAAAATCCAACTACTATCAAAGTTACTTCTCAAACGTAAGTTCGATTAAGTACAAATATTACGATAAGCTGAACCGAATATTGGAAGAAGAAGAAAAGAATTCAATGATTCAACACCGTACACCAATAAATGGTACCAGACGTGGCCCACGTAGATATCTATCGCTTCTTCTATCGCAACAGATGCCTGTTGCTACGCGGCCGAGGTAGGGCACATTGCCCGATGGCAATAGCTGCCTATCCTCTTCCCCACTCTTCCCCAATCCCTCGCGCACTTCCTCTGTTCCGATCTTCTGTCTTTCTTTCTCTTTCAACAATCCCCTCCAGTACTCTCTGTCTTCGACTACAATGGACTTTTCACCGGTGTCCTCATCCTACCTATTAGATTTCCAGCCCCATAATCTAATTTCATCTTCTAATTACAGTTAATTGTTGTGTTAAGTTCTGCGCTCGTATCTACTTATTGCAATGATAAATGTGTACATATCCCTTAAGCTACGGCCTTGAGCAATGATCTCCGCATGATTGATCAACCTAGACTTGACTATTTCACAATTATCAGTGAGGAATATTATTGAATGCGATAAGATTCGAAATAAAATTAAAGACCATTTTAAGATTGTCAAATCAAAGTTAACTAAAACATCAATGGTAAAAATGATGAAATTGAAACATTTTTATTGGTTCAATAAGGTATCATTTTTTAATTAAACAATTATATCGTTAACAATATTTTATACTTTTTTTCTTAATACAGGATTCTTCTACGGTAAAAGGACAGGTCTAAAGTAAGTGCAAGGGCAGGCACGTTATGAGAGTTGGATCGTGGAAAATTACTTCAACTGATTCAATCGACGAGGGATGATGCCGTCGTAGTAGTATCACAGTATTAGAATTGAGGAAAGGAGGACAATGGACTTGAATGACATTTTCGTAGACGGGTTTTATGCAATGTAATGTCTATTCTCCCGACAGAGGCTTGAATCGTAATACGGAAGGAGTTAGAAGGGATAAAGGATTCGGGGATGCCGGTAAATTCTCAGATGGCTTCGGGAACAGGTTCTCATGGGATTGGCATTAGCTTCGTTGGTATGGGCTGTATTCTATTCTTCTTGCGCTTTTGTTACTACCATCATTAGATTTCTACACTGTTTCGGCTGCTCATTTTCTAAGCCTATCTTTTACCTATCGACCCTTTCACCTCACTTAATCCCTTTGCCCTTAATCACGGTGAAGGAGCAAGAACGTTCCTGCAGGAACTAGGTGCCCTTCTTATAATCTCATGCTCTGCCCTGCACCCCTACGTTAACCTTCTTCCTCTTCGGTGAGCATTTTCCATCACCTTATACTTCTTCTTCGAATATATCCTCCCCTCCTCGTCTTTGTCCTTAACCAGCCATCGATGACTTTCCTGCGTGGTATATATATATATGCTACGGTTACGTACGGCTCGGGCGTTATGCACCATCGTAATCTATCATTAAACCTTCTCTGTCTCTATTATTAATACCTCCCTCTATCATTTAACCCCTTGTCCCGGAGGGGAGGGGGCTCCAAGGAAATAATCACAGTCAAAGGCAGTCTTTAGGTTCAGAAGGACTTGGAATAATCAGGGCCCAAGGGAGTTTTCGGTTCTTTAGGAAATAAGAGACTAAGAATAATCATGTCTTATGGGGGTCTTTAGGTTTCGATGGTATGCCGTTTGGATCGCTGTCTTCTCGATTGTCTTACACGGTGGTGGGGGCAACGAAATATTTTAATAATATAATAAAAATTGGCTCTCAGGATAGGTGTGGAACCGAAGAATTTTTCTATAATTCCAGTTTTACGGATAACGACTGAGTTTTGTCGCTTACATTGTGGAGCAGACATCAATAGAATCAGAAATGAATGATGCGGTACAGAAAATATTTCTACAAATTAGTTTCCCAATTTTTTTTCAACATGCCTTTCAAACGTTATATCTTTCGAATAGTTTGAATGACGATTCAGGCAATATTAGTTACATAAGCTTAAAAAAGAAAGGTTCAGAAATGGCCTAAATTAAGTTAAAGGACGCTGAAAACGCCTAAGACGTTTTCGTCCTCGCTATCTCTTTCTCAGCAGTTGCCTGGCTCATACACCTACAATGTACACTGACACACAGCAGTGGAGGTGGCGAGGGCCATAATGAAAGACACTGTAATAGAGAGTAGAGCGGAGAAAGCGAGCGCGAGATAGAAGTAGAGAGATCCCGGCAACGCCCATTTTTTGATAAGCTAGTTACGCGCTACCCTGCACCTCGATGTATAGGGTCGTCTAAGGGGCATGGTGCGGGTTGAAAAGAAAGACGACGAAGAAGAAGCGGAGAAGGAGTAGGGTGTGAGGAGCGAGAAGCAAACCCACTCCGCCTCTTACTCTTCGTACCGCGCCCTAGTCACCCTCTTGCACTCGCCCCGACGTGCGCAGTTGGTGCAACAGAGACTGAGAAAAAGTTAAAGAAGGATGTAGAGTCTATGAGACGAAGAGAGCAAAGAGAGAGCGAGAGAGAGAGGGAGAGAGAGTGAGGAAGAGAGGGTGAGAGAGAGAGAGAGAGGGAGATAGAGAGAACCAAAGCGTAGAGCGAGGCAGCCGAAGCAAGCCAAAGCAAGAGAAAAATAGCCGTGGAATAAGTGAACGAAAGTGATGGAACGACGCAGAGAAGGACGAAGAAGCCTGAAAGTGAGAAAGAGTTAATGCAAGAGTGAGATGGTGGAAAGGAGTAAGAGGAGTATAGGAGGGTGTGGAAAAGGGTAACGGGGACCGGCGAGCCGCTTCCGCGAAGATCAATAACTGCATAAAAATAAAGTGAGGCTCTGGCCCGCTACCTTTAACCCACCGACGCGCCCCTGCTTTCCGTCCCCACGTACGTCCGTGAAACATACCCTCTCGCTCTTTCTTTCAGTCTTCCCTTACTTTCTCCGTATCTGTCCCTTATCCTTATCCAATTCAATATTTCTCGGTGCCTCTCTGTCTTCATTCACCCATACTTCGCTCAAGATCTCTATTACTCTTCCTCTCTGCCTATTCCTTGCACCCACTTTTCGTTTCCTTCGACGTTTTCCTTCTCCGCTTGTCCCGCACAGTTCGTACATTCGCTGTCCTCCTTACGTTATCTCCGTTCTACTCACCACATTCAACATCTTCCAACGCTCGACTCATGGTGCGCTGTCTTCTTCGGAAGACTCGAGCAACCTTTCCGAAGTCCTTCGCATCGCCTACAATTCGGTATCCCACCTCCTAGCACCTTTGTATTTGTGCCACACTCTACTCCCAATCTTTTGCTATATATATATCCATCTATGTTTCTATCTCAGTCATGCTTTCGCGTGTCGATCTTCTTCCACTACATTCTTTTCTCTTCCTCTTTTCAAAGGTTGCCCATAGCCCTACCATAGTCCAACAGCCATGGGGAGTGGGAGGCAGTCACCTTAACTTGAATTCAAAAGTTATTACCTGTATTTTCTTAAGGAATGAATTCGCGGTGCGGGTAGTTGTGAGAAGAAATCCTAGTTGCAGCGACACGATCTTCGTCTCTTTTCCTCTCGTTCTTATTCATTTTGTGTTCTTTTCTCTATTTCTTTCTTTCTCCTTCAAAGTATGTAAACGGGTGATTTTAGTGGGAGTGGCTGAGTGCCGAGGGAGTGTAGACGATCAATTTCTTCGAGACACTCGTAAAAGCTGATCTTGATGCATCTGCGATAGTTGGAGGGAGGAATACGGGTTAAGGACGAAAGGAATAGCTTTCTACCATCCTTTTGAACTTTTTTTTTGCATTTTTAAAAAATTTTCATTTCATTGCAATCATCTTCTAGCTCGGGACCACCACAATCACTGCTTGTATTTGAATCTTATTTTTCTCTTTCTTCAGCAATATTTTCAGGCACTACACGCCCCAATGAGAAGCTTCCTTAAATCATCATACTTGAGTTCATCAAAGACTTGAGATATCCGACCTTCTTCCGCCCGCACTGGTGGTACCTAATTAGGTCCGATCTAAGTTCTTTCAATGGAATTCTTTACGTACTATCGGTTATTGGACTCCAGTACTCTTACTCCGAGTAATCAGAATTGTAGGATTTTATTATTTCCTAATTATTCAAATTATATGTTATAATTATAATATAAGGAGAGTGTAAGGTGAGTTCTTCGTCGTTTCAAAAATTGTATGATTACTCAAATCATTCCGAACTCTGAGATGAAACTAGGCAAAACTCCAATTCGCTGATTCGAGTCAATTGTTGTGCTAAGAAAACCAGGGTTTCTCAGCTCTCTTGGCAAATTGCCGAAGCATGATTGGGCAATTTTTTCAAAAGAACACTGTTTTCCCGAAGCAACCGCGCATTTACACGAGGGTTCTGTTCCTTCCAGTCACCTTATCAACAGTTCGCGTATGACTGCACTCGGAGAACGATCGTGCGTTTCGAGCTTCCAGGTACAAATTAAGCAAGTGCAGGAGTCAATTCAGACTGCGTGCAACAATGGATTGCTTTCGAGGAAACAATTTTACACACGCAGTGCTGTCAGGGTACATATTGCACGTCTATTTATTTTTTTTTAAGCAAACGGTTTTCAACTTGTATACGGTTATACCTTGAACTCTTTTAATAGTAACAGCAATCTTCGAGTCGATCGTTGAGGGAGCGAATGTAGATGGACTTTTGTTTGACCTCGTAAAATCACCTTATCCGGAAATGTATGGTGTTGTATATACATATATAGCGTGTATTCGTACTATTGACCATTGCAGCGGTTTCAGTCATTTTTAACTAATCGTTTAACGAAGAAAAGTGAATGAATTTTTTATTATTTGGACATATGCAAGATCGTCTACTCAAATTCATGTTACTAAAGCATTGTTCCTTCCTCTTTGTAAATCTTGTTGGATGTGGTGCAAGCCAGCACTAACAGGAGTGACGAAATAGGAAAATATAATGAATGCTAGATATGATATTACTCGGCCTAGTGACTACGCAGTTTCCAAAAGGAAGAAGGAAAGTAAGACGAATAGAGTATTTTCGTAACAAACTGAGTAAAAGAGAATGAAGAGAAGCAGCGTCGGCAGCAGAGCGAGAAGAATCTCGCGAGGTGGAACGAGGAAAAAGGATGGTTTGATGTTTCTTTCGTAGGAAAGCAATTTTCAAGCTGCTGGTAATTTAGTGGCGTGCGAATAAAGGGGTTGCGCTTCTTCTCTTTTTGCTTTTGCTGCTTCAAGGTATTCCCATATTTGCGGTTGCAGTACTGTTGCACGCATTTTCGCATCAACGTCGTAAAGAGATGCGACGGAGATGTAAGAAGAAAAAAAGAGTGGGTACGTGCGATACGAGAGAAAGGGGGTAGTCCCACACCCCATAGACTTATAAAGAAAGAATGAGAGAAACGAGAGATCCGAGCTCGTTGCGAACCAAGCTAACCTTAGTAGGTAGGTACCTCTGTCGCCCCGATGACTCTGTGTCCTCTCACCACTCTCACCCACTCACCCTGTGTTACATAAGGTACCCAGAGTACGACATAAGGAGCACCGTGCTCTAGACGGAAACTCTGGTATAACTGCCGGAAAGTGGGTATTACATTCTCGTAACTAGAATAGAAAACGATTTTCTAAGGCACCTAAAAAGGCAAGAGGAAAGTTGGGATTTGGTATAAAGGAGCGTGTATTATAGTGGGTCGGGAAAGAAGTACCGCGTCTATCGTCTTTTGTATTAAGATGTAGATTTCTGTTTTAAGATTACATTTAGAAAGTTGTTTGTTTGTTTGTGTGTTTGTTCGGGGATCCACCCAACCTAAATCGTACAAATTACCATTTGTAGAAGACCTAAAGAGAGATCTGTCTGTTGACGGCGGCCCCCGGTCTGAATTTTAAATCTATGAGGTGCGCGTGCGAAAAATAAGCTGCTGGTATATATTTCTCTGTATTAGAAATATATCTCGTTGTCACCATTTAATAGAATAGATTTACACTAAAACTCACACACACGCACGCACATATGTATATGTCAAGTAAGTAGTTTTTAGGCATTAGATAAGTATCAGATATTATTTTAAGATTTTGAAAATCTTTTAAAAGATCTGCCTCGCGATAACATTTTTATATCTTACCAGAGTGAGCACTCGGTCACAAAATTACGCAGAATACTTAAATACGAGCCACTCGAGATCTTTGTGGCTGCGTACAGTTTAATTGCAGTGGTACCGAAGCAGGGGGCGATATACGTTGAACGTATTTCCTTCTCGTCGCTTCACTCCTCGAGTACCGACCCAAGGTGCTCCTTACGGACGAGATTTTTTTTCTTCTTCACGTGACTCCTGAATGAAAATTCTTAGCGAGCCGTCGAGCAAATGCTTACGATTCTGCGTAAATTTCTACGGATGTTCACCTCGATGATTAGTGATACACTCTTGGGTACATTAATTTTATATTTATATTTGTGTATAATTTCTAACAAACATAGAACATTCGTCATTTATGTTATCTGTTTACTTCCTTGACTTTCTCCATTTTCCGAAGTAATGTGAAGCAGGTACATAATTGTTTCTGGCATTTAGGAAGCTTCCGAGAAAAATTGAAATGAGGAAGCCTCGTCGAAGAAAATGATTTATCTGCTACAATCAAACTGCAATTGTACATAGAGTGAAGCAAATTCTTCAAATTTCGAATGTGTATATTCGTCTTCTTAAATATTCGTCACAAATAATTATTGCTTTTAAATAATGAAAAATCGTTATTAAAATTCTTTTAATTAGATTTTATTAAAATTTTTTTTTAATCAGACAACAATTTGCAACAACCAATAATTTATAAAAAGAATATGCTAAAGACAATATGTACAACCGAAGCCATTGGTGACGAGATACACGACATTCTTGAAAAAGGTAAGTGGCTGTCTGTCGCTGCAGTGAAATAGGGATGTACGAGGGTGAAAGATAAAGAAAAAGGAGAAATAGTGGAACCGAGCAGACACATAGAACAAAGGGAATGGGGTAACCATCGGAGAGCGATTCAGGTTCGTATATAAATTATGAGGTGTTGGATTCGTCGCGGTGCGGCTGTTGGGGTAGGTCAGTCTCGACACGATGGGCTATACTCTTCGAAACTATAGAGGGGAGGGGTTGAAAGTTTCATAGCAGAGGATACCGAGAGTTAGGTCTTTGGTTCTAATCGCGAGTGAAACACAGAACCACCTTGTTCGTTCGAGACACGCAAATTTAGGGTGGGTCGCTGTCGTCCGTGACCCTTTGCCACCCCTTACCCCTCTTCCCTGTGAGCTTATAACCCGTTGTCATCGTCGTCGTGCCACCCTAGCGTACGCACCTGTCTCGATTCCAGATCGCGTATACCTTGTCTATGTACGTATTACAAGGTACTTTGTGTAATTCACGTGCTTTAGTCGACGGTACATTTAAAATTCTTTAAAAAATTCATGTCGAGTTCATTTTAGTGTTTCGTCGAAGGGATCGCATAGCTTGAAATTCTGTGGTACGCCTTCTGTGAAAAAAGTTTTGTTATGGGTGTGTCGACTATTTTTACAATTGGAAAGGTTCGTTTCACTTGTTTCGAAAGTAGAAATCTAGTTTCCAACGAGTTAGAAACACTGAGAGGTACACTGGGAATGCACCTGCTACACGGTACATGGTGCTATTGTAATTTTGCATCAGCACTAATGCAGCTGTCAGTGTACACGACAAAGCATAATGGGCACTGATTGTTATCTCATTTCAGAGAGACGAATTATAGTCAATTAGTGGCAGGCGATATTTTACTTTTGTGGGGTAAAGAAATTCCCCTCGTGTAATTTATTTACGAAAATACAGAAATCATGAAAATAGAAACAAGAATATCAACTGCACGAAAATACATCGAAGCGTGGTGGAGAGAATAATAAGTAATAGGGAACCACACGGAAAATACGAACCCCGTAACTTACCCGTAAAGAATCCGGAAGGGAGCACAGAGAACCTAACGGGATTCGCGTCGATGGCTTTCAAATCAGGCGCATGACTATACGAGCGCGCACAGTGTCGAGAGGAAAAGAGAGCACAAGGGGAAGGGATGGAGTAAATAGGAAAGCAAGAGAAAAGAAGGGCGAAGGGACGGGTTATTGCGTCGAGCATGGTTGTATAATATAAAGCAAGAGACGATACTGTGGAATAAAACCTTATAGTTCCCTTACTTCTGGAATAAAGCCTTGCAGTTCCGCTTACCTCCAACATGTGCGAAGTAACCTGTACATACGTAGAACTAAAATACATTGAAGCAGTAATTCAATATTGAACTTTATACATACTTGCGATAACATATGAGGGATTCTCAATCAATTCAGCCGGTTTTTTCAAACCCTCTCAAATATCTTTTTTATAATTAGCCAGATTTTATTTTTTATTAAACCTGTGATTTTGTAATAGATTTTTTTTCTCACAAATTTAAAAGTTACATACTTTTTTGAAAATCTACTTGTATCTTTGAAGATAAAAATTGCAGAATAAAAATACAAGGTAAACAATGCATAATTATGAGGGATTTTTTAATGCTAATTTAGTTACGCTTCATCTTTTATTTAAAAACAAAAAATATAGATTTTTTTGTGCAAATTAGTCAACAATTTTTTGCTCCCAATACGAAATCTTTCTTTTACGTTAAATTTTACAGATTTTACGGAAGCGCACGTAGAATCCATGTACTCAAATGGTGATGTGGACATCGATTATGGAAACAGTCAAAAATTTACTAAAAGATTATATTTTCAAAGTGTTGTGTGATTTCGTAGGAATATTATTATTTTTTCACTGGTTAAATATACGATGCCGGCTCTGCTGTTTATTTTGTGGATTGTACATATAATCCCTTAAATTCTGTGAAATTGAAAGGGAAATTCAAGGTTTTTCAGTGGGGGAAACAAATGTATTTGATTATTTTGCTTTAAAAATCTTTCTTTTTTTTATTATGAAATAATAATAAAGAGAATTGAAAATGTAACTATCATTACAGTTTACAAGTACTTGAAGTACGTTACTAATTACATAGAAATATGCATTTTTGTCTTCCATTATTCTTGTGCGATTTATTTATTTCAAGATGTTGATAGTTTTTTTTAAATGTCACTCTTAAATTTGGTGGAAAAAAAAATCTTTGGAACTCCACAACAAGGACTCTACGGTAATAATAAAATCTGGCTAATTATGATAAATATTTGAGAGAGTCAGAAGCAGTGGTTAGAGTGACAGAGAATTTCTCGTATGGAAATGTCAATTGAGGGACCAGAGCTGTACATTTCATTGGGCACTGGTCGTAATATTTCCTTGGCATACGCGTTTCATTGCAGGATTCTTTCAACATCTTTACATCTTATCGTCGTTCACTTTTTATTGTGCGCGAGAAATAGCGAAGAGAAGAGGAGCAATGCGCCCAGCGGGTGAGCGCGAAAAGAGGGATAGAAAGAGGGAGCGATCGAGATAGCGGAAGAGGGGTATAAAGAGAGAAGTAAACGTCGTCCATCTCATTCTAGATAGAGAAAGGAGGTTTGACAGCAGGGCAGCAATACTTTTCCGTGAGACGAGTGCGCCCGCTTGCTCGCTCGGCACCGGTGTCGTCGGCGAAGGGGGGATGCAGGGGTGGCTTCGGGCCGGACTGACGGGTATGCGTGGGGTCAATGACCGCAGTTGGGGTGGCTTCCCCCTACCCGGCGCGTTTTCGCTTGCTCTCTCGCTCTCTCGCTCTCACTTCTCTCCCTCTTTTCTCCTGGCGCCCACCGTTGCTCGCTCACTGGCGCGTTCACCGTGGCTGACGGGAGTTGAGCAAAGGTTAGGGCAGGTTAGGCTTAGCTCAGGGTTCAATATCGGGAAAAACACGGGCTTTTATTTGATCGCCTACTCACTGGAGTACTTTTCTATCTCACTCCTCTATCGTTTACTCTGGAGGATGCAGTTGCACCTGCTGCGTACCACTGATTCACTACTGGCAGTCAATGTGAACAGGTAAAAGTGAAAAAAAAAAAAATCTATGGGACTGAATTGAGCTAAACTTAGTTATCTGGAATTTAAAAATAACGAAAATGGACAATGCAAGTGCTAAGAAAATGATCCTAACAATAAGGGAAACCTCTCTAAAGAGGTAATAGGCGTAAAATGTATTCTACTGTCATTGCGATGCCAGAGAATTACTTGTGCCTTTTGGGAAAAGACTTTTAAAGCAGTTGAATACGTCTGAAAGAGAGGCAGACAGACACAGTTATATCGAAATGAATAATCTTCTTTTCATGAAATAATATTTATTATTGAATAAAATCGATCTGTAGTGTTTCTGTGTATTCAAATAATCATATATTTTTATTAAAGGAGGTTCCCACTTCTATAATAGAGCCGTACATCTTTTCTACAGGACGCAACACTGCACAAACCTGACTCTATACACGTAACTTTACACAGCAAAACTGTATACGCAGCAAACTTGAAGCAACGAAGCTCGATACATGTAAACAGCACACACACCAATCTCGACACAACATAACTTTGCACTGCATCAACTTGTCACAGCAAAGCTGTACACGCGCCAAACTTTATACAGCAAAACTCTACACAGCATCAATTGGACACATCAAAGCTGTACACAAGACTGTACGTACTTTGTATAATCGATGCTGCGTATAGTTTTAATTTACTGAGTCGATACTGCGTCAAGTTTGATGGTTGTACAGTTTATCCTGTGTAGAGTTCAGTTGTAGAGAATTCCGTGTGTAGCGTCAGGTCTCTGTGGAGCGTCATGTAACAACGATGTCCTACCCTTTACCGGTCATCAATAATTATTGTATTATCGGTTATAGAGACTGGAAGATTAAAACATTCTTAGGAATGCTGAAATTGAAGAAAAAAGAAGAAACAAAAATATGACACAGCCGTACTGCGGTTATGATCGGCGCATCTATCCCTGATTTAGATAAACTGTTAAATGAAGGGAAGGAACGTAAAACGGCAGGAAGAACGAAAGTGGGGTGAGATGAGAAATGAGAAGAGAAGAATCATACACGCACAGCCTCACCACACACGCATCGAAGAACTATAGATACTTTCTATGATCCGTTGAATACACGAGAGCCATGATCTGTGTGGCAAGCTAAAGCCAGAGGGGCGCACGATTCAACGAACCCTCCATGCTTGTTGCAACCCCTTCCACTAGCAATTTCTCGTCCCACCTTTGCCACCGTTCGATTCTCCAGAGTTCCTCTTTCTCGCAATCACTCTCTTTTCACTGGTAACCCTCCCGGAAAGGGCCACTGGCCGACAGTCAGTCCGACCGTACTCCCTGGGCATAATGCATTGGAAAATTCCGTGCGGACATGATGTGCCACTCACGTTTATTATTGGCCCTTCCCCGAACCCTTCAACCCCTCCCTCGTCCCCACCCCCTCAACAGGCCATGCATTGAAAAAAGAAAAATCAGCCCTTACTCTGCCATGAATACTGCAACCCCACGTTTTCACCCTCTGGATCGAGTTTTATCTCTCTGCGAATGTAAAAAAAAAAACGGAGTAAGCCTCGCATTATTATTGTTTTATTTCGATTTATTAATTTCTACTTGCTTTATACATTTTCCTTTTATTATTGTCGTTAAATTCTCGTGATTAATGATGGTCGTCGAGAATTCTTGATAATCAAGGCTGGATCTCGTTAACTTGGTGGCTACTTAGGTGCCCATAATGTAGATTTTATATTTATATAAATATCCGCGTGTAGCTATGTAGGTAGTTAGTGTTGTTACTTGCGAAACCACTGGACATAGTACGTAGGCTTACGTAGGTGCGATAATTAATATGAAGCTCGCGTAGCGAATTCTCTCGCCTTACCATCGTCGTGTGGTTAAAGAAATTCCGGCTTGGGCTCGATAGAAAAAAAAGAAACAAGATAACCGAAGAGGAATGAGAAAAAAAACGAATAAGAATCGATCGAGAAGAGAAAACCGATAGAACCGATAGAGATAAAGCGATAGAATATGTTTCAAAGCGTAGGTGAGAAACCGGCACCATTCGACAGCCCGTTTAGAAGCGTAGATTTGAAAGACGAACAACATCACGTATCGTGGGATTCTATCGTAAAACGATAAAGTGCAAGGACTCGTTCGGAGCTTTCGAAATTCTTCGATCGTATTAATCTTTCGATTTTCTCACTGAATTGATGCTCACAGTCGTTACGCACCGTTGTTTGGAAAATCATTACGAATTATATTGCCATCGATACAACAAGAAAAAACAATTTATCGTTATGCAAATTAATAAATAAATCTATCAATATTAATTATAAATTTAATATATAACGTCTAATCATTTATGTGATAAAAGAATTATTATTTATTTATTTATTTATCATTTTAATCACCCTTGCGGTAAGAATGAATGTGCAAAATATATTAAAGATATATCTTAGGTATATCGGATATATATTTCCATAAAAAATTCTTTGTGTTGGATATATTTTATAAAAATATATGTGAAATGGATTCAAAATATACTTGAAATATATTTCTGATATATAAATCGATGAAAAATTCTTTACGTCTGATTAACTTTTGGATACATTTCTTTTTGATCCGGTTATCTACTCGAAATTCTTACTGAACGGAGTGAGAATTTAAAATGTCATAGAAATATATATAACAAGACGATAGATTACAAGAAATAATATTACCGTTGGATACCAGCAGAGATTTATGAAGTAGTAATAGTAAACAGGGGAGAATTAACGAAGAAGGAAAAAGCAAAGTTGGCTCAAGAAGGTGACAACGAGAGTGGTAATAAGAGGTGAAGAGAATGGAAGGAGTAACTTGGAAAAAAAGTCGAGCGTAAATAACGCTGCCTCGATGAACCGGCAATCAACTCAATCAATCGAGTCATTAATTAGAAACTCCTCGAGGATTGCGCACCCCTCTGTACAAGCCATCGACTGTGGTATACTATTCCTCTTGCTCGAGAGTTGCCTGACGACGAAATCGAAGAACGGAGGGAACGCAAGCTCGTGTTGCGAAAGAGTGAGGGTGTGGAACGCTGTTTTAAAGAATCGAGGGTAGATTTCCTTCGAGTGACCCGGAACGATCGAATTAAAATGCTCGACCTAACGCGTACAGCTCATTCGAATAAAGTTAAGGGTAAATAGCACACACTTTCTCCGCTTAAAAATACACAATTCGGACTTTCTCCGAAAAAGCCTTATTCGAATCGATAAAAACTTTGTCCATTAATGCGGAATAAGTTCATTAAGTAAATGGCGGTCCTCGTTTTCCGTATTTTTATTTTTTAAAGTTTGTAGTTCTAATTAGACAATTCTGATTACACTTTGTCTTATATAGAATACCAAGTGACACAAGTAAAATAAAATATGTTGCATTTAATCAATTGTGCGTAAAGATTAAAAAATAATAACTTTCCATTGTATAGATGATAGAAAGAGAGTTTACTCACGTAATGTATACAATTAAAAATAAGCAGTAATCAGTGATTATTGTGCTGAGTGATTATTTCGATAATAATAAAAAATTCATGGTAAGTATGTTAATTTTAATAATAAAATGAATACTTTACGGGAACGCGATGTTACGGATAAATATTAAGACTCAACAAAGAAAAGTAGTGCTGGGTTATTGACCCTTTGGAGATTTATAATGGCGTCTAATTATCATCTCTGGCATTAAGGGACGACGTATATACAATAAAGAGAGATAGCATCAAGGAAGGAGGCCTTGAGAGGGATCGCTCGAAGGATTGCACGAAGTTCACCCCTGATGCGTAGGCACACTAATTACGGAACTGTGACTAGTGTAAATATAGATATATAGATGAGGGTTAAGGCGCGGTGAAGGGATGACATGGAATAGAGAACGATTATCGGAGGGACGAGGCGGCACTCGAGGTATAAAAATGTTATGTAAAAAAAAAGTGAAGATCTTTGTCACTGCGTAATTCACGAGTAAAATTATCGTATTCCACACTGCTGATAAATTATATGTACCCTGTCGATGCTGTATAAAAATGTTATCTACATAGTTAAAAAATAATAATAATTCGTTAACGTTAAATATATATTAAAGAACATTTTCCATCATTCATAAATAGTATTTCTATTTATAATGAGTAATCTTAGTACATAATTGAATGGTAAATAAACAAATGATAAGATAATATAATCTTTACAAATACTTCACCGAGAGCAAAAGTTTAATCAAATCAAAGAGATATCATTGAAATGTTGACATATGAAACTTTTATTTACAGTCAATGAAAAAATATATTTAAGTTAATGCTATGATTTATTTAATTGATCGCGAATTGTTTTAAACGCGGTGGCATTGAATCAATGAAAAGTGTATCGAAGCTTACTCATCACTTTTATTTAACTTCAATGAAACTTTTATTTGTTGCTCAGTTTCATAACGATAGTAGGATGCATTTCGTTCAAATCTTATATTTTAAAACTCTCGAGCGAATATCACCAAATTCTGTAGTGCCTGGCATGCCATACAAGGCACATTCACTTTGGATGCTTGCTCTTACTTTATTTTACTTTAAAAAAGTTAAGGTTAATGTGTAGTAACAGGAACATTACAATGAACCAATTGTTATTGTAACAAACGGTGTTTCATTGCGTTTATTGCTTGGTAGTCGCATGCGTGATGCGCGAAACTCACACACACACACACACACATAACAAACAAATGCTATAATAGTATTTTGGCATCAGAGAATACATGCGTTTCGCATATCGCGGCCCTTTTTTATGTGTCTATATATAAGTCGTGATGCTCATTTGTGATTACATTGTAGGTTATGTTTTATTATTGCATGTTTATCGTACTAACCGAGGAAAGGTTCGAGGATCCGTTCAATGTTTATTCATTATTATATATCTTCGAATGTAGTAACGTATTCGCGAGTACCAGGCTCTTTAAAAAAATTCCACATTTGGGTGCAAGTCTAACGATCGGCGTTTCGTCGGTTTTGCGCACTTGATACAACGTTAGAAATAACAAATCACGTCTCCCGTCAATCGGCGGCGCGCACGATGCTGTCAAATAAATATCTCTTTGAAACGGTGATTTCAAATATATTATTCATTTCAATAAAATAAATTCTTTAGCAAGTACTATCAAATTAATGTCATCACTGGAATCTCGTAATTATTTTCATCGAATCATTGAAATATTAAGTTGATTCAATGAAAAAAATGTTAATATACCGATTTATTTGAATCAATGAAATCTTTTTTCTTGGTGTTCAATCAATTAGATTTACATAACTGAAGATACTATAAGGCTGATTGTATCAGGTCAAACATGAACTGGAGGTACAAATAGTGGTATTATATACACGCACGGTTCAGTTTCGTTCTACCTGTCGATTAGGACGAATATACATACTTTTATGTTTCACCGTAGTAGACGAATCAGAGCGAATCAGTAATGCGTCGACCTGTAGTTCGGTGTGAGCGATAAGTAGACAGTGTCTGGTGCCTCGGATATTGCACCTCTCCATTCATAATAATATACGTGCAACATAAATTTCTAATGTATATATATATTTATATTTTATTTTATTCTATATATATATGAAATGAAGAAAGAAAAAAATGAATTAGAACTAGCGGACGGGTAGGCGCGCGCTAAAAACAACGAACCTGCAATCCGGGGCTGAGTTTGCGGCTGGCTAGGTGCGCCGGTTTCATAAGTGGCGGGCTCACGCACCCCGGAAACCCGGTAAAAGCGGTTACGAGGCTCGTCAGCCTGTGAACGTATACATAAATATACCGATACACACTCTATATGTATATAGCAATACAACTTTATCAAAGCTTATGGCATTAAAACATTTACAGTGGTACATGCAATATATATTACAGCTCTACCTGACGATCTGACGTTTTCCCGCGTGACTATAACGCGAACGCATGACTTTTCTAGCGTACAAATAATCTTGAGGAATTGCCGATCAATGCTTCTATTATCGAACATTAATTTTATCTTTTATAAAGTATATTTAGTCGTAAACTTACAGTTTTATTATTTTTCCAATATTTCAATAACTTTATTATCGGAAACTAATTTTTTTTTCTGCTTTACATGTTAATTTTTGGTGAATATGTCAAAGTGTGGCTCCAATTGGAAACCATCGTGATCCGTGGGTAGACACTTCGACATATTTATTTTCATTTTTGTATAACAACAATTTTTTGTGGCTCCCATTTCCAAGTTGTTAATATTACCAAGGTGTAAGCTAAGCATGTTACCATGTCTCTCAATAATATAAAATTAACCACTCGAATGCTCCAATTACTAATGACTCAAGATTAACAGTAATTTTCGATATATTGATAATTTTAATAAATGTTATAATATTTTTGTCAATTCAAACATTCAGTTCGTTAGTGATTCTCCAATTTAAAAAAATCTTGGATTATGACTTAAGTCGGGCAGAGTTTTTTTCTTCTTTTTTTTTTTTGCTCGCAAATGTTCAACATTGCGTAAGTAAGGCGTGGGTTAAATACGCTCATGTGCGACGCGTTCTGTACATAATATCTGCATGCATGCATGGTGAATCTCTCCCTCAAGCGTTTGTTGGTCGCTGGTTCGTTCGTTCGTTCGTCCGTTCGGCCGTTCGTTGGTCACAGTGATGCTCGCACGTACACACATGCTATGTGTTACTATAGTATATGGCAGGGAGCGACAGTAGCAGCCTATATATTCTAAGCGGACGATTATAATAATTTTATTTTGCCACCGCATGTCCCTTCTTCCGAGTCACCCGGTACTCGTGACGCCGGGTTATACCGGTTAGGCTTTGAGACCCACCAAACAGACCGGAAAATATGCACGCTGCATAATTTAGCGTAGGTACTCTCTCTGGCGCGCGCGCGCGAACGGTGCAACCGCGAACGAGCCACGAGAAAGAATGAGCAAGAGCCCCGAGAGTTCAAGAGCGTAAGACTGAGAGAGAGAGAGAGAGAGAGAGAGAGAGAGAGAGAGAGAGAGAGAGAGAGAGGTGGAAGAGCTACACATAGACGTTTCTCATGCATGCGTTCCATTATAGTGCTCTTGCCAAATTACAAGGTTTGCCGTCTATGGATGGACATAAAACATTGAGGCCATCCGCTCCACCTACTGTCCCTATCTATTTTTCGTTTTCTATTTTATGATTTTTTATTATTTTCTTTCATCGAAACATCTCTGTTCAGAGGTTTTCTTTGCTTTTGAATAAATCACGGATAATTTTTGCTCAATCACGAATCGAGGGTCAATGAACTCCGAAGCGACAAACAAAACTATTCGTGAGCGCTTTCTTTCCGAATGTATTTTCTCTTTCTTTCATACGTATATTTCTCTTTCTTTATTCTCCTTCCCCATCAATTTCTTCTCATACCATATCGTGCCTAATTTACGGAGCAACCGAGTCGACGTCTCTCGGCGATACGAAATTGCCCGACGAATGTGAGGCCAAAGAAAATTAAGGTCGCCGCCGTTGCCGTCGATGCAGACGCTATCGTGCCTCTCTTTGGGACAATAGTTTTCGATTTTTCGATCTCGGATATTGTACAACAAGACAGAGAGACGACTCTGCTCTTACTAATGTAAAATAATGTATACAATTATATATTGTAAGTGTATAAATTATATATTTAAATAATGTTGTCTCAGCGGTTTATTGATATCAGTGTTGAACCAATAAGAAAAATAATTAGCCCAGTCAATATATAATGAAAATTTATTAAACAAACATTTAACGAAACTAAAAAATTTAATTTATATTTTCTCAACTGTTACTTAAAAAACAATTATTTTACCTCATCGTCTCGTTTAACCTGTATAATATTGTAACCGCACCCTTATGCCCACCATTTTCCCTTCTCCTCTCTTTTATCGTTCTATCTCGCTCTCGTTCTCTCTTGCCACGGCGCCGCTTTATACCCGTCCCGCGAGAGAATCCGTTCGACCATCGATTTTACATTCGGCGTGCGACGTTGAGGAGGGTCGTGGCGTCGTAGCAGCCACTGGCCTCCGACACAAATGTGATATACACATATTAATACTGAAATCCAATACCAGGAGGTACACAACTACGCGTACAGAGGCATATTACGCTGATATTTTCAGGCCAGGCAGTATATAGCATGTAACGATATATAAATGTTTGGGCTGACAGTGCAATGCAACGAGTAAGAAGACTCGTCGGTGGCAACTCGAGACACATGAGGTTGCGCAGCAGGTCACTCATCGAATATGATTTAAACTGAGCAACAATGAACAATCCTCCTGAAAGAGCAAATACTTCGAGCACCTGTACTCGATAAGTCAATGGCTTGGCTATGATCTGAAACTCTATCCAGG